>CP126891.1:202926535-203294035 GCA_030440675.1 Furcifer pardalis
TTTGGCTGTATGGAAATGATCACCACAGCCTAGCTTTCTAGCAAGGGCAACCTTTACTATACACTAGTACCCCGAATAACGTTATGACTTGGTTCCACAAGTCCCGTCGTTATCCGGTTTTTAATGTTGTGTGATACATTGAACACACAATGTTAAAAAAAGCCCTGTTTCCCTGGAGGCTGCAGGAAGCCAGAACGTCGGGATTCGAATCCTGACATTTTGCCTTGCTGCAGCCTCCAGGGAGGTGGGGGAACTTTGGAAACAGCTTGGAGCGGGTTTCCCCACCTCCCTGGACCCGGCGGGGGGGTCAGAGACCCCAAAATTGGTAAAAAAAAAGTCCGGTTTTTTTCTAGCTCTGGACACCTTGGATCGGGTCCAGGGAGGTGTGGGGACCCGATCCAAGGTGTTTCTGGGCTTCCCCGACGTCCTGAGCCAGTGCAGCAAGCCAGAATGTCGGGATTCGAACTCTGACATTCTGGCTTGCTGCACTGGCTCAGGACATCAGGGAAGCCCAGAAACAGCTTGGATTGTGTCTGCCCACCTCCCTGGACCCGGCGGGGGGGTCAGAAACCCCAAAATTGCTAAAAAAAGGACTTTTTTTTTACCAATTTTGGGGTTTCTGACCCCCCGCTGGGTCCAGGGAGGTGGGCAGACACGATCCAAGCTGTTTCTGGGCTTCCCCGATGTCCTCAACCAGTGCAGCAAGCCAGAATGTCGGGATTCGAACCCTGACATTCTGGCTTGCTGCACTGGCTCAGGACGTCGGGGAAGCCCAGAAACTCCTTGGATCGTGTCCCCTGCCTGCTCCAGAGAGATCAGAGGACCCGATCTACAGCTGCAGGGTGGCTGGGGAAGCTGACGGGGACTCCGTGTCAGCTTCCCTAGCCACCCGCCCATGCCTCCGCAGCTGTGGGGTGGCTGGGGACGCCGACGGGGGAGCCCCCCATCAGCTTTCCAGCCACCCCACCCCTGCCTCCGTAGCTGCAGGGTGGCTGGGAAGCTAAACGGAGAACCCCGTTCAGCTTTCCCCCACCCTGCTGCTAAGAACGACTGTATCGTATAACGTTAAAATCATGTTATTTGAAACAAGATTTTTCAAAAAATCTTGTCACGTTATACGGTTTTAGCGCTATATGATACTCACGTTATACGGGGTATTACTGTACATTAAAATGCAGTAATCTGTGTGACCACCAAGTCACAGGGTTTGTACAGACCCAATGTGGCTCTGGCATCTCTGAAACTCTTCAGCATGTTGGGTTTTATTGCAGAATTTATCACAATTCCAGATAGGGGTTAATACTTCTATTCATCTGGAACAGTTAAGCAGAGAAATATCTGATATATTCTGTTTCTCACATAAATATCTCTGGCTGTTGAGGAATTGTTTTATGTTGTAATCAGGACACAAGCTCAGCAAAAATGGCTTATTTTCCCTAACTATATTAACCTGGATTTACTTTTGGACATAGTTTTATAGTCTTTCTTATTGTATATAATTTTTTTTTACTTGTGTGATTTGTCAGCTGGTGAATGACTCTATTATAAACATTGTGCATATATAAGTACAAAATTCCTGCCAACCTAGCAGTTTGAAAGCAAGGAATTGCAAGTAGATAAATAGGGACTGCTTCGGTGGGAAGGTAACAGTGTTCTGTCCACTCTGGTGTCTAGTCATGCCTGCCACATGACCACGGAAATGGGTGCAGAAGCAGACAGCGCTGGCTCTTCGACTTTGAAACAGAGATGAGCACTGAACCCTAGAGTCGGATATGACTGGCTTTCGAGCAAGGGAACCCGTTACTTTTACTAAGTATAGAAAACAGCCATAAGAAGGAACATGCAGTACAGCTCCAAAAAGAACATCTTGACAGTGCTAAGCAGCACAGCTTCTTTTCTAAGAATAATATCCTGCAATAAATGTCAATCTTATATGGCCGCTTCTGTTGAGGACACTACAGTGGGAGGAGGCACTTCACATGTTCATTTGTCTGTTTCTTTTTTGTACTTTTAAAACTATAGATAGGGGTATTTTTGAGTAGTTTCTTTCCTCATTCCTTCACCTTTGACTTTCTATCTGCAGATTGCATCGCTAAAGGCAGAAATAACTGATCAGGAAGTAAAAATCTCAGTATGTAAGGATGACTTGAATAAAGCCCAAGAAGAGCTTAGCAAACTCCAGCAGGAAACAGCAGAGCTAGAAAATTGTGTGGAAGCAAGAAGATTGCAACTGGAGCCTCTTCAACAAGACCTTCATGACTCACAACAAGAAATCACTTCAGTAAGGGCCTCTCTAAAAGAGAACTGGTTTTCCTGACTGTCTTTTCTGTTCTTCTTCTTATACTGTTCTGATTTCTTCAGTTGCCTTTATCATCACTGCAGTGGCATGAATAACATTTAACTCTTATTTTAAATTTCAAATGTTGCATATAGGGAGACACTGCTGCCAACTGCATTGATTTTTTTTAGGCAGCAGTTCTAAAGTTGTATTCTGTGCACATTTTAACCATTTGAGAAAACAGGTGTTATATCTATAAGATTTGTCAAGCTTCATAACTTTCAAGCACCAAAATATTGCTTCTTAAAACACTTGTTTGAAGTTTAGATTTCATTAAATGGCTCAGTTCAACAAGCACTAGATTTGCAATATGACTGAATGAAATGTAGAGCCTTACTACCAGCAGTAAAAATAATATGTAGTACTAGAAAAGTGCTGCTGTGACCATGTTAAATAGTTTCTCGAAATGCTAAGGATGTAGTGGCCATTGTCCTATACAGTACTGTGGATTCGTCTTGCATTTGCTGTAGCTGAAATATATTGTAGGCAGCTGTGTCTGGCAATGGTTTTCTACTTGTTCTTACACAGTGTATGTGCAGTGAAATAAATATGTTGATCAGCCTAATACACTGAAAGTTCCCAATGAATGTCTGGCACAATTTTAACATGAAAAGTAATTGTAGCCAGAGTCTTTAAAATGTTCTAGCTATCCTGTTTTCCTTTTAAGATTACATTCAGACATAGAACCATTGGCCATACTGATTAGACAAGGAAAATAGGAGTTGGATCTCTGAAATCTAAAACTTAGTTGAGCAATCACTGAATCTTGGCATAACTTCCTTTGCAGGTTGTTGTAAGAATAAAAGAAGGGTAGCATATACACTACCCCAAATTTTCTGTAAGAAGGATATAATGAAGATGCAATTGTATACTTTTTCCTCCTAAAGAGGAGACCTGATAAAATAGATCTAAACTTATCTACTCTTTATCTTGCTGTGATAGCTGTTCCCCATTTCATTAGACAGACTAATGAAACTTAAATCAATTCAGCATTGCCATGTTTCAATTTGGGCTTCTTTTTAAATATACAATTTAAGCCCATTAGAGTTTGAATCATTGAGACCACCGACATAACAATAAATGTGTTTACTGCTCAGAATGGCTTGTGCTAGATAGGATATCATTATAACAAACACATATAAACTGGAGAAAATGTTTTTAATCTTCTCCTTGTAGCCACACCAGAGATAGGGAGCGTATACATTCATGTCTGAGATTCAACTGGGCATTTCTCCTGTAATTCATTCTTTTCAATAGAGTCAAAACATACAAATCCCAGTAGAATAATCTTATGATGTTATTTGCTGTTGCAGCATTAGTCTTCTCTTTTATTGAAAGCAACTTTCTTTTCTGCACTAAAGTGCCTTTGTTATTGCAAAAACTGAGATTTGTCAAACAGGTATTACAGTGTCAAATGGCAAGCATTTGGAGTTTCTGGTTAGTGGTGTGCCAAAAAAAACCCCACCCTTTGAATTTTGAGGGAGATTGAAAGAACTGGGAGAGGGGAAAGGGTGAAGCAGGTTTTTTTATTTGCTAGAGACCTAGAAGCTTTAGGCAGATGTCTAGTTCTCTATATTTTTCATCTTTTAATGGAAATGGGGAAAGAGGATTACATTTTGAAAACAGCCTAAATATATCAAGGTGGGTGGTACAGTGTTACATGTGCTATTTGCATCATCTCCTATTCTGCTAGACTAAATATATGAATTTCTCTTTACAGATGCAAGCAAAACTGTTTGAACTCAAAGAATTGGAAAACAACCAGTTTAACTGGGAGGTTCAACCACATAGTACGCTCTTTAATGGGAATATAGAGCATTCTAGCCTCAGCAACAGCAGCAGTGAACCAGCAAACTTGAACGAGAATGTAGAAGGAGAGAATTCAGCTTCTGCTGAGCAAATAAGTCATGAATCTCCTGTGAGTAATGGACATACATGTTTTTGCCAATTATAAAATTAGATCAAGACAAGCTTTAGTTTATAAATATAGCAGAATCATCAACCGGATTTCAGTTTCAAGAAGGTCAACACTAATTTTGCCGAAATGCATGTTTAGATCCTGCATTTCCAGTACAGTATATCATTTTCGACCAACCAGTTCTTAGAGAGATAATAGCGTCTCTTGTTTTCACAATTGTCAGCAACTGCAGTACTATTTGAGTATGTGGCTTAAATATATAAGAAATAGATTTCAGCTCCCAAATGTTGAGAAACTTCATTCTTTAATACATGGTGCTTTAGAATTGCAAAAGTCAGCATGCTTTGCATGTTTTCATATTCAACCACCTGAAATAACACAATTGGTGGAATGTTTGAGGTTGACCTACCAAGATTCTTCTGTGCTGAATCAACTGCAGGCTGCTGGTCTTTGAAAAACTTCTTGTTTCAGGACTTTATTCTTTTTATGTTAGTAATTCTTCAGTGTTTTAAACAATACAAACTTATATAGTGCAGAGTTTTATCAGCTGCTTATACAGCTGATGTATAAGATGTTGCTTATAAGATTCACTTCCTTATTTGTTAAACGAATTTCCATAAAAGCTATTGATACCGGAAGTGAACATGTGCCAGAGAGGTACACATTGTGAACATTTAAGTGTGTCAACAATATTATACAGTATAATATTATATATGTTTTTTATTTTGCTTATTTTGTTTTGTTTTCTGATATGCCTGAACCACAGACTAACACAGCTACTGTTCCAAAAAATTCAAATATTATATAAGTTTTTCAATCCAATATTTTTAACTATCATGTACATTTAATGTACATGTTTCTTTAGCTGGTAAATATCTGCATATCCTTGTATAGCAACAACCTTTTTATATGTGAACTTTTTTTCTTTACAAAGGCCAGGAATAGTCCGGAAACAGTAATTGTAGAAGCAGAAGAAGAAGTGAAAGAAATCGTGCCACCAGATGTTACCAAAAAAGTGGGTTTGGACAACTTTTTAAATTGCAGTCGTACAGAATATCTGAATAATATTGCTTGAGCTGAATATATCTTTTGATTCTGCACAGAAAGTACAAAATAAGAAGCTCTGGAAAATAATTCAGTGTTAATTCACTAGCTAGAGTTGCCCTTTTTTGGGAATGTGTAGCTTTTGCAACTTTCTCTTCACATTTTGTGCTTTTCTGAGGGTCTTCTAATAAAATTTGCTCTTAGATTTGTAAGTGAGAGAGTGATTAGTTAAGGTTAAAATCTCTGCTTCCTCAAATACATCACTTATGTCTACAAGTGAGAGGTTATGTGAGTAGAAATCCATTCTGAAGAGGCTTTCTGTTTCTTGTAGTCTGATAAGTATTCAGAAAATTGTATGTTTCATTTTTAGTTCTATATTTACAGGAGTATGGGAGTAATGGCTGACTTCATACGATGAATGAAGATATTTATGTTACAAAACAAACTTTTATCTCATTTTTTCCTAGGAAGATCCATTTGATGAAGAATCACATCAGCTTTCTGATCAGCCAGCAAGATCTAGTATAGGTTTCTTTGAATCTGACCCATTTGTTGGTAGTAAGTAATCTTTCCATTGTCTTTGTTTTCCTGAGAAGACTGGTAGTGACTTTCATTTGGACTGCTGTTAGTTACCTGAGCCGAGACAATGTGTAATACAAATTGGGATTTCAAAGAGTTTTTCCAGTTTTATGTCAGGTTTTTCCCCTTTTCTCGGGATTTGTGAAAGGAATTTGTTGTACAGATTCACTTCTTTTTAAAATATTTAGTGAATATACATGACCAAATAACTCAGAGCTCAGAGCCCCTCTTCATTAGACTTCAACACTGACCTCTTAGTATGCCAACCAAAAATCCAAACAGTTTGTATAGAAACATCACTCTCCCTCATCCACTGTTGCAGAAACTTATAGCACATTCTTAGGAGTGTTCATAACGAAGGAGCAAAAGATTGTCAGTGTGTCTTCTTTTCCCCCTCTGTAGAAGTATAACACTTTTAGGCAAGGAACAATACTTTTTTTCACTTCTAAGCCTCACATAGTAGCCTCACTTCTAAGTTCACATAGTATACAGCTGAAACTAACATCAACTAAGTCAAAGTAGTACAGAAAAACCTATGGCAAAAAAGTTTATGAATTGTGGCAAATAAAAGAACAAGGGAAAGGAATAGAGTAGAGTAATAGGAGTGTAATCTGTATTCGGAGGGAGTGAAGGCAGTACCTTGATCAGCCAGTGTTTTCTAGTAAATGCAGCAACAAATACCATCCTCCTGTTTGAATGCAAATACATTAATACCTCGGATAACGCTAAGACTTGGTTCCACAAATCTTGGTGTTATCAGATTCTTAGTGTTATCAGATGCATGTTAAAATCCTGTGGGATGGATCGGATAATGTTAAAGCTCCATAGAGATACATTGTAACCGCACAGGCTTTAGCGGTTGTTATCCGATCCATCCCATAGGACCTTAACGTTATTCGATCCAATTCTTCTCCCCAGATTACTTAACGTTATACGATTTTAGCGTTATCTGAGGTAAACGTTATCCAAGGTATTACTGTATCAGGAAAATCTGTTCAAATCTGCAACAACAAAAATACCAGGACAACCTAGAGCAATTCTACAGTGTCCAAAGACTACATCACAGTGCAGGCAATCCCTTAAGGAGTGCTGCAAATGTCCATGGTTGACTTACTTAGGTTCAGTTCCCCATGGCGGGATGTTTACTGTAAATGTATCTTCAGTGTTTGTCTAGATCAGGGGTGCCCAAACTTTTTGGGCCGTGGGCCGATCATGTGGTTCAGGGAGCCAGTCACTAAGCCCAGGGGGCTAGGTGCTGCCCCTGATGCCAATTCACCCGGCCCACGAAGCCCTCGTTGCTCCTGAAAGTGGAAGTAAAACGTGCCCATCAGTGATGGGATAACAAAAATTCTACTACCACGCCATGACTTCACGGACGTCATGGGCGTGGCCAATGACATGACGTCATGACGTCATGGGCAGAGCTGACGTCATGACGTCGTGGGCGGGGCCAATAATAATAATAATAATAAAATAAATTTTAAAAACACACACACACACACCCTCAACTCACCCACCCAACCAGATAGCAACATCACAAACCCGTAAATAACTTAAATAAAATAAATAAATAAAATAAAAATTAAACAAAAATACAACCACCCACCCAAAACACAAATAAATAGCCCACCCACCCCAAATACAAAACGCTCACTTACTTACCTCCTCCTCCGAATGCCGCAGGAGCCACTGCCGCCGCCATAGCCGCTGCTGCGCGCCGCCCCTCGCCACGGCCGCAACCGGCCTGAAAAGGCTCCTGACCAGCCAGTCCTTCCACGCCTCCCTTCCTCCCGATGGGCGCCCGGTCCAGCCAGCCCAGGCCACTCCGGCTAATGGGATCTCCAAGAAGGCGGAGGTGCCCAGGCCGTGAGCTCCGTGTGGCTGGAGCGCTACCGCAGTGAGCAATGCCACCACCGCTGACGCGCCCGGGCAGGGCCGCCCAAGGGGGGCAGGCAGACTGGGGCGGGGTCTTCGGAAGGGGCGCTGGCTGGGGAACTGCGGGACTAACCTCCCATCACCCCCATTCTGGGAGCGGGAGCCTCGGGATGCCAGCCCAGCGCCGGTGCCCCTGCTGCCCTCCCATCTCGCTCCGATCGGAGCCCCCCTCCATCTCGGGGGAAACTCAGCCCCAGCAGCTGCCGCGACAAGTCAGGCAAGGTGGGTGGGTGGGTGGCAGGGTCTCCGGTGCATCCCACACATCCCAAAGGCCCAAGGAGGAGGAGGAGGAGGCTACAGGCGGCGGCGGTGCACCCCGCCAGGCATTCCCAGGCCATGGGTGGGCTCAGCAACGGCGGATGGCCCAGGCAGTCCTCAATGTGCGCATGGGGGCTCGACGCCCCGGGAGAGGTACCCTCCTCTGATGGCTGGTGCCGGCGCCGGTGGCGCCGGAGCTGCCCTAAAAAGGTGCAGCTCCGACTCCAAAAGAAAAAAAATTAAAATTGGAGCCAAAATGGCTCCAAATGACTGCGCATGCGCAGAAACTCAATCTGACGCATGCGCAATGCATCAGATTGAGTTTCTGCGCATGCGCAGTCAATTGGAGCCATTTTTGCTCCGATTAAAAAAAAATTTATTTCAGTGAGGCGTCCGGAACCGGACGCCTCAAAAATTGACTACCCTCCCGGAGAACCCTCCGGGATTGTTCCTAACGGTTCCAGGGAACCGTATGGAACCGGGGACATCCCATCACTGGTGCCCATATGGGCATGTTTTACTTCTGCTTCCAGGAGCAATGAGGGCTTCGCGGGCCGGGTGAATTGGTGTTGGGAGCCGCACCCGGCCCCCGGGCCTTAGTTTGGGCACCACTGGTCTAGATAGTCTGTATAAGTGATAGAAATAATTTCATATGTATTGTTTCACTCTTTAAAATAGGTGATCCTTTCAAAGATGATCCTTTTGGGAAGATTGGTGAGTATTCCAACCCTTTCTCGTTTTTTGTCAATAATTAGGAACAAGATACTGTAACTTGTTTTACGTAACACAGGTGCTCACTGAGAATTTCTGTAGAGAGGGCAATGCAATATTATTAAATGCTCCAACAAGGAGCAGCCAGTTTAGTGTTTAGAAAGACAAAGTTCTTTCAGGTAGTGATTGTGTTTGTAAAGCTATGGACCTTCTACCTTATCTTTTAATTTTGGGGAAACAATGGACTATCCCAAATTCATAATATTAAGACCCCAGTCCAAGACATGTCAGACTGTATGTACATAGATGCTTTAGAAAAGATTTTAGAATTAGAATGTATAATCTTTATTCTATAATGAAATCTTTATGCTATAAAACATTTTAAATTAAAACTATAATTGCACAGGACTTTCCAGATAAAAACAATTTAGCAATAAAAATTAGCAATACAATTTAAAATTTTAAAATCTGATGTATTTTTTAAAAAAACCTGATCTTTATCTACCCTTTATTGAGCAGATGTGGATTTTTAGTGACTGCTCACTCATTCCATTACAAATACAGTATTTGATTAATTTAATTATGATAGCTTGTAAGCATGCCTGTGCAAAAAGGTTGTAGAAGCAGTAGCCAAATCAATATAGTCAAATTACTCATATATATTAATGTGAATCCATAATCAAGGAAGACAAGGGCTACTTGCATAGGCTAGAGCAGTGGTGGCAAACCTATGGCGCACCAGCCAGAGGGGGCACTCAGAGCCTTCCCTGTGGTCACGTCCACTGTCTCCCCAGCACAGAGTTTGTCCTGCCCCTCTGCCCAGCAGCCCAATGGGAACACTTCCCCCAGCACAGAGTTTACCCTGCCCATCTGTGGTGCAGATAGCAGCCTGTTGAGTTTGGGCACTCAGTCTCTAAAAGGGTTGCCATCACTGGGCTATACCAGTGGTGGCAAACCTATGGAACGCATGCCAGAGGGGGCACTCAGTCCTCTCAGACTACGCTCCACCCCTCTTTCCAGCAACCGAATGGAAGCGCATCCTCCCCCCCATCACAGAGTTCACCTGCCCTTCTGCCCAGCAGCCTAATGGGAGCACTTCCTCCGTCCTCCCAGCACAGAGTTTGCCCCACCACTCTGTGCCATGGACAGCAGCCTGTTGAGTTTGGGCACTCGGTCTCTAAAAGGTTTGCCATCACTGGGCTAGACCATTTATTTTATATATCAGTTGCCAGTCATAAGTGAACAGTAAATGTCTTAATGGCGATGTGGAAAAAGTGAAAAACTATCTTGATTGTACAAAAATATTTATGAATTAAACTTTTGGAGTGTTAAAATTGGTAGGAATCACTTAAATGAGCAAAACCATATAGAGGCAGTGTATATATATTTAAAGTTTTATATGATATATGTCCAGGTAGAAAGTAGTATACTATTGGTTTGATTGTGGGTGTTGTTATTTTTTTAGATCCTTTTGGTAGTGATCCTTTCAAAGGCTCTGATCCTTTTGCTGCTGACTCCTTTTTCAAACAGTCTTCTGCTGATCCTTTTGGAAATGTTGACCCCTTTACTGCAACCAGCAACAGCAATCATTCTATAGTAAGTCTGGGGAAAGTGATATTTGTCTGACTCTGGTCAGAGTTCTCTTTGGTGGCAAAGTTGGTGAAAAGGAAATGACACAATTTCTAGCAGCAAATTGCTGCTAAAAGTGGCTCCCTATTTGGATTCTTAGTTGTGTCCTAATCCACCTAACTCAAGTGCATTGAGAAATCTAAGGGGCACACATTAATTAGCATGAGTTATGCAGTTCCCTAGGGCTGGCATAACTACACAACAAGATTCTGTGTACATATTTGGTAGTGGCTGCGGTGGCTTAGGGGTTAAGATGCTGAGCTTGATGACCAGCAGGTCAGGAGTTTCGAGACCTGAGTGCTGCATGATGGAGTGAGCTTCCATCATCTGTCTGTCTCAGCTCCTGCCAACCTAGCAGTTCAAAAGCAAGAAATTGCAAGTAGAAAAATAGGTACTGCTTTGGCGGGGAAAAATAACAGTGTTCCGTGCCCTCTGGTGTCTAGTCATGACTGTCACATGACATGAGCATGGAAATATCTGCAGACGCAGACAGGACTGGCTCTTTGGCTGTAAATGGAGATGAGCACTGCTCCCTAGAGTTGGGCATGACTGGCTTTGGAGCAAGGAAGACCATTACCTTTGCATACTGGGTACTGAAGAATTAACACAGTGATCTCTTACTGTTTGGTTGTTTTTTGTTGAGTTTCTGGGTATTGGGTAAGCACTAATCACTGCTGCAGCACTTCCATCCTCATATGAGACATTGACAATTCTTCAAAAAAATTTGGGTGGTTTAATAGTTTTTGTTGTACACCATACATTTGTTGATCAAACTCACACAAAAATATCTATTTGAGATAGCTTTATTTGGACTGCTAAAATCTGTTTTAATATTATGAACCTGAAAATAACTTTCTGAAAATTTCAAACACCTATGGTTAGAAAGCTTTTAAAAGCTCTAAAATAACAAAATGTTCAGATATCACCTTCAGTGCAGATATCTGAAACCATGGAAAGCAGTGAACCCCATTTTACAACACATATACCTGAGTTGTATGGGCAGGTGAATTTGTTGTAAATGTCTCCATTGAGCTTTCGTGTCTGATCATAAAATGATTCTCTTGGAAACACAATCAGTTCTTTCTAACTATTTCATTGTAGATAGTGGCCAGCTCTGGTAATGAACCTGATAAATATATATATAATGTATTTTGGGGATTTCCCACTGAATATGGGTATGTGGGATAAATGAAACTGCAGAAAAGAGACACATAACTACTGGGGCGGGGTCAAACTACGCATCCACTTAGTGTTAAGAATCTTTGGGAAGACTGCAGCAATTTACCTTAATCTTTAAACTTTTTTTAAAGCTTGAAATGCAGAAACATAATGATCCGTTTGCTCCTGGTGGAACAGCTGTTACTGTATCAAATGATCCAGGTAAGGAAATTGTACATATCCCAAAATCAAAAAATGGTTGGCTGCAAACCTTAATTGTTGTGGACCTCATCTGTATGGGCATGTGACAGCTCATCAAGCTGAATCACACCATTTTATGCTGTCTGAAGGCAGCAGGAAAATAGGAAGACTGAACATGAGTGCATTCAGTGTAAAGGAAGCCACAGCCTTGAGTTTATAAGAGCTGAAAAGGGCTGTTGAGGACAAAACATTTTGGAGATCACTCATCCATAGGGTCATCATAAGTTGATGGTGACTTGATAGCACACAACAAATAGCATGAGGGAGAGTAAGGCCAGGAGGGATCTGAGCAATCTTTTGTTAAGACTACATTTTCAGGCAAAGCTCCTATAATGTTCTGTTAAAGAAACTTATTTGAAAGTGATCAGAAAGTTATTGGCTCTTATAGAGTCAGCCTTGTTGAATGTGCATGGAATTCTCTCTCCCAGTGGGTGGAAAGATGAGATCCTGTATTAAGACACACATTCTTCCACAGTTTGTTTTCACCTATATTGGAAACACCTAGTTAATAGTTACTTGGTTGATCTGTACTTCACACATCTAGTTTGATGTGGCAGATCGAAGCATCATCTCCCATGAGATTTTAGCAGGCTCTCGCCATCTGAAGGTCATACTTGAAGGTCCTACCGCTACCATAGCAGAATCTGATGGTGCCCAAGGGAACTGAGGCCCCCATGTTTTCGATGCTTCTTTATCCATTTTAAATACAACAACACAGCTGGCTGGGCCCAATTCGAAGTTGGCCATGTTAGAGCAATGCACTAGCCAGGTGCATTGCAAGTAACCAACCCCATTTAACTGACCTGCAGTTCCAGAACGGGAGGACCATTCCGTACCACTAGCCAACACCTTTGTGGCATGGTTGAACCTGCCAGAGGAGCACACCCCTGCCACCATAGCTTTACCACTGCACCACGTTGAGGCATGAGGTGGGATTAAGTGATGAAAAGAATCTTTTTTTAAGAACCAATAACAAGGTGCTAGTAAAGTTCATGGAAGTTCTTTTGCTTATTTAATTGTTTAATTCAATGTACTGTGTTAAATATTTTCAGGTTTAAATATTAACATCAATGAATTATTCTTTCCCATTCTAATGATTAACGTTAACAAATTATTGTTCAGTCCTTATATTCCAGGGTCTCCCACATTATGTCGTGAATTATGTTAGGGTGTTGGGATTTTCTTTTTGGAAGAGTTACTTTTGGGAGGGGAGAAGGTGAATTTGCTTTAGCATAGTTTTGTCCTCTCACTGATGTTCTTTTCAACATTTGTGAGAAGGTATTGAAAGGTTTTATCTAGCTCTCTAGACTTGGATGCCGTTGATATGTTGATCTTTTTAACTAAACAGCTAAACATTCTGGGATGGCTTTTCCCTGTTCACCATCAGAATTTTGGCACTCTGTGCATGGGGTTTAACTAGGTGAAATTGACTCTAGACAAGTCTGCTTGTGAGAAATCTTAGAGAATTCAATCTGATTTGCAAAATCAAAGCATAGAAAATTAGAAATATTTAAAGTGTAACCAGCCATAACTGTATATGACTATATTTCCCATTAAGTTAAGTAATTTTCACAGACTAATAGCAGAATATCATCTCTTTTCAGGCCATTTTAAAATTTGTGGTCATAACATTTCCTTGTATTTTATAGATTCTTGTAAAACTAGTTTCTAGCTACTGCTTTTTAATACACTGCCAGGTGCTGTAGAAACACAGGTTTGATGTTTATCAAGACTAGGTGCAGAATGTGGGGAAAAAATCTGTCCAGATGTTGTTGGACTATAACTCCCATCAGCCCTGGCCAGTGTAACTGATTGGATGGGATATGCAGTGAACATGGGTCTTTTTAAGGCCAGGTTCCTGTGGATTTCAATTTTAGTCACTTATGTTTAAGACACACAGAGAAAAAGAACTATGTACACTTTTTTGACTTTACTAGAGAAGAGGCAGACAAAACAAGCAACTTGAAATAATTCTTAGCATCGCCATAGAGTTCATTATTACAATATGTGGTGCTTATGTTACTGGATTGGATTGGATTGAATTTCTTCAAGCTCCAGATAATTTTTGATGTAGTCTATAGGGCAGATCAGTGAAACAGTGACCATGGTAAGCCGAGTGTCAGGCGATGGTTAACTAACCTCACAACTCTGAGGACAAATGGCCTTGGGTGCCAAAGTCCACAGGGAAGAGCGATGTTCCCCAAGTGGATTAAGTCCCTCTTGAATCCATCTAGCTGGAGGGCAGCAGCTTCATCAATACTGGCCTGGGACTGAGGAGGACTTTGTATGCCGAAAGGGCTCAGGACCAGAAAGTGACTCACAGAACTGGATCAATGGTACAGGGGTCACATTGCGATGCGGAAAGCCACTGCATTATATTCTCTGGACAGTCTTCATGGTTGATCGCCATGAGGATTGCCAATATTCAGATTTGGATACAGCAAAAGAAGAATTGGAATTGGAGTCATGAATATCATAGACCCTTGCTCTAGTACAGCAAGGCTATTTGTGTGTGTGTGTGTGTTTATCTGCAGAATAACGTCTGTCTCGGAGATCTGTGGATGACAATGCATTTTATTGTGGCAGTGTGAATATAAGGTGAATAATATATTGATTTTGAAAACTGATTTTTGGTAACAATTATTTGTTACTGTAGCCATATTATTATTTGGCAGCAAAATAATACATAAAATTCTGGCACTTTAAAGATCAGCAAGTGTATTTGGCCTAAGCTGCTATGAATGAAAATTCAAAAAAGCTTATGCTAAATAAAGCTTGACCCTTTATTCTGCTTATACCAACTAGAACAAAATTCTTTGCATTTTTGTGTGGCTTATTAGATGGGCTTCAGTTTGGATTGCGAATTTTGAAGAGGTAGCTACGTGTGAAAAGTCAATGAATTTAATTTTTCCTCTTCTGTTTACTTATTTTAACTATAGATCCCTTTGGCTCTCTGTTTGGAACTGAATCATTTGGAGGTGGTTTCGCTGACTTCAGCACATTGTCAAAGGTAATCTAAAGGCTTTCAGTACTAGTAGAAAAAGCATATATTTGCAGCAGTAACTGAGAAAGCACTACAACACAAACCTCTAATGCAGGAGTTCTCAACCTTTTAAAGCCGGGGGCCAGTTCATGCTTCCTCAGACAGCTTCAGGGGCTGGTGAGCCATTTTGCCTTTCTTCCATCACATGGCACTTTCTGATGTGGTGGAAGCAGTGGGGGGCCACATGAAATAGTGCCGTGGGCTGCAAGTTGAGAATCTCTGTTCTAATCTCTGTTTTCTCTGTTACTGCAGCAGGTTTATGCCTTGTGCTATACAGTAATACCTTGGATAACGATTACATTGGATAACGCTAAAATCAGATAACGATGAAAATTTCTGACAAAAAATTTGCATCGGATAACTATACATTAGCATTATCCGAGGTAATTGTAGCAACGGCGTGGCTGGGAAGCTGAATGGAGGCTCCCCATTCGGCTGCCCAGCCACATCGCTGCTGCGGACGCAGGGGTGGCATGGCTTTGAAGCCAACCAGGCTGTTGGGCTGCCCAGCCACCCCGCTACTGTGGGCACGGGTGGGGTGGCTGGGCAGCTGGCCGGGGAGTCCCCATTCGGCTGCCCAACCACCCTACACCCACATTAGCGGTGTGACTGGGCAGCCCAACAGGGACTCCCCGGTTGGCTGCCCAGCCACCCCGCCCCTGCGCCTGCAGTAGCAGCATGGCTGGGCAGCCCAATGGGGACTCCCTGGTTAGCTTCCCAGCCCGCCCGCCCCTGCGCCCGCAGTAGCGGGGTGGCTGGGCAGTTGAACGGGGAGTACCCATTTGGCTTCCCAGCCACCCCGCCCCTGTGCTGCCATAGGCTTTTGGGTTGAGGGCAGGAATGGGAGCGCATGCTGGTCCCCCGCCAGCTCAAGCACCCGCATGATCGGCGCTTGGGTTGGGGGAAGGAACAGGTGGCCGCACCGGTTCCCCCCCCCCAACCCAAGCACCAATTGTGCGCTGCAATTGGTGCTTGGGTTGGGGGGGGCCGGCATGCGTACCCGTTCCTCACCACAACTCAACCCCCGATCGCAGTATGCGATTGCAGACTGGGTGGGTGGGGGAGAACCTTTCTCTCTCCAACCCAGCTGGCACTTGGCTCAATCCGCCTGCCTCTTTGGAAAGGGCAGTGGGGATCTCCACTTCCCTTTCCAAAGAGGCAGGCGTATCACCCTCCTGTTCCCTTTCCAAAGAGGAAAGGGAACAGGAGGTTGTTTTTAACATTGTGCAATGTATGCATTGCACAACGTTAAAAACCAGATAACAGTGAGACTTGTAGAACCAAGTCTCATCATTATCCAAGGTACTAGTGCACTACAAATCAGAACTTCAACAAATGCCAGATATAAACCAACACATTTTTTCTCATTTTGGGTTATTATCTCATTACCTGTCAGATTATTTACTTTGCAAATTGAAATAAAATGGTGTGTTGATTAGAAAACTACACTGCTGCAACCATTGGCACTTTGGGTCTATTAACTGCCTGGCTTTCCCTGTAATACTTTCTTTGAAATATTTATACAGTAATACCCCGGATAACGTGAGTACCGTATAGCGTGAAAACCGCATAACGTTACAAGATTTTCGGAAAAATCTTGTATCGAATAACGTGATTTTTTAACGTTATCCGATACACTTGTTCTTAGCAGCAGGGTGGCTGGAAAGCTGAACGGGGTTCTCCGTTCAGCTTCCCAGCCACCCTGCAGCTACGGAAGCAGGGGTGGGGAGGCTGGAAAGCCGACGGGGGGCTCCCCCGTTGGCTTCCCCAGCCACCCCACAGCTGCGGAGGCAAGGGCGGGTGGCTAGGGAAGCCGACAGGGAGTCCCCGTCAGCTTCCCCAGCCACCCTGCAGCTGTAGATCAGGTCCTCTGATCTCTCTGGAGCAAGCAAGGGACACGATCCAAGCTGTTTCTGGGCTTCCCCGACGTCCTCAGCCAGTGCAGCAAGCCAGAATGTCGGGATTCGAACCCTGACATTCTGGCTTGCTGCACTGGCTGAGGACGTCGGGGAAGCCCAGAAACAGCTTGGATCGGGTCTCCACACCTCCCTGGACCCGGCCGGGGGGGGGGGGGGTCGGAAACCCCATAATTGGTTAAAAAAATGGGTGGTTTTTTTTAACAATTTTGGAGTCTCTGACCCCCCTGTGGGGTCCAGGGAGGTGTGGAGACCCGATCCAAGCTGTTTCTGGGCTTCCCCGACGTCCTCAGCTAGTGCAGCAAGCCAGAATGTCAGAGTTCAAATCCCGACATTCTGGCTTGCTGCACTGGCGGAGGACGTCAGGGAAGCCCAGAAACAGCTTGGATCGGGTCTCCCCACTTCCCTGGACCCAGCGGGGTGGGGGTCAGAGACCCCAAAATTGGTTTTTAAAAAACGGACTTTTTTTTACCAATTTTGGGGTCTCTGACCCCCCCCCCCGCCGGGTCCAGGGAGGTGGGGAGACCCGATCCAAGCTGTTTCCAAAGTTCCCCCACCTCCTTGGAGGCTGCAGCAAGCCAAAATGTCAGGATTCAAATCCCGACGTTCTGGCTTGCTGCAGCCTCCAGGGAAACAGGGCTTTTTTAAACATTGTGTGATTAATGTATCGCATAATGTTAAAAACCGGATAACGACGGGACTTGTGGGACCAAGTCATAACGTTATCCGGGGTACTAGTGTATACTGTGTAACAAAGCTGATAATCACTTTTTTCTGAATCTAAAATTTGCATTTTCTGCAATAGGAAGGTATTTAGCCAAGCATGACAGATGTAGTTGGAGTCATACCATTGCAGTGGTCTTGCTACTGAAAAATGTTTGGCCAGAATCCTGTTGGCATGAGTCATGCCATAAATCTCCAATAGTGGTACAGTAATACTTCGGATAACGTTTACCTCGGATAACGCTAAAATCGCATAACGTTAAGTAAACTGGGGAGGAGAATTGGATCGAATAACGTTAAGGTCCTATGGGATGGATCGGATAACAACCGCTAAAGCCTGTGCGGGTACAAAGTATCTCTATGGAGCTTTAACGTTATCCGATCCATCCCATAGGATTTTAACATGCATCGGATAACACTAAAAATCGGATAACACCAAGACTTGTGGAACCAAGTCTTAGCGTTATCCAAGGTATTACTGTATTAGCTATGGACATGATAGGCCATTTTTGGAAATTAAATGCTCCCCCATTCCTGCCCCAGCCAGGCTCCGTGGATACCTATATCCTTTCCTGGGTATAAGTAATTTTCTGTCCCATTCCATGTGTCTAGAGGAGAGGGGCATGGGAAGCTTTTAATTTCCCAAAATACCAATCACATTACTGTGCTGATAACATAACCAAAAATATGCTGTTTAACTAATTCCAACAGGATTCTGACCTTCATTTTGGAATAGCATCACGTGGATAGTTAAAAGTAGTGTGAAAATAGGTGCAACCATATGGATACATGGTTATCACCTTTAAAGCCCTATATGGTAGTGGGCCAGAATACTTAAGAGACCGCATCACCCCAAGAACATCTGTCCGTCCCACCAGAGCCGACTGGGGAGGCTCTCTAGTTGTTCCATCGGCCAGAGAGGCATATCTCTCCGGCACTAGAAGGAGGGCCTTCTCTGTGTCTGCTCCAGCCCTATGGAACCTCCTACCAACTGAGCTACGTCTTCAGATGGATTTGCTGTCTTTTAGGAAGAATTTAAAAACATGGCTGGCGGGACAGGTATGGGTTCCTGGCGGTACCATGACCCCAGCTCGCTGGCTTGTTTGAGCTCCCTCTCCCCCCTGGTCTTTTAAGCTTTTTAATCTTGTGTTTTTGAGTTTTTAACTTTTAAATGATTATTGGGACCTGTGGATGTTTATAAATTTTTAAAACTTTTAAAATTTTATAACTGTAATTTTGAAGTTTGTTAACAATGGGTTTGGGTTGGGTTTTATTAGGCTTTTATAATGTTGTACACCGCCCTGGGTCACCCCGGCGAGAAGGGCAGTATAGAAAAGTAAATAAATAAATAAATATCACACGCACAGTGTTTTTTTAAATGCTAATCATGTTGCTTCAGTGTAAGAAATTCAAACCTTATTCTTAAATATATTTGAATTGTGTAGGTAAAACACACCATGAGTAATCATGTACATGACTGGTTGCAATGCTGTAATTTTATAGGTAATACTGGGCCTTCCTCATAACTGTTTCTTAGAAGTTATAAAAATGTACTTTTCTTAAATGTACTCCATTTTGCTTATTTATATTTCCTACTTCCTGAAGGGGAATCTACAAGGTATTAAAATTTACAAATATTAAAATTTAAATACACATTGAAAGTGCTAAATAAAACATAAGTATTAAAGAAAGATGAAAAATTCAGCCAAAGTCCTCAATAGAATAACTGTGAAAGAAAAATTATTTTCCATTTTTGAGGAACACAAATGCTTTCCAACAGTGCTACTAGACACTAGAAAATCAATATGATGTGTGTGGAATTATTTATTCTGGAAAGAATTTTAGAACTTCAGAGGGCCATTCCAGGTGTATACTAAGACACTGTAATGGTGAAGGGACCTGGAACTGAATCTAAAAAGAAGATGTTTAATCCTAGTAGATTTGTTCAGATTCTCTGTGACCAGAACCATAAAGGTCCAGACCAGTATTTTGAAATGCATTCAGCATTTTATTTAACATTATGTAACATTTGAATAGATCTATTTATTTTTAGGGTGTGAAAGAACAAGATAGCAGATTGTTTAGGAGGACCAGGAAGTGTAGAAAGGATTTAAGCAAATTGTAGTAGTAGAATGTTATGCTCATCCTAGTAAAATAAAATGGAAAATCACAAACTCAACATGTCAGGCTTGCTTTATCTGTTTTTGTTTTATAAGGCAAACAATGATGATCCCTTTAGTTCATCTGCTGTGGACTCTGTAAAGAATGTGGTTATAACCAAAAATATATTTGAGGAACCTCCGACCAAAAATGAAGATGTTCCTCCTGCGTTGCCACCCAAAACTGGAACACCCACCAGACCCTGTCCTCCCCCACCTGGTAAGAGAGAACATTAAGTAAGTGCATAGGTGTGTGATGTGCAGGTGTGCACATAATGTCTTAATGTTGTGTTGTTGTTTTTTAAAAAAGACTTGTAATTATGGCTATAAGCATGGCACCTTATTTTGTTTTGTTGAAATAATTTGTAATTTTAATGTCTATATAAAGTAATTTCTATTAAAGCTCCCAACTAGCGTTTTGCATTTAAATCATATTTGCTTAAATTTATGTTTGGAAACTTTAAATTGCCTTTAAAAAGGCTGTCGCAAAAACTTTCCTGGGCAGTAAATTTAATTTTTGGAAGTGGACTGGTTTAAATTTGTTTTAAAGGAGAGTTAAGATAGGAGAGATTCCTACCCATACAAAATGATTCACAGAATATGAATATTGGCAAAAGAATGGCAAACCTTGTGAAGAGATTGTAGAGGCCATACTGATTTATAACTGCTAGTACAAGGGTTTTGGGGTGTGGGTGTGAGTGTGAAAAACAGAATGGTGTGTTCTAAATCTGGGTGAGTATTTCTGGCACATTTATAATCATTCTAAAGTGGTTATTTTGATGTAGGAAAAAGACCTATCAACAAATTGGAGTCTTCAGATTCTTTTAAACTGAATGATCCTTTCCAGCCCTTCCCAGGCTGTGATGGTTCCAAAGAACAGGAAGCTGACCCATTTGCTCCCACTGGTATGTGCAAAGAAACGGACACCAGCAATTTTGCTAATTTCAGTGCTGTAAGTAAAACATGATATTTCAACAGATCATAACCCGTTAATATGTCATCTTCGCCTAAAATTGCGTAAAATTCTAGCTCAAACAATAAAAACTGGTTTTGATGTCAGTGTCCTTAAGGACAAAGAATGTAGAACAGCGGCAAAAGAGACAATGAGAGAGAAGTTAGACAAAATGAGAAACATCAAGGGGAAATATGTGTAAAAGAGAAATGGGAGATAATAAAAGAAATAACCCAGAAAGTTAGACAGAAACACCTTTGCAGACAAAAGCCAAACCATAAGAATAAGGAATGGATGACAGATGACATACTCCATTTAATGGAAATAAGAAGGACCTATAAGAATCAGGACAAGGAAAAATATGATGATCTACAAAGGAAGTCCTATCCAGGTGCCTGGAGGCTGTCAGGGTCTGGATGGGGGACAACGGGCTACAACTGAATCCCGGCAAGACTGAGTGGCTATGGGTAAGGGGTCCTGCGCTATCTCGGGAGTTACCATCTTTGGTTCTGGATGGGGCAGTTTTGCCCCAAACAGACCTGGTGCGTAATCTGGGGGTCCTCTTGGACTCACGACTACTGCTCGAGGAGCAGGTGGCAGCCGTGGCCAGGAGGGCTTTTGCACAACTTCGTGTAATTCGCCAGCTACGCCCACTCCTAGACCGGGATTCCTTGCTCATGATCACACATGCTTTGGTCACCTCCAGACTTGATTACTGTAATGCGCTCTACATGGGGCTGCCCTTGGTGACCATTCGGAGGCTGCAGCTGGTCCAGAATGCGGCTGCTCGGGTAGTGATGGGGTGCGGGCGTTATGCTCGTGCCTCACCACTGCTTCGGGAGCTGCACTGGTTGCCAGTATGTCTCCGGGTGCAATTCAAGATGCTGGTTATTACCTTTAAAGCCCTACATGGTAGTGGGCCAGGATACTTAAGAGACCGCATCATCCCAAGGACATCTGTCCGTCCCACCAGGGCGGATCGGAGAGGCTCTCTTATCATTCCATCGGCTAGAGAGGCGCATCTCTCTAGCACCAGGAGGAGGGCCTTCTCCGTGGCCGCCCCGGCCCTTTGGAACCTCCTGCCAACTGAGTTACGTCTCCAGACAGAGCTCCTGCCCTTTCGGAAGGGCCTAAAAACCTGGCTGGCAGGGCAGGTGTGGGGGTCCAGGAACATGGGGTCCCATGTTGGGTGGCTGATATGATGGGACAGCCACCCCTCCCTCACTCTTTTAAACTTTTAAAATCTTTTTAAACCTTTTAACCTTTTTAAATCTTTTAGATTTTTGTAAATTCATGGTTTAATTTTTTTTTAATTGACTTTTAAGTAATTTATGAACCTTAAGGTTTTAATTTATAAATTTCTGTAAGCCGCCTAGAGTCAGGTTCGCCTGATTAGGGCGGGGTAATAAATCTAAATAAATAAATAAATAAATGATTAGGTGCAAAATAAGAGCTGCAAAAGAAGCTTATATGGCTGATAGATGCACTGAGATAGAGGAATACCAAAATAAACACATTTTTTTAACATACAAAAAAAGATCAGGGAAGCTATTGGCAGACGACAACAGAAGACACATGCGTTGTTAAAGGACAAGGATGAGAATCTTACAGTGAAAATAAGGGATAAGATCAATGTATGGAAAGAATACATAGGAGAGCTGTTTAGTTATGAAAGAGGTGAACAGCCTGTCATAAATGGCAATACTGGAGAGTAAGGTTGTAAGAGCTTTGCAAAGATCCAAAGATGGGAGATCAAAAGGGCCAGATGACATCCCAGTAGAAATTTTGAAACTTCTGTCCAAAGTTAACATCAAAGAATTGATGGACCTTTTTAACACCATTTATGACACAGGCATCCTTTCAAGCAATTGGTTGCTATCAATTTTGTTACATTGCCGAAGAAACAAAATGCAAAGTTCTGTGAGGGGTACAGAACGATTAGCCTCATGAATCATGCTCTTAAGGTCTTTTTGAAAATCATTCATAGTAGAATTTATAAGAAGTGTGAAGAAAACACAGGTGGAACACAATTTGACTTCTGGAATTCTATAGGTACCACAGAGGCACTGTTTACAATGCAGGTCCTCATACAAAGATGTAGAAACATGAGATGTGATGTGCATGCATGTCTTATTAATTATGCAAAAGCCTTTGACAGATGACAGCATGAGAAGATGTTGACAGCATTGAAGAAAATAGGCATAGATGATAAAGATATCAGAATCATCACCAACCTTTATTGGAATCTTGACAACTCAAGTCAAAGTTGAAAAGCAGCTGACGGAGCAGGTTCAAATTTGCAGAGGTGTGCGACAAGACTGTGTGTTGTCCCTGGTACTGATTACTGGTACAGTACTCAGGGAATATTTTTTCAGAAGCATTATCAGATTTAAACATTAGCATTAAAACTAATTGGGAATACCTGAATAACATCTGATATGCTGATGACACAAACATTGCAGATCTTCAGTTGATGCTGTATCGTGTTAGAGCTTCAAGCACAGAATATGGTTTGGATCTCAACACCAAGAAGACGAAATATCTGGTTATAAGCTGAGCACCAACTCACAGCAAGCCAGTGGCAGGAACACAAGAAATTGAAAGAGTGGATAAAATTGTCTATTTGGGGAGCATGTTAAATAAAAATTGGAATCCCAAGGTAGAGATTAGAATGCGAATAGAAAAAGCAAGATCCAACTTCCTAAAGATGCGACATTTGTTATGCAGTAGAGATTTAACTCTCTACAAACATCTGAATAGTGAAATGTTACATGTTCCCAGTGTTGTTATATGGAATCAAAGCTTGGACATTGACTAAAGCATCTGAAAAAAGAACTGAAGTTTTTGAAATGTGGATCTACAGACGGCTGCTAAGGATATCATGGATTGATCATGTGACATATAGAAGTATTGTGCCGCATGGATAAAGAAAAAGAACTCTTTAAGACTGTTAAGCACAGAAAGCTCCAATACCTTGGCCATATCATGAGGAACGACATAAAATACTCCCAAGTCACTCTGCAAGGAAAGATCCCTGGGAAGAGAGGCCCTGGATGTAGATGGACTTCATAGCTAAAGAACCCAAGAGACTGGTGTGACATGTCCTTGGAAGAACTGTTCTGAGCAGCTAAGGACAGAAAGACTATCACTATGATGATAGCCAATATCTGGAACTGATATGGCACCTGAAGAAGAAGAAGAAAAACATGATGGGGTAGCATCAAAATAACATTTTGATTACTTTGTAAAGAAGACTCTGAATATAACTGTAAACTTTTCTGGCTTGAAGTGAGTCAAATGGGTTCAAATCAGGAATGTAGTGGTGTCCAGCATGTCCCAAAATTAGTTGAGCCTCTCTGAAAAAGTACATTATCACATCTGAGACAAACACAGCAAGTTAGAGCATATTGTTAGCTGCATGTTAATGTATTATTTGAATTCACGTGATTAATTGTTCTCTTTGGAAGTTTCCTGGCCTTTTTACTAAGTCATAATTGAACATTTTGCCTCAGGTTTTTAATGTCTATACCATATTCCCCAGCGCATATGTTCATGTCACAATCAGGCAGTGAGAGAATAAACAGCACACTCTTTAATCCTGTACTGGGCTTGTAAATATAAATTGATAGTGTGACAAGAAAATCTTGTCCCTGAGCTCCTTCCTTGGCAACCAGCCATTTGGCAAAGCCCCAGTTGCTGTTTCCACTGCGAGATGCATCTAGGGAAGAGTACTGGCCCAGACCACATTTGAAGGAGCATAGTTTTGCAGGCATTCTGTTCTTCGGGCCATGAATAGTGGGAGAGTGTAGAAAGCTTTGATTGCACAGGAGCTCTGGCTAGGACTTTGATTTACTGGGGAGATTAATTCAAGGGAATTAATAGCTCAGCTGTAGACTGTTAGGAAAGGGCAAACTGTAGCAGGAGTCGAAACCCCAGGTGGGGCAGACCTCCTGTGGAAACAAGGCACATTGCTGTTAACAGAATATGCTATAAGCCTCCCAGCAGTGTAACTACAGAAATTCACAAAAGAAATCATGTTTTAATCTTCTAGGGAATATGGAATGCATATTAGGTCTCATAAACTAACAAGTATGAAGTCAGCCTTCTCACCTACCTCAAAAAAGAATCCTTTTGTAAAAGCTATCTAGGTCAAGCTCTGAGAACACACTATAAAATTTGACCATGCCATAAAATGTTTATGCATTAATCTTATTTTAATTCTTACCTTGCCTTTATTTGCCCTGGTTTCCCACAGCAACAAGAAAATTTTTTGTTGTTCAGTCGCACAGTCGATTCCGACCCTTTGCGACTCCATGGACCACTGTCTGCCAGGCACTTCTGTCCTCCACCATCCCCCTCAACTCGCTCAGCTCTGTGCCCATTGTGTCCACAATACCATCTAGCCATCTCATTTTAAAAATCTGATAAAATTACTGTCAAACACTTTATGAAGTAATCAGCTAAGGAACAAATTATAACCATCATCTGTTAATAAACCAAACATGAACACAGTCAAATTATATGGCCAAGGTGATGTTTAAACAAAAGTCTCTTCACGCCAGTCTCTCTGCTGTCAGATTGGAAGTTAAGAAAGATGTTCTACTACAGCCTTGGCATAGCCATTCAGAAAGACATTTTTTTGTTGGCAATGTGGAAAAGGCCCTCTTGTGACAGTATTAATATCCAGGCAGCTTTTTAGTAGCAAAGCCAGTCCTTTACATAATGTGGTCCCAAGCCATATAGAGCTTTAAAGGTAACAGCAGTAAAGTTTTTGAAGTACTGTACAAGTAGGTGAATTGCATGTTGCCAGTAGCCAGTCAGGGTTAGCAATCTGAATGTGACATTCTAAAACAGGGGTTGCCAACCTTTCAAGCCAGCGGCTGGATCACACTTTCTCATTCAGCTTCGAGGGCGGATGCCCTGCACGATGGGGGACGCCATTTTGTCCCAACAGCTTCAGGGGAGTAGCCATTTTGTTTCTCAAATGTCTTTGGGGGGGTGGGGGGCACATGAAATGGTGCCATGGGCCAGATCTGGCTCATGGGCCTTAGGTTGGGAACCCTTGTTCTAAGACATCCACAGTATCCAAACAACTTCCAAAGTGATTTTCAATATAATACATACTATAGCAATCCAACTGAGACTAAAGCAATGCAGGCATCACTATGTCTGAATTTTTAGAGAGCAGGTTCAGTTGGCAAGTTGTGTGGAAAGCATGCCAGGCTACTACTGACATCTAAGACGACGATAATTAGGAAATGTATTGTGTGTGGAAGTGAGTACTATTATATTTCTCTACAATTATGTGAATACATTAAAACAACTATGCTACACATGCCAAGCAGCTAAGCTCATATAATGCACATACTTTTTTACAAGCTAAACCAAGTTTTCCTTGAGTAGGTGGGTTAAAGAAAAATCCTTATTTTCTCTAGGAAACTATACATTTTCTGATAACAGGACACATCTAAGTAACACTAATAACAATTTTAGCAAACATAAATCAGAATCCTATTTGACACTTTGAATTACCTCCTGTTTCACTTCACAAATGTACTGCTTCTCTATTTTAGTATCCTACTGAAGAAGATATGATTGAATGGGCAAAGAGAGAAAGTGAAAGAGAGGAGAAAGAACGACTTGCAAGATTAAAACAACAAGAACAAGAAGATTTAGAACTAGCTATCGCACTCAGTAAATCTGAGATATCAGAAGCATGAAGAATTGCCTCGACCATTTCCCTCTTTCCTCGGATTACTACACTATAAGTAAAGTTGACCAGAAGTTATGAACATGGAAGTAACAAAAGGCTTTAAACCTGAAAATGTGACTTTTGAGCAATCTATTTGTTTTTTTTTGTTTTTCATATTTACTAATCTCATCTGGCAATTTAATACAGTAAGCTTCCATTTCTCTCTATCTTGGAAATCTGAATTACTATAAACCATTACACCAAAGTAGGTTCTTTTAATCCAGAATTCTGCATTTAGGATGGTGAGGCACAACAATCTGTGTTTTGAAAGATTTCAGAAATTAATTCTATCTCAAACCAAGTTCCTTTTTTAATTGCACTGATTTACTCCTAGCATAGTTGAAGATCTAAAAGGGTGTGTGAAACTACCTGAAATAATTGCATTGTTTAGCCTTTGACCATTGCAGATGGTTAGGTAAGGTCTTGTTGAAATTTCTTTTTAAAATTATTTGAAAGTTTATTACAAGTTTTGAATAGCTGTCAATTCAGAAAGAGTTCTGAGATACTGAATTGTTTAGTTCTCCCAAGTGGCTTGGATAGCAAACCTCATTTTCAACTGTAAACAAAGAAGGTTATAACAATCCAAATGAGTTAACGCACACAAAATCTAGCTTGAAAATATTTGGGTAACTAGGCATTGCTGTAATAATCCTACCTTTCTAAAATGTTCACATCTAGTTATTGAACCTGTGATATGTTTTACAGAGGTGATAGCAGTTGATACTGGGCAGAGAGAATGTTTCTGTACTGTTATTTCCTTTTATGAGGTTCTTGATAATTAGTAGAAAATTTTAAGTTCCACATGCAACAAGTGTTGTCTGAAACTTTTAACTGACAATTTACCTGACCTTGAAGTTTTTAAAAATGAGGAAATTGGGACAACCCCCCCCCCCAGTTGAATACAATTAGTTTGGCCAAGCTTATTATCAAGAAATCTGATGTCCCACTGCTAATTGAGCTAATCTCTTCTGTGGAATATGCAACTAAACTGGCATAAGAACTGCTGAATATGGTAGGGAATAGACTGCATAAAGGTATAGCTTAAAACAGCCAGCTGCTGTTATGTATAATATATTGAATGCCAACTGATAGTTGCACCTTAAATTTTATTTTATGGTCACTGAGTTGAAATAAGATTGAATATTAATAAAAATAACTTATTGCTGTTCTGTCCTGTGTTTTCTGCTTTGGAAAGTTCATTCAAAATGATTTCTTTCCCTACATTAACACATGAATAATTTGACTGGAGCCTTACAGAACTGTGGGCTTTTTCCAAACACTGTGGTATTTGTGCCTAAAATAAAATAATTTTACAATGAAGCATTTTAGTTCTACTGCAAGGGATTGCATAATCACAGCTGTCTGGCTAAAATCTTCCAGGTACCTATGGATGCTTCTGGAAGATTCATTAGAAAAAGATAGTTTTTCTTAGTTTTCCTGAAAACTTTGAGACTGATTCCAAGAAACTTTCTCTCTTGTACTGGAAAATGACTATTTGAAAAAACATAATCAGAAAAGTAGCCCTAGCAAAACCTCTTGCAAGTATTAATATGCATAATTTATCTACATGTACTTTGTAATAAAATTAATCTTGCATATTGTATGTTTAATTGAACTCCATTGATTTCTTACTTTTTTTGTTAAATGTATACTCAGTGGACCAATATCTGTGTGTGTATATAAATATATATATATATTTATTATATATTCAAGCTTTCTTGTATAGGATTGAAAATTCTGAGTCACTTGATGTTACATTTCATGTTACTGACTGATTACAACTTTTACTCAGAGGCTTCTAAATAAACCACTGATGTGTAAGCTTTGATGGCATTACTGTTAAAGTTTTAAAAGGCTTTTAAGATTTTATTTGGGGGGGGGGGATACCCTGTGTTTATAGACCATTGTTTAAAAATTCTAAAAATAGTCTGCAATTATGAATAAAACAGTTTAAGTATTTAAGATGGATCAGTATTTTCTTCTTCTGTTTTATCTGTAACAACAAACACAGTGTGTTTAAGAAGCATGCAGATATGCAACCTTGCAACTTTGGTTCTAATTTGAAATTTATTTTGTATTGAAAATGTCAAATAATGTAATTTTCAGATCCCTCCTTGGTAGGGATCGGTTGGCAGGGATCTGCTGAGGCTTTTGCTGATTATCTGACAGAGAAAATCGCTTAAATTCGCTCGAAGTTTAATCCTGGCGTGGATAATGTAGAGCTGGGGTTGCCTGGAGCACAGTCTGGCCAGGTTATCTGGGATCGGTTTGATCCAGTTGTCCCTGAGGAAGTGGACAGACTCCTTGGATTTGTTCGTGCCACTGCCTGTGCATTAGATCCATGCCCCGCCTGGTTGGTTAAAACTTCCAGGGCGGTGACAGGTGGTTGGGTCGAAGCTATTATAAATTCATCATTACGGGAGGGGGTCTTTCCAGCAAATTTAAAACATGCTCTGGTGCGCCCCCTCCTGAAAAAACCATTGCTCGACCCTGTAGTGCTTACCAACTACCGGCCTGTGTCCAACCTGCCTTTTTTGGGCAAGGTTTTGGAAAAGGCAGTGGCGCGACAATTACAGGGTGTCCTGGATGAAGTGGATTATCTAGACCCTTTCCAGTCAGGATTCAGGCCCGGATATGGCACCGAAACTGCATTGGTCGCACTAGTGGATGATCTCTGGCGAGAGCGGGATGGCGGTCATCCATCTGTCCTGGCTCTTCTTGACCTCTCAGCGGCATTCGATACCATCGACCATGGTATCCTTCTGGAAAAGCTCCAAGGATTGGGGATCCAGGGCACTGTATTGTCCTGGTTTTCCTCATTTCTGAGGGGCCGGACCCAGTCGGTGTGGTTGGAGGGGGAGGTGTCCAGCCCAAGGCCCCTTTGTTATGGGGTGCCTCAGGGCTCGGTACTCTCACCTCTCCTATTTAACATCTACATGAAACCACTGGGTGAGATCATCCGGTCCCACGGGGTGAGGTATCATCAATATGCAGATGATACCCAGTTATATATCTCGGCCCATGGGGACCCTAGTGATGCAGTGGAAATCCTTTCCAGGTGCCTGGAGGCTGTGAGGGTCTGGATGGGGGACAACAGGCTTCAGCTGAATCCCGGCAAGACTGAGTGGCTGTAGGTCGGGGGTCCTGCGTTATCTCGGGAGTTACCATCTTTGGTTTTGGATGGGGCGGTTTTGCCCCAAACAGACCCGGTGCGTAATCTGGGGGTCCTCCTGGACTCGCGACTACTGCTCGAAGAGCAGGTGGCAGTCGTGGCTAGGAGGGCTTTTGCACAACCGTGTGATCCGCCAGTTACGCCCACTCCTAGATTGGGACTCCTTGCTCATGATCACACACGCTCTGGTCACCTCCAGAATTGATTACTGTAATGCGCTCTACATGGGGCTGCCCTTGACGACCATTCGGAGGCTTCAGCTGGTCCAGAATGCGGTTGCCCGGGTTGTGATGGGGTATGGGCGGTATGCACATGCCTCGCCTCTGCTTCGGGAGCTGCACTGGTTGCCGGTTTGCCTCCGGGTGCAATTCAAGGTGCTGGTTATTACCTTTAAAGCCCTACATGGTAGTGGGCCAGGATACTTAAGAGACCGCCTCACCCCAAGAACATCTGCCCGTCCCACCAGAGCGGACCGGAGAGGCTCCCTAGTTGTTCCATCGGCCAGGGAGGCACATCTCTCTGGCACCAGAAGGACAGCCTTCTCTGTGTCTGCTCTGGCCCTATGGAACCTCCTGCCTACGGAGCTACGTCTCCAGTCAGAGTTGCTGCCTTTTAGGAAGAATCTAAAAACATGACTGGCAGGACAGATATGGGGTATGGAAGGTATAATGACCCCAGCACATTGGTTGATCTGAGCCCCTCTCTTTTTCTACTTTTAACTAGTAGCTGTAGCATCTGGTGTGTTTTTAATATGTTTTTAATCTTTCTCAGTTTTTAATTTTTAAAAAGTTTTAAGGTTTTTAGATGGAAGCTCCCACTTCCTAATCCTGGGCCTTATCTGCCCAGGGATGGAAAAGACTAACATCCTCTGGCCGGAAGGAGGAATGGATTTTAGTTGTTTGTGTTGTGTGTGAGTTATTGTTGTTTTGTTTTTGTTTGTTTTTTTCTCCTGATTGTAAACCACCCTGAGTCGCCACGGCGAGTGGACGGTGATATAAATCTAAATAAATAAAATAATAATAAGCAAACATTTTAGAAACTCACTCTGAGAATGGCATTGCATGATACTGTGTAGTCTCAGTTCCACTATTATGGGGAATCATGAACTAAAATGAGGACTGTAGAAGTGAAGGCATTTGAAATGCACATGAGGATACTAAGAATAAGACAAAGAATTACCAAAATGAACAAAGACCTACACAAAAATGCAGAAAACTAGAATATATTGATCACCTAATGAACAGTTTGTTAAAGCTGATCCTTGAAATTACCGGTAATATAAAAGGACAAAGAAGTACAGGAAGGAGAAGAACTGCTGAAGAACCTTAGCTATCAATCTGCCTGCAATACTTTTCCTTGTTTAGAATTTCTATGCATAAAGTTGAAACAATGTTATCTGACAGGAGAATAACAAGATTAAGAAAATGATTAACAGTGCACGGAACATTGTTTACCTTTCCACCTAAGTGGTACCTATTTATCTACTTGCAATTTCTTGTTTTCAGACTGCTAAGTTGACAGGAGCTGGGACAGAGACAGAAGCTCACTCCATCCTACAGCACTCGCGTTTCGAACAGCTGACCTGCTGACCTTCCAGTCATCAAGTTCAGCGTCTTAACCACAAAGCCACCACAGTCCTATTCCATATAGTATACTTGTCATTTAAAAAGACGCATGCAGCAATATTGGGAGGACTGAGCAATTCTCACTCCCATTTTATTTTGTAAAACAATTGGCTGAGTAGAATGATCAAGTATTGTGACCCAAGTAGGATTTCCAGATCTTTGGCATTTCAAGGCCAAAGAACATGGATGGATCAAGGATGTATTGGAGGGTGGTAAAGGTTTCCCTTGCTTGAAAGCCAGTCGTATCCGACTCTAGGGGTCAGTGCTCATCTCTGTTTCTAAGCCGAAGAGCCAGCGCTGTCTGCTTCTGCAGACATTTCCATGGTCATGTGGCAGGCATGACTAGACACCGGAGCGCATGGAACGCTGTTACCTTCCCACCGAAGTGGCCCCTATTTATCTACTTGCAATTTCTTGCTTTCGAACTGCTAGGTTGGCAGGAGATTGGAGGGTGGTAGTGGTGGAGATAAAACTGCTTCCAGATCATCTCATGAAAACAAGAAAATTTAGCATAAAACACAACACTGCAGCACTTTAAAGACTTAACTGCTGTATTTTGACTGTGAACTTTTGTGGATCAAGTCCACTTACTTCTTCAGACAGAGGAGTGAAATTTCCAGATATGGCTTATATATACACTAGATTCATAAGTGAAGAGTAATCAAGCAGAATGACAGATAGAGTAATCAAGCAGGATGACCTTATCGATAAGCATGCATAAATAATAATAATAATAAATAATATCAGTACAGCCTCCTACACTCTTGTGTCTGACAAAGTGTACTTGATGCTTGAAAGCTAAAATTAAAATACAGCAGGTAATCTTTAAAGTGCCACAATGTTTTTTGTCTTTTTGTTTTCTCTCCGATACACTTACGAAAGAAGCTTTTTGCTATCCCAGCCTTGGCTCTTCGTCCTTGGTCCTGGCTTCATGACAGTCGCGCCCTTCCTGGGCCCAATTCGCCTCGGAGTGACCCAGCCCTCCTACCCTCAGGCCCGGCTTCTCTCTCTGGCTCGGGCCCTGCCAGTCGACCCCCCGACCGTTTCCTCCCTCGACCGGTTCTTATGGGCTGGTTTGGGATTTTTTCCCTCAGACGACGCTGAGGAACTGCCGGTGCCCTCCGAGCGAGGCCTGTAGGGGGCAGCAGCCGCCTTCCCTGCCTTGGCCCCTGGAAGGCTGAGCCGCGGCCAACGGGTCACCGGGAGAGGAGGCGGAGGCAGCGCTGGGGCTCACTCTGGGCGGTTGCTGGTCTTTGGGAGGGTGTGAATGCACGTCTCGTGTCTGAGCCGGAGAGGCGTCGCAAGCGCGGTCCCTGGAGAGTGGCGTTTGAGGGGGCAACTTTCGGGAACGAGCCCATTGCTGAAGGGGTTTCTCCCCTCCTCCATTCCTCATGGATGCTGAAAGTATTGCGAGGAGAAGCACCAGCACCAGGAAAAAGGACTCTAGGTACTTTTGGAGGGGAGAATGCATGCAGAAGAAGGGGAGAGATGGAGGACTGATCCTGCCTGTCCTTTAGGGCGACTTACTTGCAGCTGCTCTTTGTAAAGTTTTTACAGCTGCAGTGAAGGGATTTCCTTGATGAATGGGAGGATCGCCCAACGCAGGCACCCGTTCAAAGCATATAACTGTACAGTATATTAGCGTGTAACCTCCCTGCCTTGACTGTTTTATACAAAGACAGCTAATAAGTGTCAAAAACAAATACACGAAAGTGTATACTGTACAGTACAGTAAAACCTCATAGAACACTAAAACCTGGTTCCACAAGTCTTGGTGTTATATGATTTTTAGTGTTATCTGATGCATGTTAAAATCCTATGGGATCCATAGAGATACATTGTAACCACACAGGCTTTAGCGGTTGTTATCTGAAGCATCCCATAGGATCTTAATGTTATCTGATGCAATTCTTCCCCCAGATTCCGTAATGTTATGCGATTTTTGTGTTATTCGATACTAATGTTATATGAGGTATTACTGTACTTCTACCACTGCACTTTGAAGGGGCTTCTTATTAGAGGAGCATGGCAGGATTTTGATCTAGATAGCAGTTCTTTGTAGATCGCCGGTTCCCAAACTGGACGGTGTGAAAGAATTCCAGGGTTTTTACAAGAGTGTTAAATGTTTATAATGAAAAATATTTTTACTAGTTTCAAACCCACCCACCCCTATCCAGGACATTACTCTGGAATAATTTTATTAATTGTTTGTGTTGCTTTGTAAATTTATATCACACATTTATGTTCAAGGGGTCACCCCTTTCTCAAGATGAGTAAAGCCACTCACTTTCCTAGAGAGAGCTTTCATTGTTAATACTGCTTAACAGTCTTGAGAAATGAAAAGCTTCCTTTCCGCTTGCTTGCAGAAGGAAAGGGAGACATAACTTTACATTTGTTTTAATGTTGCTAACTGACCCAGTGCATCAGTTTAGGCCTGAAAGGGTTTTTTTTTAAGTTAAAAACAAATGGAAATCTTTGTCTCCCTTTCCCTCCATAGGTGAGCAGAAAGGAAGTTCATATTTCTCAAGATTATTAAGCAGTTTTAACAATATTGAGAAATGGGAATCCCTCTTCAAAGGTAAGCGGAAGGGAAGCTTTCCCTTTTTAATAACTGTTAAGTGGCTTCAACCAAGGGACAACCAGCCATTGCTCAGCTATCTTATGAAATGAGACACTTCCTTTCCATTTAAAGGGAAAGAAGGTTAGTCTTGTTAATGCTAAGTAGGTGTGGTGTGACCAATATTTGCATACGGAAGCAAAGATTGCTCCACATGACACACCACTCATCAAAACAACCCCAGTTTAGCACAATCTCTAGACCAGGGGTTCCCAACCAATGGCCCATGGGCTGGCCCCAGCCCCCAATGCCATTCAATCTGTCCCATTGCCATCTCCCTGCACCCGAAACTGGAAGTGGGTGCATTTATATAACAAACATGCCTGCAGCTGACGTAAACATGAAGTTGGCACATTTATGACAGCTGTAAATGCGCCTGCTCCCGGGGGCATGGTCCTGTGGCACAAATAGGTTGGCCACCCCTGCTCCAGACTGATCTAGACTAGGGTAATTCAGCTGAGTAGTCATATCCAAGACCACTGTATTGTAGAGTTTGGTAGTGGTGGTGATGGTGGTGGTGGGAGCATCTGGGAAACTATACTAAAATCAGAATGGATTTTCTTCTAGTTAAGGCAGAAAGCAAGAGGGAGTCCCTGCTAGCCTGCATGATTTCTGAACTCCCTGCTGTAGGTGCTGAGACTGTAGGAGTGGGAAAGAGGTCTCCAGGATGTATTACAAAATTCCCTGCCTTTTTAATGTATGCAGTATTTTTTATGAGCGAAAACCAGCCTGGCTTCAATGAATGTAAACTTTCATGTAAAGTAATTGCAAAAATAAATTAAAATTTTTAAAATCACTTGAAGTATACATTGTTCCTGGTCTCAACAGTTTGTAAGAAATAGTTTTGTAATACAGTAATCTCTCTTTGTGGTTAAACCCATTTCTTTGCCTCAGTGAGGCTAAGTATGTTGAATAAGTAGGACTTAATGTAAACATGAATAGGTCACCTTCATTCACTGGGTCTATTCTGATTAGACTAACTACAGAATTTATCCCTTGATGGACAAAAATAAATTTAATATTTATTAATAATGCACAAAGTATTGTGGAAGGTAGTTGATTTTCAGGGTGTTTTTTTTTTCACTTGTCAGTCTTGGCCCTCCAGTTGTTCTTGGACTTCAACTATCAGAAGCCAAAGCGAACACTCCTGTTGATCAGGGCTTCTGGTAATTGAAGTTCAAGAACATCTGGAGAGCCAAATTTGCTGAGCCCTGGTCTTGTGAGACCTGCTAGATACATTTTGCTGTTTGCTTGATAACCAAAAATATTTTCCCCAAGGTTCTCCATCACCGCTCTATACTATATTATTTATATTGTATTCTTCTGCTGTCACTCATGAAGGTTAGCTGTCACCCTAAATGTCACCTTGAAAGAATTTAGTTTAAAATGAAACATCTATAGGTAGTGGCTCTTCCATTAGAACAGTGATGGCCAACCTTGGCACTCCAGATGTTCTTGGATTTCAGTTTCCAGAAACCCTGATCAGTAGGTATGTTGATTTGGGTTTCTGGGAATTGAAGTCCAAGAACACCTGGAGTGCCAAGGTTGGCCATCACTGCATTAGAACAAGTGGGGTGATGCTATATCTCAGTATTGGACCACCTTTGTCCATTTCATTTGTGCTTGCCTCCTTATCAGAGGCAGAAAGCCCCTGTATATGTGTGATTCTTGACACCTTCCTATTTCTGTTTCTCTCTTTATGAGTGTTTACTCTTATCCCTAGTGTTTACTCTTATCCCTAGTGTTTACTCTTATCCCTAGCTGCTCTCTCTGGCTGCCCATGATGGTGAACCTTGGCACTCCAGGTGTTCTTGGACTTCAATTACCAGAAGCCCAAGTCAGCACTCCTGCTGATCAGGACTTCTGGGAATTGAAGTTCAAGAACAGCTGGAGTGCCAAGATTCACAATCACTGTTGGCTGCTGCAACTTCTGTCCCACTGATTAAAATAGGCATTACCTGCTGCTGACATCCAGGTTCAGTAGGTAAAGGAATTGTGCCATGCTAAGTGGTACAAAAGAAGGTGTCAAACACCCAGCACAACTGGCCAAATTGATATGAGAAGAAAAACTGTTTGCACAGATCACAACTCTGTTTTCTGAGCTTTCCAAACACACTTGTTAAGCCAGAAGTATCTGAAAAATGGATTAGGATGAGTTGAAACAGGGACTGCTACTGTGCCATGATGGATAAACTAAAGACTGCCTCTGCCAGTCTAGATACATAGATGCCTATAGAATTTCCACAGGATTTACTGCTCTAGTTTTGCCCGCTTCTAATCGGCCTCCATTGAAGAAGGTAATTTGGTTGCTTCTCTGTAGCAGAAGGTATTGGATCATTCCATTTCTTCCAATGCAATGAAGTGGCAGAATGATACAACATTTAGAGGAGAAGGATCTTTATTTTGACAGCTCCATGTCTGGCCTAGAAATGGAAGAAGAAGAAGTATTACTCTTCATAAATTCCCACACAGAGCTCATGTGTTTTCAGCCACCAGTTATGAATAGATTCATGTGCAAAACTGTAGAAGGTGGGTTCTTCTGAGGACAGATGAAATCAGTGAGTGTAACACTGGGAAGGGACCTTAGAAGCCTCTGAAGCTGAGCTCCTTAGGAATTGCTAGCATCTTATAATGACAGGTTTCCTAAGAGAAAGCCATCTGTTACTTTAAGTATTAAAATAAGAGAGGAAAAGAGGTCACCAGCTATCTTCATCACCATTATTCCACTGTCTGACAGCTCTTTCTTGAAGATGTTTTTCCTTTAATCCTGAGATGAAATCTGTTTTCTTGCTGTTCTTTTTTTCAAGTTGTCATTGAGCGGGAAGCATGCATTCAATTTTAATTCAAAAGGAATATTTTCTTCACAGAAGTTTGTTGTGAAATTCCCTCTTTTTGCTTCCTTAGGCCTCTGTTTGTACAACTCCATAGATATCATATTCTTATTAATGGGTTGGGTAGAAAACCCTTTTTGGACGGGGATGGATTACAGCTCTCACCAGCTCTTATGGCCTCAGGCTGCATGGCTATATCTCTGATATTGTTAGATCTTCAGCAGAAGTGCTGCCTGTAATTTTGGACCTGCTATGTGACAGGTCTGACAATGGCACTAGTCATCATTAGTGCAGCACTTTCAAATTTACTATTGCACCACTGTTCAGAAATCACCTAGTTTTGCCTTTGGTTGTCTGTGTTTTGGCTATTTTCTGGTTGTTGTTTGATGTATTTCCAATACATGTGACTAAAAACTTGCATTGGAAGCTGGTATTGAGAAAGAAACATTTTACACATTTTCAAACACAATTTTTATTTTCAGTTCAAGGAATTTTTGAAACTGCTTTTTGTTCTGAGAAAGGGAAAAAGAAGCTGCTGTGAACATTGTTGACACTTACCATGCACTGGGCCTCCAACCCTGTTTGTGAATATTCAAACCCCAGAAATGTCTTGTCTGTTGGCTCATTTTTTAGTTGGGCAGAGTGAAGGGAAGAGGAGTGTTGTCGAAACTGAATTGTCTGCCAGCTTTCTACACAGCACAGGAGGATATATGGCCCTATTAAATGTTAAATAGGCCCTGGTAAAGAACAGGATATGCCAGAATTGATTCTCACTTTAATGTGCTTCTTCATTATTAAATTATTCATAACCTTTTAAATAGGCTAAAAAGATAGAGGCAGTACAAAAAATAAAATAGAATTAACAGTTATAGGGGGCCAGTTGTTCATTTTATCTTTCATTTTGGCAGTCATGAGATGGCAGCTTGTATTAGATTATTGTTCAATTGGCTCTGCTTTCACAAGGTCTGCACAACATTGAACAGGCTCTATCTAACAGACAGAAAATTGTTTGCTACTTGGAGGAGAGAGAGAGAGATGTTCCTTGCATAAAGTTGAATGAACAACAGATCTTTGATTTGGCTTTTAAACTCTAGGATTTGCCTGCAACATTATAGTTAAATGTTCTTCCACTTAACCGACACAGAACCATTTTATTGATTTTAAAGTGCCTTTAAAACTTTCTTCAGAGTATAGGGGAACTCCACAACACTGTGTTTTGATTTGGCACATAGCATACCGGAGTGTACTTTTTGTTGCAACAAACCTATGTGTACAACATTCCTAACACCTGCAAACTTTGGAAATTGTGTATATGGGAAAATAAAAATCTACTTTCCATTTTTTAGCTATAATTAATCTTACCATGGTAGCAAAAAATACAATCATTTCTCTCTCCTTTTTCCATTCTAATTGTATATTTCCAAATTTTGATAATATAGTAAAACCTTGCATAAAGAGCATCTTGCTTAGAGACTAACTCACTTAAAGAGCAGAATTTTATCTCAATGGTCGCCTTACTTAACAAATAAAACCAACCAAAAACTTGCTTAACAACTAAATCGGGGTTCGCAATCCCCCCCCCCCCGAAGTCACAATTTGTCACTTACAATGGTGTTTTGCTTAAAGAGTAAACTCACTTAAATAGCAATCCCGTGGAACGCATTATGCTCTTTAAGTGAGGTACCACTGTGCAGGTAATGCTATTCTAGGACATAAATCCAATTTAGTAGACAATATTTCATTGATTTCTGTGAAGATATTTTCAAATATTTTCTTTATAATATACTTTCACCATAATTGAAGATGCTTTCCAACCTTTCATTTACATCTTCAACAAATTTTTGGATATTTTGAATCATTGACTCCAAATTGTTTTATAGCAAAACTGTTAAATTCTAACAGACTTCTTCTTCATGATTCTTTGTTTCCATTTCTTAGCCAATTTCTCCTGTTTAATATTACCACCTAGATCTGTCTCCCAATTTATTTTTAGACTGTGTTGCTTTATATATTTTACTTACTAATTCTTTTATTGTTTTATTTATTTTATTCTGTTCCATCTGTTTTATGAATTCCTCAAATTTTGTTAATTATCTACAATTCCCATATTGTTTTACCAACCTCTAGAATATTTCTACAAAAGTGTTATATTATACCAAGATACCTTGTCTTCCTCAAATATTTCCCTAATGTGATCTCTGTGAGATACTTTACTTAATCAATCCTTCAATCTTACTACCTTTCCTCTCTCCAAAGCTTTTATTAATCCTGTTCTACGGTTTTATGGAAATTTCTGTATGCTATTTGGATCAATGGTGATATTTCTAAGCTAAATATTTTTTATGTTTGAAGAGTTTTTTAAAACATCCTTTCACTCATGTGTGCGATATTCTGTGACATTAGAAAAATGATGTTGTATTTAATCTATTAAAAATAACTTCTAAAGCTTTTCTGATAACTATGCTAACTTCATCCAAACAAACTACTGTCGCTACAGCATAGGCTTAGTAAGAGCTGTAACATTATTGATCTTATATACTAATTTTACTACTCCTTAACTCTGAGCAGAAATGCTCATTTTTAAGCACCCACATTTTAACTTTTGTCTCTTGATATATTTGAAGTACCCTCATTTTAACTTCTGTTCCTTTTGCTGTTCTATGCTGGTCTTGGACCGTAAAGATTTGATTTGATTTGTACTTTTTACAGGGGAAAATATTTTTTGTATGTGCTGTATCACAAGCAGAGAAATCATAAGAGATTCATTTCTTTTTTCCAGATCATCTACACTGGATTTGAATAGTGCTCTCAGTGAATGTATGACAGCTGTGGACTTATTTCTAAACAACAAGTTCCAAGATGCCCTTATTTATCTACAAACTAAGTAAGATTGTTGTGTCTATTCACTTTGGATTATGCTGAATGTAGGTATTTATAGGACATGTAGATAGGAAAATATTCTAGTCTTCAAAAGATAGGAGAGAAGAGATCCAGAAAACTATACATCAGCAGGTTTGGCATCTGAGATGATAAAAGTGTCTTTGTGTCTTTACAATTATTTAGCAATTAGTTGGACCTAGCATAGATTTGATCAGAATAAATCTTGACAGATGATGTAATAGTTTGTGGGAATTCTTATAGATGTAATTTCTCAGATATCCCCCCTCAAGATGGTTTCGTTAACAAACTGGTTACCCTGTTTGTGAGCACATAAGACCCAATTTTCTTCCCCGAAAACACACTGGAAAAATGGAGTGTGCCTTGTATTGTATATAATGGCCTATAGTAGGCTATTTTGGTAATAACGGAGCGTGTCTTATATTCCAATGTGCCTTATACGCTGGCAGATACGGTAATCAGATAGTAAATAAAGCAAAACAAAAAAGACAAAAAAAGTCAAACTCGTTATAGCACCTTAAAGACTAACTACTATAATTTAATATTAGCTTTTGTGGATCAAATCTACTTCAAATGTGATATTGAAACTTCTTGGGATTAATTTATACATGACCCCATGATCAGATGGGGATACAAGGGTACACAGTGATTGGTTAGTATAACAGATACAGTGTGACTTTTTACAGCTGATAATAACCAAAGATCCCTGATTGATATTCAGATTTATTTCTGTGAAGTTTGGTTCTGTTTTTTCTTTTGTGTCCTAATCAGACCCTGGATTGCCAAAATAAAGCCACTTTCTTCGCTTTGTCATTGCCCAAATGCAAGTCCTCATCAGTACCTGTCTCTGGCGGCAATCGGCAGACTAGCAAATGGGCCGGACTCTGTGTCTCTCCACATTCACACCATGTGTTGTTCACCACTAGTCCCCACTTGAGCATGTTGGTCTAGCATTTAGGAACTCCAACCCTCAGCCTTTTCAGGGTCCTCCAGGTGATGTAGAGGAGACTGAGATCTTTAGCTATATCCACCTTTAATAATGTTCCTTTCCCACTGAGCTCCTTCCTTCTTTTTCTGATTTGGTTTTGCTCTTGTGTACTCTCAATAATGTTTGTTCTTGCCATAAAGCTCTTCCTGGAACTGAGCTGGTGGACTTGAGGCTCATATCCATTCAGAGGGTGTCAAGGGTCATTCTCTTGCTTAGTTCTCTCAGCATCTTCTGCTACTTCTCTCCTGATCTTAGGTGGAACAATACCACAACCAACAATATCTTCTCAACTGGTGTAGGTTTAAGGCATCCCGTCACTATCCATATGGCTTCATTAACAACAATGTCAACTGCACCATTCTGTGAAGTGGTAAATGGTTAGTAGGTGACGGAAAATAATCATTGTGGCATTACACATTTTACCTTTCTGATCTAGCATTTAAAATTTACAGACTATGCTGTATGAAAATTGACAATGGTGTGAATGACCTAGGTGCAATATTTCCTTTGTTCTGTGAAGTGGCCTGAGGCTATGGTTGAAAATAACTGGTTTTACTCCTGAATGTAGTTCTGTAAAGGTGTATGGGAAATTACAGCATACAGTATTAGGTTTCAATACCTTTCCTTGTTGTCTTTAATGATGCTCTGACACATTTGTGATGTTTTACTGTTTTATTGAGCTATTGTTCTATTGTTTATATCAGGGGTTCTCAACCTACGACCTGTGGGCTGGATCTGGCCTCTGGTGTCAAATATTTCAGCCCCCACCCTCTCTCCAGCTGCTGCTGCCACCAAAATTGGCCACGGACTCATTAAATGAGTCTGCGGGCCAATAGTGGCGGCAGCTAGAACACCAGTTCATTCTGCAAACTGTTTGAGGGAGTTTGACCCAGCCCCTGACTTTAAACGTTTGAGAACCCTGGTTTATATCATTTGATGTTTTTAATGGTTGTAAGCCCACCCCCACCCCACCCCAGTGGTGTTTACCAGTGGAGCAGGATATAAATGTTCTAAGTAAATACATCAAAGGGGGCATTTGCTGAAAGAAAAAAAAACAGTTCTTTCTGCTGTCTCCAGGCCAGATGTGGATTGCAACAAAGGGCAGACTTCTGGGCAAACTTCTAAAGGGGATTCAAAGATACTAAGGCTAATCACCTTGATGGTTGATTGCTAATAAAAACCAACTCAGGGAATGGAGAATTAGAATGCCTGTATGATCTCTAAGGAGATGCTGCTTCCACAAATTAAGCCCGGAGAGGCAGGCTTGTTAATTTTCTACATGCTAAAATACTTCTAATTTATTTCTCTGCAAGTATGTAAAACATATTTACAGAGAGAAGGGTTTATTGTTTTGTATGTGAATACTCTCCATATCTCAAATGTGTTCTTGTGTCATTTTTGAGAAATTTACTCTGAACTAAAAGTTGGGTGCTGTCTATTTTTCTGATTTTAAAACCTTTTTGCTTCTTTTTTGGGGGAATTTAATTTGTAATGAATCTTATAAAAGCCACTCTTGTTGTCGGTTGAAATTTGCATGAAGGGAATTATGATATTAAATTGATATTAAATCATATATGCTTCACCCAGTTCACATTGAGGTAAATAACTTTCTCTTTCTTTGAGGATGGTGACACTGAATCTTTCCCCATTAAATTTCCTGGATAAATTGCCACAGCATTAAACTGGAATGTTTAGGAATATACAAGAGATCAGAGATGCCGGGTGGGAGGTTAGAATTGGCTGCTGAACCTGCTGCTGCTGTTTCTTCTTCCATGTCTAGGCCAGACATGAAACTGTCAAGATGAAGGCACCTTTTGGTGAGTTCATTCTGGAGTTCCTTCCACCTAACCTATTGTGAGAAAGATTAGCCAGCAACACAAGGTTGCTGTTACCAGGGTACACCTGATTGTAGTTAAAAAATGCAATAATCTTCAAGGAGGCACTTTCTGTGTACCCGGCTGAACCTGCTGAAGTTATCCCAGGTCAGTGATAGTGAACCTTTTAGAGACCGAGTGCCCAAACTCAAGAGGATGCCATCCATTCCACTGAGGGGTGGGGTGAATTATGTGCTGGGGGAAGGAAGTGCTCTCATTGGGCTGCTGGGCAGAGGGGCAGGGTGAACTCTGTGCTGGGGTGACAGTGCGAGTGCCCACAGAAAAAGATCTGACTGCCACCTCTGGCACACCTGCCATAGGTTCACCATCACTGTCCTAGGTCATGTTGACTTGGGACTCTAGAAGCAGTCAACCAAGAAAGTAAATTGCCAAGCTTTGGTACTATTTGGTCAGTTGAAGGCAACAGACTCTGGGTAGTTTATGTTACTACTTGGATGTGGCACTAATAAATTGTGTGTTTAATTCTCATTGCAAAACTATCTGAAGCTGAGAAGCCAGTTAAACTCTCTTTGTCTTTCCGTGGCCTCAGATTTCCCAGAAGGATCATCTGATATACCAATGGATAATTTAATTTATTTGACATTGCCACGGTTATTGATTGACACTTGTCTTGTATCCTGTAAATGGTAGTGGTGAGACGGCCATGCAGTAATATGGGCAAAGGAAAAGGATTGTCAAAGGTGTCAAATCCATATTTTGGTAAAGGCACCTGTTTCTCTGGTTGACTTGCTCTGGTATTGAGAATTTAAAAAGATTTTAGAGTCCTGCAAATACATAGATTCTCCTGATAGAAAGACTCATTGTCATGTGTTAACTGACATCAAGTGGGAATCTATCTTTATGCTGTATGTAACCTACCCTATGCTGTTTAAATTATAAACATTAGGTGACTTGATTATCCAGGATTCAAGAAGTACACTGTGTGAGTGAGGTCTGTGAGGTGTTTTAAGTAGAGGAGTAGAGTATGCAGAAATAATCTCCTCAAAGATTGTGGTGTTTTTGAATCACAATTGGGCATTCCCTGGTAACAGCAACCTTGTGTTGCTGGTTAATCTTTCTCACATTGGGCCGGGCAAATAGAAGGAAAAAGGCAGAATGAGAGACTGACTCTTGGGTATATATATCTATAAGCTTGAAACATATGTATCAACTAGAAGTGGGCCATTTTGGAGAGTGGAAGGGTCTATTCCCCCACCAGCTGCAGAACAGATCTCTCCCCCACAGACCACCGCTAAAATGGATTTGAACAGTGCTCATTTTTTTTAAACGCTGAGGTGTGTGGGGTTTTTCGAGAAGCAATAATTCTCTTCTACTTTTCATGAAAAACTAGGATAAAAGGCCAGTAAATATGATAAACGTTCACTCTTCCCTTGTAAGTGGCTATGCTTTGACCTTGGTGTCAATATACTGTATTCTGTGCCCATCTCTGCCATATAAGGAACGAATAATGACTGTGCGGTTTGGCAGTTCTGAAACTGACTGTTCGCAGTTCTGTTTACCCCTGGACCTGGGGTTTTTGCTGGCCTCTTAGACACCTCTTTGTGGATAATATGTACTGGATCTTGTGACATACACTACAAAAACATGTGGAGTGGTAGTAGTTGATTAATAATTGTTCTGAATTAAGAATTGTTTCACACTGCTGTTTTTATTTTGGAACATCTTTAGATGTTTCATCTTGATTGCAAACCATGCTGGAAAACCTTTGCTTTTGCATGGTTGAATATTCATACACCACTCAAATTAAAATTTCAACCTGCAGTTCTAACCACTTCTTTGATTAGTATAAAATTATGGCACGGTAGTGGGGAGCCTAAGCTTTAAGGCCTGAAGAGCAATTTTCTATAAACTCCACTTCTTACTACAAAACTTGTTCTCTATCTATTTGTTTTTGTTTTTTTGTTCCAAGGTCGTGCAAGAGAGTCACTGTGTCTGGTTACATTGTGTGCTAGTGTATGTGTGTTGTATTGGCATGGAAGGACAGGCTTGAGAAGTGATCCTGTCTCATCTAGGTGGCATAACCTGAGGAGCAGGTTCATTCTAGACTACATCCACTTGTTAGTCTCAAACAGAACAGATTCAGTGGTTGAAATGCTGTAGAAAGTTGCAACTAGAAAAGTCTATTGAATCAGAAATTAATGCGTAGTTGACTCATCAAATCCTGGCTGAATCAAAGGGCCTACTCTAGTTGTGACTTATTACTGGATTTCAGACAGTGACGGGAATGAGATTTGTGGATTTAATAGGTGTAATTGTAGTTGAACATAACAAATGAATGTAGCTTTCTGTTAGCCCCTTAAACCAGTTACCTTCATCAAATTCTGACAAGCATGTCAAATCTGCTGAGGAGCATACAGGTTGCTTAACTTCAAAGCATGTAACTCCAATGAATAAAAATCATTTTTTTTCCAATTTATACAAGCTGTAATTGTGTAGCTACAGGATATGTAAAGATATGGTATATTAAATGTGACACCTGGTTATTTGACTGTTGTTCCTCTGATTTCATTTGATGGTATTGAAAATACTGATCAACCTTCCTGGCTGAAAAACATTGCAGCACCAAATTTTATTGAAATATCAGCACTGTAACACTCAATGTCATTTTGACTTATCTTTCCTTGGTGAATTTTGTCCCTGCATTGCAAGATGCCTTTTTTTAAATGTGAGAACAAGAAAGCATGAGGTATTTCCTGTAGTGTCCAGTGCCGCAGAAATAAAATATGTGGGAACACAGAATTGGACAAAATCAAGGAAAACAAAAAGTTTTTTTTATCTTTCCTCAAAACCTCTCTATACCACTGATCATCATAGCACAGTATCAATTAGGATCAGTGCTACACAGAAAACAAAGACAATACAGTATGTATTTTTATCCTCCGACCTAACCAATACAACACTATGGCAATCAGTTATGAGTATAAATATAATTACACTTTTCCTGCCCCTCCACAGAAGAGCAGGGAAAGTGCTTCATTTGCCTGTGTGGTGAAGTGACTTATTACATGGAGAGTGACTTTCTGAAGGGAAAACATTCTTTTTTCAACATTTTCCATGCAACCTGGGTTTTAAAGTGCTTTCTAGACTTCCCAGGTTGCTATGCTCTTTTTTCTTGTGAGTTTATTTCTTCTGGAGCTCTCAATGCTTTGAATGGGGTTCATATATAGTAGTACAGCTAACTGTAATTAGAGACCATAATAGACCAGCAGATCCTACTATACTGCATGTTTGCTACTTTTGTTAAGCCACTGTCACCCAACATATGAAAAGTCATAGAAAAACAAAAATGAAAAACACACATAAGATCTGAAGGCATAGGAAAGAACATAGACCAAAAAGGCAAATAGGCAATAAGTATTGCAGACCAAATCTAAGAAAAATATAACCAGGAAGTCTTTCAGAGCAGAAACAACTACGGTATAATAAAATGTAGAACTCATCTCCTTTGTACTTCTAAGATAAGCACGTACACATTAATTCTATAGAGTCTAAAAAAGCTAGACATTCAGTGTATTGTGGTGTGGGAGGAGATAGCAGTTTGGTTTCAGGCTTCAGGCAAGGAGTAAAGTAATGCCAAGATATGATAGTTCTCCTTTTTGGGATTATGCTCCCCCAGGGAGCAGGTGGGGGACTTCTGTAGCACCCTCTCTTTTTTATATCTCTGGCTCTCTGATTTCTCTGATAGGTGTAATCTTAGTGGAGGTGCATGGATTGAAGTTTGAAACTTGAAGTGTCCTAGTAAGCATTTGATAAATATTATTTGCTATCTAGAAGAGCTATTGTGTTCTCATGTATGTGTGTGTGGCTATAATGTTTGAGAACCACAAGGCTCAGGTAGATAAAATAAAAGACATTATCCTGTCTTCAAATCAGAACATACTGCTTCTAATGCACAGCATACATGCATTCAGATGCTTTGCTTACTATTTCACATGTTTTGTTTTCATTCATTGCTTCTGTGGTTTCAGTGTATCTCATAGATGTATATCTCTTCAATCTATTTCCTACAGAACAAAGGACAGTATGTATCATGCACTGACACATGCTACTTTATTGGGAATGCAAGCTATGATGACCTTTGATGCTCAGGCTATATTGAATGCTGGAAACACAATGAAAGAAGCTCAAGCCATATGCCAGAAGTAAGCGCAGAAACCTATCCTAGACACCTGACATCATTGTACAGGGAAGCATAGAATAAGTACAGTCAAACCTCGCATAAAGAGCGTTTCGCTTAAAGAGTAACTCGCTTAAAGAGCAGAATTTTCTGTGAATGTTTGCTTCGCTTAACAAATAAAACCAACCAAAAACTCGCTTAACAAATAAATCAGGGTTTGCAGTACCCCCCACAATTGGTCATTTACAATGGTGTTTCACTTAAAGAGCAAACTCGCTTAAAGAGCAATCCTGTGGAACACATTATGCTCTTTAAGCGAGGCACCACTGTATATGAATCAGCTTTACAGTAGTAAGAATTGCAAATATGCTTTCTAAAACTGCAAAGATTTGTAAAATTTGATATTGCCAAGGCTTTTTTAAACAATTGTGTTCCACCATATATAAGCACAGCCACAGATACTCAGATAGAGCTTAGGCATTTGATATGCAGTCCCCCAAATGGTGATGGACTCCAGGCCCCATCAACCACAACCAACTTGGCCAGTGATGAGGAATGATGAGCATTGTGGTCCAACATTATCTGAAAGGCCATGAGTTTTCCATCCTTGTTGTAGGGTGGTTCTTGGGATGGGAAGGTTGTACCAAAGGGTTGGGGGAGGTGGATGAAGGTGGTCTGAGGTGAGATTTGAAGTGAGAAGGAAGGTGGCACTGAAAATTTGTAGTGGGTTGTGCATAGGCGAGAGTTCAGACTAATTGGATCTCTGAAACCTTGAAAATATGGTCTTAATTGCTAGCCACAAGTTAGGGGGGAAATTGACTGTGGATACTTTTTTCTGTAGGTTTCGAAAGAAATCCACTGTGACAGATACTGTTACCAACTTAGTATACAGACACAACTTTGACCTGTTAACTGAAGGTAAAAAACTCTCCCCATTTCCTTCTATGCATGCGACTGGGTGGCAAATATTGAGCTGTCCTTTTTAGACATTCAATAATCAGTTACAGGGCTGGATTTTCCTATAGGCTAACTAGTCTTCAGCCTATGGCCTTAAGATCAAGAGGGGCCTATATATTGATATATATCACAGTAATTATGTATTTTATTATCTCTCATGTAATTTACAAACTTAACAATGGGAGGTGAAAGGGCCACATAAGTGGAATAGCCTAGGGCCTCTTTTCATGTAAATCCGGCCCTGATCAGTTATCAATGATTGTATGTACTTTCACATTCTTCTTCTGAGATAATTGTGAGGATTTGGGTGACCATATGATGTCTTTTCTCTGGAGAATATTTGCAAGAGGTCTGTTACATTTGCAGAAAAAATATTGCTAAAGTTCTGTCCATAGCAAGTGCCAAGCATAAATTAAGTTGTGTAGTTTATTAAAAGCTGGTAGTGCAGTCTGGATTTTTAGCAGTGCATCTGGCAAAGGAGTGGACAATAGGTTGCCCACTAAAGATTGCCCCCTAAACATAAGAAATTTATTTTATTCTGACTTTTATGTAAGAGCATACTTTATTGAGTTCAGAAGGGATTACTCCAAGTAAAGGAGTTATAGGATTGAATCCTTGGTGTGTATGGGGCATTTAGATGGGGAAAGGTAATTTTTTTTGTTATGGTTCACATGTCATAGGGCAGTTTGTTCCAATTTAACATCCTTAGATGATGTTAGACAGTAGCTTCTGTCATCTCCAACAGTTGACTACTCTGTCTCTGAATAATGGGGCTTTAGTCAACATCAACTGGGGTAGCTAGGTTAAGGAAGGCTAGCATAGACATAAGAGGAAAAGCTATGACAAGCTTAGGGCTTCTGTTATTTCCATCCATTGAAGTTTTGTTTAGATTAGCCATGGCTTGTTGAAATCTGAAAAAAAATCAATATTAACCATAGTTTAACATGGCTGAGGCAGGATTTGTGAGGTTATGGGCCATTAAATTGGAACAGACTAGCAGCAACCTTCATAGGGATTTCAAGGAAATAATTAAGGAATGTGAGTTTTTAGGATTGAGTGATGACTTGATCCCTGAGCTCCTGTGTCCTAGTCTGTTACTCTACCCACTACACCTCACTGGGTTGTTTGTGGGTAATCAAAACAAAAGTGAAAGCTTCTGACCTCTTCACAGCCATGGTAGGTCAAAGAAGGGAAAGAGAGGCATTCTTGTGCAGTTTGTACTCATCAAGATGGCAAATAGAAGTGGTGATAAGGTTACTTTGTTCTCTGTGATAACAGGTCCACTTTCCCCCTTTTCTAGAGGAAATTCATGCAGAACTTTGCTATGCTGAATGCTTACTTCAGAGAGCTGCTCTTATGTTCCTCCAGGTAACAACACCATTTCATTAGTGCTACCATGAAATGGGCCACAGGAATGTGTTATCTCCTTTAATTTCAGGAAGACCTTGGCAGCTGACAGGGGAAATGGATTTCCCTTTGATATCTTGGGAAACAAGAGATAGATTACCTGTGGTGGAGCAGTCAAATTTCTAAACCCTTTTAACTAAGATTTTCCTATACTGTATTGATATTTTAATAATATTTCAAGATGCTGGTATAACATATGTCCGGACATATGTCAATATAATTGTAGAACTATCCATGATTGTGTATAGACTATACTACTGTTCAGTCAAAAACACATCTAGTCCCACCTTGCAGAAGCATGGTCTTGTTTCACTTTTTTTCCCTATTGGACGTACTGACTAAGCAAGAAGGTTACGTGATGGATAGGAACTCTCCCAAGAAGATAGAAGAGCAAACGTGTCAGTGTACAGTATCTACTTCCCCAGATTCTTAGAATCAAACTAGAAATAATGTTGGGACATATGTAGTAGAATGGGCCACCCCTTTTATTTTTTCAAAATTTAGTAACAGGCATGAGACAAATTTGATTTGAACCATGATGGGGGGAGGGTGAGAAAGATTTTAACCTTTCCCTGTGTCCCTTTTCACATGAAGATTCATCACCATAAATTCTGTTTCCACTAGAATGAAAACATGATTAGCTTTGTCAAAAGCAGCATCAAAATTAGAAGCAGCTATCAAATCTACAGGTATGTGGAATTTTTAAATGTCTTCTTGCAATAGAAAATAATTTTGTTGTGGAATCTGCCCAAAGTAGTTGTTCTTTGCATGTTGGCTAAAGTTTTCTCCACTGCTCATGCTTCACAGTAGTCTAAATTAATTTTAGCTTTTTATTGTTTCTATTTTTATTGTTTTCATTTATACCCTCAGTTTTATGACAAAACCCTCTAATGGCAGCTTGGACAATTAACAAATAAAATATTAGAAACAACAGAACATTAAAAACCCAACTAATTATTTACCAATCAAAACAGCAACATCTAAAACATTAAGCAAATTAAAAAATCAATAAAATTCTGAATTATAAAGAACATTTATTTTTAAATATCCTCAAAAGCCACCATTAAAGTATTCATATCTACCTACCTACCTACCTACCTATCCATCCAATTTGCTTAATATCTTAGTTGTTGCCAAGGAGATATTCAGATGGTACAAAAATGTATACACATTTTAAAATATGTTGTCTATGTCTTACTTTTCAAAGTTGAATCGAATTATGATAGCAATGTGAAGTATTAACTCAAAAGAATTAATGCTAGCATCACCATGAGAAAGGCAGGAAAGTCAAAGAAAATAGTGTAAGCACGGTTGTCATTTGAGGAATGCAAGACCATTTTGAGGTGGTATTTGAAATTCAAAATTACAGTATTGTGGAAGTACAATGTCAATGAAGGAGTGAGTATGCAACAGAACCATCAACACACAATAACACACATTCACAATAAGTTTGAGACACATGGTACTGTGTGTGATGTGGACAAAAGAAAATTAGGGAGGTCTCATGCAACATGTCCTGCTTCATCTTCTTCTGTCTCTTCTGCTATGGTGTTGGAATAGTTTACATACTCACCACAGAAGTCTTTTTGCAAATGATTGGTTTTACTTCCAACAAGATGGTGGCCTACTGCACTTCCATAGAGATGTAAGAGCTTACCTTGATGAGAATTTGTCAGGGCAATGGATAGGATGAAGAGATGCAGTTGAGTTTTCCCCATGTTCTGCTGACTTAATGCCCCTTGATGTCTACCTATGGATGATCTTAAAGGATGTGGCGCACTGTAGAAAACTTGCTATACTGGCAATATTTCAATTAGGAATTGAAACAGCATGTGCAGAGTTAGAACTGGACACTTTGGTCAGTGGTTGCTCAAGCAGTGGTTCACCATAATCAGAAGTGTTTGGACGTTGATGGTAATGACTTTGAGCACCTCTTGTAATTGCAGAACATAAACTTGACTTGTATTCATATTTTGTTATCAGTATATATTATTACAATTTTAATACCGTTTTTTCCTTTCTTAAAATGTGTATACATTTTTACACCCTCTGTGTGTGTGTGCATGGGCATGCATGTGTGTGTGTGTGTGTGTGTGAATATCTCATTGAGGAGGAGTGATTTTAAATAGAGTTATTACTAAAAGTCCTTTTTCTCTAGTATCTGGAGTTATTTATAAGGGGGAGTATTATTTATGAGAGGGAGGGGAGTAGTAAAGCATGTAAAATCATAATTACCATTATAACTGGATTATATTCTAATTTTTGACAAGATTTTTTTTTTGCTTTGATAGACAGCTGGACAGCCTAATACAATCTCCCAACTATGTTAAAGGAAAAAATCATTCTCATTTTGAAGGTGGTGTAAAGCTGGGAATTGGGGCATTTAATCTGGTATGTCACTGTTTCTTCAATGAAACAAACTTTGGTATTGTAAAGAGGGCTATTTTATTTAAACGAGGCTTCTAGTAGTAGTAGTGGTCGTTGTCGCGTCGCATCGTGTCGGCGTTGTTGTCTGCGTTGTCAGGGCAAGTCTGCCATGTGACAGCTTCAAAGTGCCTCCTCCTGGGATCAAACTACCTGATATGCCTAGCCCAGTTCTAGAAATAGTGCTCCTTTAATTGATGAAGAATGTCTTTTTGTCCTAGCATTCTCGTCTCCGTATCATGCATTCCATCTTTCCTAGCTTTTGTGATTGGTAATTGGAAAATAAGTTTAGACTTGGTTTGCAAGATATCTCTGAGGAAATTATGTTGTGGAAGAAGAACACACAAATTGCAGGAAATACCCATTTCCTGTACAGTACTTTAATTTGGCCCTTGTAGTAGTTCTGTGTAGCAGCTGTAATATGTGAACAGCTTCCTTATGGATTCTTCAGCCATACGTGGACCTGTAAGGACTACCCCGGGATCCATTCCACATGATAGAGACCTCCATCCACTTAGGAAGCTAGCATAAGACCTGTTATTATTTCAGAGTATTTAAGGCTTTGCTCCAGGCTAGGAAAATCTATGATAGATTTCAATCCCTGGTTGTTTATGCTTACAAACGAACTAGATAAGGTAGCATGTAGCAATATTTAGATTAGGTAGCAAAATGCCAATAAAGTTTCAGAAGAAACTGGAATTCTCCCACCAGCTTATGCTCTAAATAAAAAGTCCAAAAAAGTCTTCTGTAAAAGATCAAGCTTTATTATATGAAGGAAAAACAAAAAATCAGGATCACAAAAAGTTATAAAAATAAAAGGAACATTCTTACTTTCCCCTCATCTTTCTAAAATAAAAAAGGAATAACTACATATATTTTCTGGTTAGGCCAGCAAACACAATCAGGATTACATTTTCCTACTGGTCTACTCACAAGCAAACCTTTTCTCCTTTCTTGAACATGCTTAAAACAATGGTGTTTCTTCTTTATCATACGGAGATAACAAAAAACCATCTTTTATCCATTGTCCCACCTTGTCCTATCTTTTACCCAATAAGACTCCACATTCAATGTCCAACATTCCTACTTCCCTTCCCATAGTCTTAAAATGTTTTGACTTTCTTCAGAGGAAAGGAATTTGTATCAGCCCATGGCCAAATTTCAAACCTCTGGTTTCTCAGGAATCCACTACCCTCTTAGGAAGGAAGGAAAGCAAACAACAGCATCCATTTTAAACTCACAAACCAAGACCCTATTTCAATTCCATTATAGGACCATCCATGACAGAATGCACAAGGCTGATTCTTCATTTCATAAATGCAGTGCATTTGACCTGTGGCTTTTATATATGTGAAATTAAATATGATTTTGTGAAATTATTTCCAGTGACTTTCCCATAGTAGCTGAAATGTAAATATCACCAAGGCCAGGGTATGATTTGTAGGCATAAAAGATTGTAAAAGGTAAAGGTCACCCTTGCTTGAAAGCCAGTCGTATCCTACTCTAGGGTTCAGTGCTCATCTCTGTTTATAGCTGAAGAGCCAGAGTTGTCTGCATTTGCAGACGTTTCTGTGGACATGTGGCAGGCATGCCTAGACACCAAAGTGCACGGAACACCTCATGTTTTTAGGATGGAAATATCCATAGATGTCTGCCTTCAGTTTAAAAGGGAACTCTTGTCCTTCAGATGGATTTGGATCCCAGTTCTCATCAGAGCAGCTAACTTGACCTTTGCCCAGAGGTGAATAGAGTTGTAATTTAACAAGATCTGGACTATTGCTGCTGTAAAACATTAAGTGTAAATAACTAATACGACATACCCAAAGAGAAGAGATGCAAAATGAGACATTGCCTATTTGTTTTATACAGGGTAGGTCCAGTTTTACAACTAACAAAATTGTATTTAGGGCTCCCAGTATATATGTTTGAAAAATAGTAAAGAGGTAAATCAGAAACTTATCATACCTCTCTGTAATCTGTTTTCCCTACTTTTTCTTACAAAACCAAATGCCATGTGACTGAAGTTGAAACAGATCAAGTCTGCAGGCTCATCATGAATAACATTCATCATTCTTGCACCGATCATATAATTCCATTGAAAGAAGTTTGCCAGTTATGGCAACATTTTAAGGGCATTATTATCAAACAGTTTGCTGTTAAAGAGCTGCTATGTGAAGGCCTGCAGTCTTTATTCAGAAGATGCAATTATTAACACGACTCTTAAATAGAAGAAACTGCTTTAATAATGTTTCGGCTTCATTTATGAAGCTCTTTGCCAAAAATAGTAAGACTGTAAGACGCATTACCCCAGCACCGTTTCCTTGGATTACCATTACTCTGTAGGATCTCATGACCAAACCAGATGAAAACTGCATATTTTCTGCTATTATGTCCTTCAAAAGTAGGATTTCCTTGGAGTTGTATAATTGAGTAATCAGATTTGAAAATTAAGACAGGTTTTATCTTCTAACAGCCATTTACAAAATGAAGCATCTTGTAATGCAAAATAAACAAGAAAAAAGCTTTAACGCCAGGAAAAATAGATGTCTATCACCACATAAGAGAACCCTATTTCAAAAAAAGATAATATTCTAGTTCAATCCTCTGTTATAAATCTTTCCCAGTTGCAAGAGATTCTTGGAGATACCAGGCATTAAATTTGATCTTCTGCCAAAATCCTGTTGAGGAAATTACACCTGCATAAGAGTAGTGTTATTATGGCAGAGGAAGATATTCAGTAATTAAAGATTTCCTGCTTCTGCCCCAGAGCTCATTAGCTTCAGGTGTCATCAGGTTCACGTTATGTGAGTCATGTGAGCAGGAACATTTTAATTATATCTAGTGCTGCTATTAATTGCTTACTTTTATGACATGGAAAAAACTACACTCCGTGTATCAAGAGGGCATGTACTATAGTTCTATACTGTACCTGAAAGTGACATGGCAAAGATGCCATACAGAGGCCATTTTAAATTGATGTTACAGTAAAACATTGGATAACGCTAAAACTTGGTTCCACAAGTCTTTGTGTTATCCGATTTTTAGTGTTATCCGATCCATGTTAAAATCCTATGGGATGGATTGGATAACGTTAAAGCTCCATAGAGATACATTGTAACCACACAGGCTTTAGCGGTTGTTATCCGATCCATCCCATAGGACCTTAACGTTATTAGATCCAATTCTCCTTTCCAGATTACTTAACATTATGCAATTTTAGCATTATCCGATCCAATTGTTATCCGGTGTTTTACTGTATATGGTTCATCCAATAGAAAGATTCTAATTAGGAGTATATTTTGATAAAGGAATTCCACAAAAAGAACCTCCTTGAAGATTGTGGTATTTTTGAACCACAATTGGGCATACCCTAGTATTGGCAACCTTGTGTTGCCGACTAATCTTTCTCACACTAGGGCAAGTGGAGGGAACTGCAGAATGAACTCACCAAAAGGTGGCTTCATTTTGGCAGTTTCATGTCTGGCCTGGAATGGAAGAAGACTGGCAGAATTGCTCGCATCCAGAGAATGGAATGGGCAAGGGATTGTCACTTCCTGTGTATTCTAAAATTTCCCTCTGAACATTGAAGAGGCCATTTCACATACTTTTTCTGGTAGGGAACAGGCTGCAGGGAAGGAAAGGGAGGTATTACATTCCCTGGGAGCTGGGCATAACCTGAACTAGTTGTGATGTCATTGATGTTATGCCTTTTATCTGCAAAAATCTCATCTGTGATTTGGAAAATGGATAACATACAATTTGCTTGCACAGCTTCTTTCTTTTCATTTTTGTTCCTACAGACTTTATCCATGTTACCAACAAGGATTGTACGATTACTAGAGTTTGTTGGGTTTTCTGGAAATAAGGTAAATATTTTATTTAATCTGTCCAGCATCAAAGTTAAAGACTGCTTTAATACTCTTCCTTCTTCCTCTCCCAAACACATAAATTGGCTGTATGAAAACACTGCTTGCCACTCTTTATATGTTACAGATACTGTATATGTATTATGGATTTCTTCTGATTGTCCAAAACTTTTATACATAGGGATAATAGTTGACACAAAGAACTGTGGTGGCTTAGTGGTGAAGACGCTGAACATGATGACTGGAAACTCAGCAGTTCAGCAGTTTGAGACCCAAGTGCTGCATGACAGAGTGAGCTCCTGTCTCTGTCCCAGCTCTTGCCAACCTAGCAGTTCAAAAAATAAGAAATAACAAATAGATCAGTGTTTCCCAAATGCTGGTTTTTGGACTTCAATTCCCAGAAGCCTAAGTCATTTCCCCAAAGCACTGATCAGCCAATGTACTGACTGAAGCTTCTGGGAATTGAAGTCCACTAGTGGGCTGTGTACCCCTTGTTGGGAACCACTGACGTAGATAAATAGGTACTGCTCTGGTGGGAAGGTAAACAGTGTTCCATGCACTCTGGCATTTAGTCATTCCTGCCACATGACCATGGAAACATCTGCAGACACAGACAGTCTATAACTCTTTGGCTAGAGTACTTGGACACTACTGGCTTTCAAGCAAGAGCGACCTTTACCTTTAACTTTAATAGTTGGCACAGTTGGATGCACATTTCAGAGGAATAAAAAATCCTCATGAGTGGAATTCTGTTTGTGGGATATGCCACTAGAGAAAGTAGGGGAGAGGATTTTTGCTGTTTTGTTCTTCCCCTGTAAAACTTGTGTGGAAAGTTGAACGGACATCTAAAACAGGTAATCTTGGCAGCTGCACAAGAAAAGAAATAATTTCTAAACACAATTTTTTTCTCCCTCCCAAAAAAGAGCATCTTCTGGACCAGAGTCCATTTTTGGCCAGCGTTCATGTGTTCTGTTTTCTACGGTGATCCTAATAGCCTTTGGATCACATTTTTTTTAATTTTCTTGTCAGTATGATGTAAAACAGTTTCCAAGTATTCTTGATAAGTTTGAAATATAAATTGATGCACTATCGATAATAAAACACATTACTGATATTATAGCGTTAAAAAGCTAAGCTGTTAGTGTGATAGATTGACAACTTTTGCCATAGAAAATGTGTTTGCATTGGTTTTTTAAAAAATCATTATGCTCACGGCACCCTATCTCAGGGGTTTCCAACCTAAGGCATGTGGGCCAGATCCGGCCCATGGTGCCATTTCATGTGCCCCCAACCCTTCCAAGGGCATTTGAGAAACAAAATGGCCACCCCTTTGAAGCTGTAGGGATAAAATGGCCACCCCTATCATGTAGGCAGGACAAAATGGCCATCCAACCATCAAAGCTGACTGAGATAGCATGACCCAGCCCCTGGCTTGAAAAGGTTGGGAATCCCTGCCCTATCTAGAGCAGAGAGGCTAGGATTCATCTTTTTCTTTTAAAAGCACACTGCTTCTCAGTCAACATCTTGTTTAGTAAGGCACTATCTCATCTTGGCTAATTTTTTTTCTATCTCTGCCCAATCAATTTATATATGGGGACAATACAGTACTACTGTATATACTTTGTGTTTCTCGTTACATAGCAGAATTACTCTAGTTTTCTTCATCCTACATATCATATGATCTCGTTGTCTTTATTAATCCTTCATAGTTCTTCTTTACTGGTCACTCTCTTAGTTCAAGAAATCTTAAAATTGAGTCTGGAAATGTCACTTTTTAAGACTACAATTCCCTAAATCCTCCAAACATTGTGATTATATACCATACTTCACTGTGAGGCCACCTCACAGAAGAAAAGAAGTACATGCTGTCTAGGTCAATTTACACTTTTTTCAATTTTCACACTATGCTTCTGTCTACTAACCATTTACCCAGGGGCGTAGTGTGGGTTTTAGCCACCCAGGGCACAGGCCAAACTTGCCATCCCCCATCTAGGCTTGCCCCCCATCTAGGCTCGCTGCTCTACCTCTAGGTTACCACATCGCCTTGTGTGTGTGTGTGTGGGTGTCGGCCTGGCCAGTGCTGCTCCGGCTGTGGGTGCTGGACCGCAACAACCACCAGCCTTGATTCCCGCCCTCCTGGGTGTCGGAGCGCTGGAAGTGGACAAGCTGCTGCCACTGGGCTTGGAGGTGGCACAGCTGTGCGCCTGGGATGCCGATGAAGACTCTAACATGCGCCTCACCTACGGCTCGTGTACCCGTCGGGCGCCTTTCATGGTGCCACGCAGTGGGCAGGTGCTGACAGTGGGCTCTTTGCTGGGCTTGTGCCACCTCAGCCTCTGGATCTCGACCCGGGACCACGGGTGGCCCCGGGCCCTGCGCAGCCCCGCCTGGTGCCTCGAGCTGGCTGTGAGGAAGAGGGCACCTGAAGAAGAGGAGGACAAAGGTGGCAGAGGAGGAAAAAGCACCCCCTGGTCCCTGCTGCACTGTTGGGGCCATGCCTTCCTACCACCCTCCAGCCTGGGACTGTGGTGAAGTCTCATTTATTGTAAAATTTTGCTGGCTTGTTGCCCTAAAAGTGACACCTGGGGTGGGACGCGTCTGCCCCCCCCCCCCCATGCTACACTACTTCATTTACCATTTTACAGAACCAAGCTTGACAGAAATAAATCTGAATATCAGTCAGGGATCTTTGGACATTACCAAGTGTAGAATGGATTGATGAATGACAAGAATTTTATATCCAAAATCTAGTCTGAAATTAGGAAATCTATTTTCATATCCAAGACTCCAATAGTAACATCAAAACTCTCAAGATCTGCTCCACTTATTAAATGAGTAGATTTCATTTTATTTTTACTGACCACATGACACAAAGGTTCATTTAAATCCATCTGACTTTTTGCTCCCAACTCATCTTTTTTCCTTTCTTTTAGAGGTCTTTTACTTTTTCATGCTGAAATGATTTAATCAGGCCTTTTCCTTCTTTGGTCAGTTGTGTATCTTTCTTGTAAAGTTGGGGTGGTGTCTGTAGGTGCTGTTTCAGTGACAAACTGGTAGGCAGTTGGGACGTGATGTTCAGGACTGAGAGAACACCCATCTCTCTACATTCTTTCCTCTTCTCCAAGTGTCCTCTTGACTTAAAAAAATAATTTGAGATTAGAACTAGAGCAGACATTTACCTTATCATTGGGTCAATAACTGGGCAGGTCAAGAAGGCGCAAGAAATTGGAAAGGGGTTTTTCATGGTCAAAAGGTGCCACCATTTGACTGTGTATAGGGAGAAGAAGAGGAGAAATCCCAAGTTAGTGGTGTGTGGGTGTGTACATTTCAAAGGCCCGACTGTTTTCCCATATTGGGACATTTTTTAAACATTTTTGGGCTGGTATTAACAAGATCACTAAGGTGGTTCTCTTTTGTGGTTTTGATTGTTTTCTCTTCTTCCATACATAAAACTTACAAGACAAAGAAGCATAAAAAGATTGGCAGAAGCAGAAACACAGGAAAAAAGGACAGGTAGGAGCAGAACTGGAAGGAAGGAAGGAATACAACTCATGTTGCATTCAGTACAAATGGTGAACTCATGAATCATTCTACAGCTCCTGTGTGAACACTTGATTGTGATTTCAAATGTCATATAGACTGTGAATCAAATTGCTTTGAATTTGCTTTCCAGTGTAGTCATACTCATAGTTTGTACCTACAAATGTCTTAATCTTGTTCCAGCACTACAAGTGGTGGGCTCCAAAAAAAAATACTACCACACTGTGGGCGTGGTATGGTGTGTGTGTGGCCAGGAGGAAAGCCCTGCGTTGCACCCAAATTAGGACTACTTTATTTCAAAATTTGGATGGGCGCAGCCAGCCAGAATTTCTGCTACCGGTTCTGGTGAACTCGTGCGAACCTGCTGATGCCCACCACTGACTGCAACTACAGTAAAACCCCGATTTACGAATGCCCTTAATTACAAATAATTTGACTTACAAATTGGTTCTGCACTGAAATCAATGCCTCGAGTTATGAACATGCCCCGATTTACGAATTAATTCTTTTCCCCCTGTGTTGCCTCCAGTGAAGCAAAAAATGCCATTTCCCCTATGGGTTTGCTTCAGGCTACATAATCTGATTCCCCAGAATGCATTGCGCCCCGGGAGGTGTATATGCAGCCTTTCTGAGCGCTGCAGGTGGCAGTAGTGTTTGGAGTGATTTTCTTTGTCTGGAGTTTTGGTGCCAAAATGGCTGCCTGTTGCTGTTTCTTGCTGGATTTTTCTGAGTTTTCTGTCCATTTTCAAAGCTTCTTTAAGGTAAGGAACAGCGTTTTTGCTTATGCGTGCTTTCCTTTCAATGCTGCTGTTGTTTTTGGGTGGTTTGATTGATTTTTGGAGGGGGGGGCTATTTTGATTTTTGGAGAGGGAGGAGTTTTTCTTTATCCCTATGGTAATGCCTCTAGTTACAACCAAATTCAACTTACGAACAAGGACATAGAACTGATTTTATTTGTAACTCCAAGTTTAACTGTATTCCATGTCACGTTGCAACCAACTTTTTAACTTTAGGCAGTAGTAAAAAGGAGGTACTGTCCTTTTGACTGAAAATAAAAACTACCTTGGATACCTTGGAGTCATTAATAAGTGAGGAGTCTGCACATTGGTAGATGTTTCTGCGACGACATTCTGCACATGCAAATGGACCTGAGAAATCAAGTTCATTTGCATATATTTTTTAGCCATTTGAATATCATGTCATCCACTGGCTAGATGTGTGCCCTCCATTTTCACCTTGCCAAAGGATCCGATGGAGGACACCTTGGTGAGTTTTAGTCCCAGTCAGGCCTGTGCTAGCTACCTTTGGAGAGCAGGGGACAAAAACCAATGGGGGGAAGGGTGGGGTGTAGTGTCATGATCAAGCCCTCCTCTGACTCCGAAAAGGACCTGGATCAGGGGGCCTCCCTATGCCCAGCCCAGTTCTGCCTGCACCCGAGCCTGAGGATGCCCTGAACCAGGGATCTCAGTCTGCGCCTGGCCCAAGTCTGTTTTCCCCAGCAGCTGACCTGTCAGATCAGGAGTCTGGCTCTGACAGTGATCAGCCCTCAGTCAGGGAGATCCAGGAAACAGCTACACCTGAGATGCAGGCAGGCTATAGCAAAGCACCAAAGAAGGTTCCCAGCTGATACTGATTAGCTGGGAGGCTTAAAACAAGCTTCTTGCAGCCTGCCAGCATTGGTACAACTCTTGTGCAAAGACTGACATCCTGTTTGGCTCCAGACTGCCTGCCTAGACCCTGACCTGCTTGCCGTGACCCTGACTTCTCTGACAACCCTGATGATGCCCCTGGACACCCTTTGGATTAGACTACTGACTTGGACTACTGGTAAAAAGACTTTGACTTGCCTTTTGGACTTTGATATCTGGACTATCCTCAGACAAGACTCTCTGTGTAGTGCCATCGTGTGGTGACCGTGCCTGCCCTGGTGGGTCAGCACACTTTGTACCAACACTGGCAGGCTGCAAGAAGCTTGCTTATAAGCGTCTCAGATGTAGCTGTTTTCTGGGTCCTCTTTGGAGTCGGAGGAGGGCTGCATCACAATAGGGAGTGAATGGAAGTGGTGTATGTGGCCCCCACCTCACGTCGGGAAATGGAGCACCAGGCGGGAGAAGCCGACGGACAAAAGGGGAAACTGGTGCTCCTCCTCTTGCAGCTGGGTGGTTGCAAGAGGCCTCCCATTCTCCAGCCGAGCTGGCCTTCCTCAGCAAGGCCTGCAAGGTGTGTATGCACACCCATGCCTTCAGCTTGGCTCTCCCTGACCTCTGTTCCTGAGCGCTACACGCCGGGTGGACCAAGCCGGGGGGGGGGGACAAGGTAGTGGTTCCCAGGGGTTATCAATGATGGGGGAGAAGGCAGCACCCACACTGCCCTGGTCACCCACCCCACCGCGGAACAAAGCTGGAGCCCTGGTGGGGGACCACGCTGGAAGTCCCAGCTTTTTTGGCTCCTGGGCTCCATGATTTTCCTCCTGAGCGGAAAAGCTGCCACAGCTCTGGCTTTGTTCCGTGGTGGGGTGGGTGATCAGGGTGGTGCAGGTGCTGCCTTCTCCCCTGTCCCTAATGATGCAGGTCCCGAAGGCCCCGGGTAACCGCTGCCTTGGCTGCCCCACCTTGCTTGGTCCATTCAGTGTGTGGCACTCAGGGATGGAGGCCGGGGAGAGCCAAGCTGAGGGCATGGTCATGCACACAGCTGGCAGGCAGGAGAACCCAGAGAAGCTGCCTCACCATTGCCGCTGGCTGCAAGAGGAGCACCAGGCTGTTTTTTTCTTCTTCAAACCAAGGGACGCCTTGGTTTGGGGAGAAAACAGCCTGGTGCTCCTTCTCTTGCAGCCAACAGCAATGACAAGGTGGCTGTCACAGCTCCTCTTGTCAGCTTGCATGCACACCCATGGTCAATCCGAGGATGCCACTGGTTTTTTTTGGGGGGGAGGGGGCTAGGGTGCCCCGGGATGAGTCCTGGTAGCCTGATGGGCCAGCATGGACCTGGTCCCGACCTGACATCATTGACAAGAGTTTGGCAACGCTGCCTAGTTAGACTGTTCAAGGCCTCGTGCCCCGACAAGGCTCTTACCCAGTGGAGGGGTGTGTGTGTGTTAAAAAGCTATTACTCTGTATTTATTTCTCTTACACTTTTTGGAGTATTCTTATGGTATTAATGTTAATCAGCTTGCCAGATAATGTTCAGTTGTTGTTTGTTGTTCAGTCCCACAGTCGATTCCGACCCTCTGCGACCCCATGGACCATTGCCCGCCAGGCACTTCTGTCCTCCACCATCCTCCTCAACTCGCTCAGTTCTGTGCCCATTGTCTCCACAATACCATCCAACCATCTCATTTTTGGCCGCCCCTTTTTCTTTTGCCCTCCACCTTTCCCAGCATCAAGGCTTTCTCAAGCGAATCCTCTCTTCTCATTTGGTGTCCAAAGTACCTTAGCTTCATCTTTACAATTTGACTTTCTAAGGAGCATTCTGGGTTAATTTCTTCTAAGATTGACCTATTTGTTCTCCTTGCTGTCCAGGGGACTCTCAAAACTCTCCTCCAACACCACATCTCAAAGGCATCTATTCTTCTGCGCTCAGCTTTCCTAATGGTCCAGCTCTCACAACCATACATTGCCACAGGGAATACCATTGCTTTGACAATACGAATTTTTGTTTTCAATATGATGTCTCTACTTTTCATTATGCTCCCCAGGTTTCTCATTGCTTGCCTCCCAAGAATCAATCGCCTTTTTATTTCATGGCTGCAATCCCCATCTGCAGTGAGTTTTGATCCCAAGAAAGTAAAATCTGTCACTACTTCTACTTCTTCCCCATCTATTTTCCAGGGACTGATAGGGCCTGTTGCCATTATCTTGGTTTTCTTGATATTGAGTCTCAAGCCAGCTTTTTCACTTTCTTCTTTCAACCTAATCAGGAGCTTCTTTAGGTCCTCCTCACTTTCAGCCATTAGGGTGGTATCATCTGCATATCTCAAATTGTTGATGTTTCTCCCAGCAATTTTGATCCCAAATTGTGATTCCTCCATCCCTGCATTGTGCATTATGTGCTCTGTGTACAAGTTGAATAAGCAGGGTGACAAAATGCAGCCTTGTCTTACTCCTTTTCCTATTCCAAACCACTCTGTCATTCCATATTCTGTCCTAACTGTTGCTTCTTGCTTCATGTACAAATTTCTCATTAGACATATAAGGTGTTCTGGGATTCCCATCTCTTTAATTACTTGCCACATTTTGTTGTGGTCTACACAATCAAAGGCCTTAGTGTAGTCAATGAAACAGAAGTATACTTGTTTCTGATATTCCTTTGTTTTTTCCATGATCCATCTTATGTTGGCGATGTGGTCTCTGGTCCCCCTGCCTCTTCTGAACCCCGCCTGCACTTCTGGTAATTCTCTCTCCACATACTGTTGCAGTCTATCCTGTATTATCTTGAGCATCACCTTGCTAGCGTGTGGGATGAGCACAATTGTTCGATAACTTGAACAGTCCTTGGCATTTCCTTTTTTGGGGATTGGAACATATACTGATCTTTTCCAATCTTGTGGCCATTGTTGTTTTTTCCAAATCTGCTGGCATATAGAATGTAATAATTTGATTCCATCATCTTTTAGGGCTTTGAAAAGTTCAACTTGGATACCATCATCTCCGCTGGCTTTGTTGTTTGCAGTGTTTTCTAGGGCCTTTCTGACTTCACTCTCTAGGATGTCTGGCTCATGTTCAATCTTCTCATCATTGTGATTATCAGGGGTGTTGAGGTCCTTTCTGTAGAGTTCCTCTGTGTACTCTTTCCATCTTTTCTTCATCTCTTCTGCATCAGCTAATTCCTTGCCATCTTTGTCCTTTATCATGGTCATTTTTGCTGTAAACGTTCCCTTGAGTTCCCCAATTTTTTTGAAAAGCTCTCTAGTCCTACCTTTTGTGTTGTTTTCTTCTATTTCTTTGCACTGTTCATTCAGGTAGGTTTCCTTATCTCTCCTTGCTTTTCTTTGAAATTCTATATTCAAGTGATTGTATTTTTCCTTTTCTCCTTTGCCTTTTGCATCCCTTCTTTCCTCTGCTATTTTAAGAGCCTCATCGGACAGCCACTTAGCTTTCTTACGCTTCTTTTCTTTTGGTATGGTTTTTCTTGCTGCCTCCTGCATGATGTCCCGCATCTCTGTCCATAATTCTTCTTGTACTCTGTCTATCTGGTCCAAGCCATTAAATCTGTTCCACACCTCCACTGTGTATTCCCAAGGAATATTGTCTATATCTGCTTTAAAATATAAAATCATTGTTTCTTCAGATTGTTTGTCATTGCTTCTTGCTAGCATTTAAATGAGACTGTAAGGCCAGTGCATTCCTGAGTTTTCTTATTGGTCTGTTATGGTTTTCCTAATTTACTGTGAATTTATTGGTAATAAAACAGAATTGCAGGACTAGATTGCCCTTTGTGCACAGGAAAAATACTGTTTAGGGGAGTGGTAGGCAACCTATGGCCCATGGCACCAAATAATCCAGCCTCCCCCATGTGACCTCCACCCATGAGTGCTCCCCACCCTCTTGTGGGGCCTGCTGAGCTCCATGGGGCATCTCCACCCCCTGTGAGTGCTTTCCCCCCACAAGTGCTTCCCCATAGGGTCTCCACACCCCCATGAGTGCTTCCTCCATGGGGCCTCACCACTTCCTCATGAGTACTCCTCCCATGAGGCCTCCCCATCCACCAGAAAGTGCTTCCCACTCCCCATCCCCCCATGGGGCCTCCCCACCCCCATGAGTGCTCTCCATCTTACCTCGCCCAGCCGCAGCCTCCCGGCCAGAATTTCAACCTCCCCTGTAGCCTCTCCTTCTGCAGAGCAAGAGGAGTGGTAGGGAAGCAGCAACTGCCAGGTGGAAGGGGCTTCCCTTTGATTGCCTGTGTGCCAGAACAAAGGCCTCTCCATGCCACTTCTGGCACACGTGTCATAGGTTCGCCACCAGGGCTCTAGGTAAAGGTAAATATTGCCCTTGCTCGAAAGCCAGTCATATCCGACTCTAGGTTTCAGTGTTCATCTCTGTTTATTTATTTATTTAAATTTCTATACCGCCCTCCTCACCGAGCCAAAGAGCCAGCGTGTCTGCATTTGGAGACGTTTCCATGGACATGTAGCAGGCATGACTAGACACCAGATTGCATGGAACGCTTTTTACCTTCCCATCAAAGTGGTAACTATTTAGCTACTTGCAATTTCTTGCTTTTAAACTGCTAGGTTGGCAGGAGCTGGGATAGAGACAGGAGCTTACTCCGTTGTGCAGTATAGTGGAACCTCAGTTAAGGTAATTAATACGTTCTCCGGGATGTTTCTTACAGAGAAAAGTACTTTAACTGATTTCCCCATAGGAATGCATTGAATGCAGTTTTCCATAGGAATGAATTGAAAACCAATTAATCCGTTCGGGGGGGGGGGGGATCTGTAAACCGAGCCACTATTTTCTATGGATTTCCTTTAGTTATGCGATTTTTATGTTAACCGAGCTGTTTCTTAACTGATGTTCCACTGTACATGGGTCTTAAACTGCTGACCTGCTGAGCTTCTAGTCAAGTTCAGCATCTTAACCACTAAGCCACCGCAGTCCATGTATTAACTCTCTAGCTGAGATAAAAAGGACACAGTAAAACCACATAAACATCCAATTAATAAACAAAGGGTCCAGAACATATTGAGAGTGAATGTGGTGTGGTGGCTGAAATGATGGATGAAATATCAGCAAATTGGGTTTCCTCAAGCTTGCTAACTTGGGGAGTTACAATAGGGAAACAACTCCTAAAATATCTATTAAAAAAAAAAACCCTACAAGATATCAGTCAGATGTGACTTGACAGAATATAACAAACAGTAGATTAAGTGTTGTAATGGACTCACTGTTCTAATTCAGTTTACAGCTAATTGTGGAAGTAACGTGGCTTTAGCTGTGCTCAGGCAGTGCTAAAGGGGAATTTTTATTCTGAACATGTGTTTCATGAATATATTTGATATACATCAATTCATTCATTCCAAAGTCCTTTTCCACTTCTTCCTGTTTCCTTCCTTCTATTGGCAACAAATGAGTACTTAGATGTCTTCTGATATAATATTAATAAGTTGTTTTCCAAGTTACCAAGTCTGTTTCTGGGTAATATAATAAATTTGTGTTAAATCATGAGACAAGAAAGACAGCTTTGTGATTTCATCCTTTTAAAAATTTTATAATTGGGAAATTGTGACTTATATGTAGGTCGGACAATTTTCTTATTAGCACAATTGGATTGAGGTCTTAATAAGCATTCTAGAAAACACCCTCTGAAAATTATGACTTCTGCCCATTGTGTTAACATCCTTCAAAAGATTCAAAAGAGCCCTGGTGGTGTAGTGGTTAGACAGCTGTACTGCAGCCAAAACCTTGCAAGTTCTATACTGATGGGTTTCAGGGTTGACTCAACCTTCCATCCTTCTGAGTTTGGTAAAATGAGTACCCAGCTTGTTGGAGGCAAAATGCTAATTAAGTTGTGAACCACGCAGAGAGTGCACTAAGCGCTATGGAATGGTATATAGAGTCAAACCTCGCATAAAGAGCGACTCGCTTAAAGAGTAACTCGCTTAAAGAGCAGAATTTTCTCTGAATGTTGGCTTCGCTTAACAAATAAAACCAACCAAAAACTCGCTTAACAAATAAATCAGGGTTTGCAATCCCCCCCAGCAGAAGTCACAATTGGTCATTTACAATGGCGTTTCGCTTAAAGAGCAAACTCACTTAAAGAGCAATCCTGTGGAACACATCATGCTCTTTAAGCGAGGTACAACTGTACAGTAAGTGTAATTGTTATTGCCATTCTATAGTTGAGAAATCTTGAACGAAATAATCTAAGAGTGCAGGCTTTTCCTTCAAAGTCAGTTGATTCAAGATGAACACTAGTATTTTGAGCCAAGCTTCATAAGAGTCATTAGTTTTAGGTTTCCACCATATGCATAGTTATTTGAAAGCAAAAGTGGAATTATATTGTTACATCTTTCACAATACTCCAACTTTCATGACTGGTTCCTTGCTGGATGGGATATTATGGAACTTGTAATTCAAAGAGGTAACTTCCTATTTCTGGTGGGGTGAAATGACACCATCAGAGATACTTGTGTTCATTCAGAAGATTAGAACACTCTAAGAAGCCTTGCAGCTTAAATATTCACAGAGCTATTATTTAGGGATATTACATTTATTTAAAAACATCACTTTCAGATGAGAATGCAAGAGATGATTAGATAGTGGGAAATTGCCATCATTCTGTTTTCTCCCGTGTTTTGAGCTACAGATGAAAAGGATAGGAAGTGGGAATGAATCTGTTGCTCTCAGCTTGCCCCATTCTAAGAAGTTTCTTCTAGAGTGGGAAGTAAGTTATCTTTCTATGTCCCTTTCCTTGCTGCTCTGCCTAAAGGATGTGTCAAGATGGTTAGGGTGGAGAGATGGCAGGAAAAATGCTGTGTTCTTTATCTCAGTCTTCCTTTTTTTGGATATCTGATGTTTTGGACTATAACTCTAGTAAGTCATGGCCAATGGTCAATCATTATGAAAGTTGCGATCCTAAACATTGGGGGAATTGCAAACAGATTCCCTAAATCTAACATAGAAAGTAGCAGCTCTTCTTTATAAACTGGGGCCTGGACCAGAGTCTTAAAAGTTTTCCTACTGTAGGGCTTGAGGTAGTGTCTTCCATATGGATTGATGGAGATCAGCTTCCCATCTCTTGATAGTTCTGCACATTCCTGAAATTATCTTCATAGGCAGAACAATGATTTGGAATAGAGACATTGATGTGGCAGGGAGCCAGGTTTGGGAGATGCTAAATGGAGCAAGGCTGAAGATAAAGTGGCATTTTCTGTGCAAAGTAGAGATATTAGAATAATGGGTGAAGGAATAGCATAGGAAGAGGTATATGGGATAACAAATAATGTAGTCTTTCCAACAAAAGCCTTAAAAAAAACCAAAGGTTGTTGGTCAGGTCAAGATTGGCTTTCTAGTTGATCCAGCATTCTGCTTCCACAATAGCTCAGCAGATGTTTATCAAAAGCTCATAGCAAGACATTACCCGCCAGCATCTTCCTACTGATGTTATTTTGTAACTCATGTTAGAAGCAAACAGGGAAAAAATGACCATCATGACCAATAGCCTTGGCTAGCCCTGACCTCCATGCATTTAATTATATGCATATTTACTTACCGTACATACCAACCACTATAAGTATGTCTTGCAGTACATTCTACTGTTGAACACACTGTCAAGAAATACCCCCTTTATTCTGAATTTCCTGCCATTCAGTTTCATTGGACAACTCCCACTGTGTAATGTCACAGACATTTTGCAAGGTGTGTAGTCCTGTAGCAATTCTCTAAGGCAGGGGTTCTCAACATTTTTCATCCGCGGGCTGGACCGCACCCCCTCAGACAGCTGAGCGGGCTGGACTGGTGTCGTAAACATGTTTATGTGGCCATAAATGAGTCTGCGCCCGATTCCAGTGGGAACAGCTGTGGTTAGGGGGAGAATGCAGTACTTTGTATATTTTTCATGACAAAAATAATGCAGCCCCAAGTCTTGTAAAGGTGGTATGCCTGGTCACTCAAACATTCTCTCCTATTGTAATGTAACTGCCATTTCGTTCATTTGGTGTTTTGAAGAAGAACTTTTTTAGTAACTCCATGGTAAGTTGCAGTGGTATGGTTCTTCTTGTACAAGATGTATACGGCAATTTGGTCATGTGATGTAGATGTGTATTGGATTGGAACATAATGATATCTTGATTTTACTGCTTTGGGGGTGCTGACATCATACAAACATAATTAATTTACCATCATTTATTTGTGGTGCAGGAACATGGTCTACGACAGCTACAAGAGGGAGCCTCCATGAACAGCTTTAGGTCTGTGCTGTGTACTATGCTGCTGCTGAGCTATCATACCTTCCTGGCTTTTGTGTTAGGTAGGATTTAGTTTCTTCTTTAAATATGACTCTTTGTCAGTCCAAAATTATAAGACGTGGAGAAGAGTAATGTTATTTACAGTGGAAGTTGTCCATGTTTATTTTCAAAATAAGTCTGAATTATTTGGATCTAATTAATTTTTTTAGATTTTATTTTAATCAAGAACTGCCAGGCTCTTGAAGGTGGATGCTTTTTTTGCCTAGTTCCTCCCAAATGATTTTAAAACACGATAAAATTAGTTAAAGCAGACTAACTGCAACAATTTAATACACATTCAATATTATGAATTATTATGAACACTACATAGAGTTCATAATTATTCCCGCGTGGAAGTGAGAGCATGTTCTCCATGACCCTATTCAAGAGCTAGCATTGTTATCCAATATTAGGAAGTAGGAGTAACTACCACAGTACTGTGGCTAGGGCGTTACGAGTGCTTCCCCTCCATCTTGTTGCCTAGAATTTGTCATGGTTAGAATGGGGCCTGTGTGTTTTTTGAGTCTGTAATGGAGATTTTAGTGTGAGTGTGTACTGAAGGGGAGGAGTTATGGTGCATCATGGGTATCACTGGGCTGAAGCTGCCTGCCAGACTAAACATCTCAAACCTCGTGGTTTGGAAGAAATGAAACTTAAATTGGACAGACACATGATACCGTATAACCATTGGCTGGATTCCTTTAGGAGAATAGCAAGAGGGTGGAACTTGTTTGAGGAGATAAAAACCAGAGGGGATGGGCAAGGCTTTCTCTTGGTCTGGTGCTCAACATTGTGTAAGTCATGTAGGGGCTTTTAAGCTAGAAGGGCAGTGATGGGATGTAACAGGTTCTCACCAGTTCACCAGAACCGGTAGTAACTTTTCCCAGTGTCCCGGAGAACCGGTAGCAGCTTTTGGGGGGAAACCACCTTCGGGGCTTACCTTTTCACTGGTTCCCCACTGCCAAGCACTTGGTGTGCATGCACGTCTACAGTGCTTGGCATGTATGCATGGCCTCCTTGCTGTCCTCCCAAGCGGGGAGGAGGAAGAGAAGCTGCTATCCTGAAGCTCCCTATAGCCTGCTCCCCAGGGTAAGTGACTCACCTCTGGGTGTAGTGTGTCTGTGTGTATTTTAATGTGTATTTAATATGATAGTCAGTTCCTAAAAAGGCCTGGCGGCCTGGCTTGGGGTTCTTAAGCAAAGTCTTGGAGTTACCTCATCAATAAGCTACACCTGTGCTGTTCCAATTGCTGTTCCAATTGGAGAACCCTTAAGGAGGTACAGCTGTTTTACATTTACATTAAGGGATATTATCCTAGAGAACTGGTTAGGCAAACACTTAGTACCTAACTTCTTTAACTGTTGTAAAGTTGAAAAGTGCCAAAATGAAGCCATCTTGTGGTGAGTTCATTCTGTAGTTCCTTCCATCTGACCTAGTGTGAGAAAGATTAGCCAGAATAAGCTTTAAGCTCTGGTTTAAAAGTTCTGGTTGATTTGTGTTTGGGATTATTATTATTATTATTATTATTAAATTCAAATTTATATGCCGCTCTCCTTGCCGAAGCAACTCAGAGCGGCTAACAATGTTACAGTATGAAATATACATAAAAAACACCATATAAATATAACAATATAATACAATCAATGTGGTCAACAAATCATCATAAAAAATAAGAATAAAAATACAGTACAATCAAAGAGATGCAAAACAGTCAAGGATATGCAGTACAAAACAATAGGGAAAGTCCTTATCCCTTGTAGGTGGGTATATTTTAATGTATTTTTATTTTATTTGTTTGTTTATTTATTTATTTTATGGGTTTATGTTGCGGGTGGGTGGGTGGGTTGAGGTGTGTGTGTGTGCGTGCTTATTTTTATTTTATTTTTTATTATTTTTTTTAAAAAATTCTTTGGCCCCGCCCACAACATCATGACTTCATGACATTGGCTCCACCCATGACATCATGATAACATAACGTTAGCTCCACCCACACTGTGACATCACTGTGGGTTAGTAAAAATTTTCACACCCCACCACTGTAGAAGGGCCCCCCAGACCTTCCCCCATTCGATAGGCTTTCATTGTTTTAATATGCTTTCTGAACTAAGATTGTTTAATTTGCTTAATTAATCTGTAACCTGCTTTTGATACAATATATATACTTTTAAAAGACAAGAAGAGGACTGGAGTTGTTACTTTCGTATATGTTACCTTACTTACAGCCTAGATCTAGATCAGGACACTGAGAAGGCAAGCTTAAAATCCTGGATTCAGATTTTTTGGAATAGTAGCCATGTTAGTCTGTGGTTCACGCATCTCAGAAAGCGAAACAAAATAAACAAAATAAAGTAAAATAAAAAACACAGTAGCACTTTAAAGACTAACTGCTATATTTTCACTGTTAGGTTTCGTGCATCAAGTCCACTTCATCAGACAAGGAATGAAACTTACAGGCATGTTCTTATATACCAAATTCAGGAGGTCGACGGGAGAAGGGTTGGTGTCAAGCAAGATGACAGATGCTTGTCTGTCATCTTGCTTGACACCAACCCTTCTCCCGTCGACCTCCTGAATTTGGTATATAAGAACATGCCTGTAAGTTTCATTCCTTGTCTGATGAAGTGGACTTGATCCACAAAAGCTAACAGTGAAAATATAGCAGTTAGTCTTTAAAGTGCTACTGTGTTTTTTATTTTACTTTATTTTGTTTATTTTGTTTTGTTTTGTTTTCTGAGATGCCTGGATTCAGATGTGGTCCCACCTATGTGTAGGCTAAAGTTCTACTCATGAGTAGTGGGATCATTACAGAATCCTGCATTGAAACTGTAGTGAACAGTTGTGGCTTAAATGCTTCCTCCCATCTCCATCTTCCAATTCTTTATTGTGTTTGTGTTAGTACTGAAAGATGCCTTTGACATTTTTTGCTATTAAGAGTGTTAAGATGACTTTCGTGGGCACCTATTGAATAGTGGCTCTATAACCTTACTATTCATTTATCATAACAAAGGTGTACTCACTCATGCTCCAAATTATTATCACTCAGGACAGGGGATACTTCCAGTATTTTGTATTTAAGGGCATCTATCCTCACTGCTCCAAAGAGATCTTTGAAAAGAATCTACTTAACTGTTATCCTTTCTCTATCAGCAATGCCCCTTCATGACACTATAGTTTCTCTGTGTGTTTTTCTCTGTGTGCAAAAACAAAGAGGGAGAAAGAAAGAATGTGACTCTATCTTTTCTTAAATATTTATTTGCAGTATTTATTTTATTTAGAGTATGGCAAGAAAAGGAATATGATACAATTAGGACTTTGTTTTTTACATGATGTGCTCCATGATTCTCACATCCCCTCCTTTTCTCTGAAGAAATTACTGGACTGCAGTACTTTAAGGAAGGGAACAGTCACCACCTTGGGAAGGGGAGTTACTTGTGACTCCCAGCTGCTAAAGTCAACTAATCTGTATCAAGACCTTGAATTTGAAGTTGCATAGAGATGGTGCCTGTTTGAAAAGGAAGTAGGCATTTTTAAGAATAGTAATGCTGGATCAGACTGGAAGCTTATTTAGTTCAGTATTCTGTCCATGTGGTTACTAGTTAGTTGCCTGTGGGGACTTACTAGCAGGTCATGAGTACAACAGTGACTTCCTGTTCACCAGCAGCTGGAGAACCAGTACCCAATTTGGTATTGAAGGCCTGTAGCCACTATAGTCTATAGCCATTGGTGAATTCAGCATAATGAATTTATTTATTCCCTCTTCAAAGCTATTAATGTCAATCAATATTACATCTTGTGCCAGTAAGTTGTATTGTTGAACTATATACTGTTTCTCTCTATAGCTCCTAGTTTATACAATTTCCTCTCTCATTGCAATCCACAGATTTTAGACCAAGTTGATCACAATAATATCTGGGGACCTAAGTTATTAAGATGAATCATACCATTCCTCTTTATTTTCAGGGGGGAGTAATGGATGGGGTGATTCACTGGGACAGTATGTGCATGTGTGTGAACTCCTGAATTTCTGAGAATCCACCTTGAAGAGCAAAAATTTGTGCTCAAAAGTATTTTGGTACCCACATTTTTATTGAATTCATTAAGCTCTTTCATTTGCTTGCATCATTTTAAGAGTAATAAAATCTTAAATTAAGCCTTGTTTCACCCAATGTGGAAAATGAAAAAATTCTAATTTTATTTTTTTTTGTTGAAATACATTTAGGGACAGGGAAAGGAAATGTTGAAGAAGCAGAGAAACTTCTCAAACCTTACTTGGCTCAATATCCAAAAGTAAGTTATGTTTTCAATTTTATAATGTGATTAGTTGTGTAATCTAACACTGTAGAAAGATTATCATATGTGTATAAAATTTATAACCAAAGCTTTGTCTTGGATTTATTTCAGGGAGCCATGTTCCTGTTTTTTTCAGGGAGGATAGAGACAGTAAGAGGCAACATTGATGGAGTGAGTGGTCTGCTTTTATTCTTCTAATGCTGTCTTCTGATTCTTCTAATGTGTATAATTCTTGAATAAAACATTTACATATACTTACAGACACAGCATGTTGAATGTAACAGACATTGGACCCAATCAATGCTACCCTGTTCTATTAGCATGACAATTGTGATGCCAATTCCCTCAGCTTTGGTGCCAATTCCATGGCTCTTCCTAATGGCATTGCTGTGTCTGAGTATGGCTCATTAACCAATTTACTGTCACATAAGCCTGCCAGGTAACACTTGTCTGGCCAGACATCCCACTACAGTAATGCAGTAGACCAGTGATGGTGATCCTTGGCACTCCAGGTGTTCTTGGACTTCAATTACCAGAAGCCTAAGTTAGCACTCCTGCTGATCAGGGCTTCTGGGAATTGAAGTTCAAGAACACCTGGAGTTTCAAGGTTCACCATCACTAGAGTAGATTGTACAGCCAGCGACTCAAAACTGAGTGCTGGGCAGCAGTAAATAACCTGACTCCCTAAAGGGGCCAATGGCTGCAGATGGATGAGCCCCTTTAGATGGGGTGATGGTCCTCCTCAGTGGAGGAAAGGCCACTGGAAACCATCAGATGGAGCCCAACGGCAAAATGAGCGGAGGAGGAGCTCTGATTCCCAGTGGTAATGGTGGAGGAACCACTTCACTATTCTGATTCACAATAGTCATGGAGGCAGAAGAGGCCATGCCAGATAGACTGGCTGTGAAGGTGCACCTTGTTAGTATCCTCAAGGCTGTGGCAATCCATTGCAGTCCTGGTGTCAAATCCTGCATGTCTAATTTCATACATGCTGCAGGAGATGGCTCTGTGATCATAGTGTATGGGTCATTTCATGGCAAGCTGGGATCCACCTTAAACAAATTCACGCCAATGGCATTTGTCCTGTTTGTCAGGAAATGATTTTCAGGAAGAAAGAAACACACACACACACACACACACACACACACACACACACACACACACACACACACACACACACACACACACACACACAGCGTATATATATTTGGGCATGAGCAGCAGCTGATGATGAACACTTGTTATGAAATTGACCACTCCTATCTAATGCTTGCCTCACCTGCTTGTGTTTCATTACCCTGAACTTGGAGGAGTGTTCAGAGGATACATGAAAAGGCTAAGGTATTGACTGAGTTATTTTACCTTATCAAAAGCAAAAATATTTAATAACTAATATTTATCCTGATAGATTGTAGCCTGGATGGCCAAGGACTAGAATTAGAACAAGATTCTCCTTATCCATATCCCCAAAATCCAATTCCAAACATCAGAATGGATTTTGTTTTATTAAAAAAGAGGAAAAAAGCACAAACTAAAAAGCAGATAAAATTACTAAGGGGAAAAAAACCATACAAATGGAAAATATACAGCAAACCTATATGGAACATAATAAAATCTATCTCCTATCATCTATACATATTCCCCTGTAAGCCACTTAGATTCTAAGGAAGACTGAAATATGCTGTCCTGTTTTTCCATAGGACAGCAATCCTGAACCTCCATCCTGTTCTCTTAGAAGACTAGGGTAAATAAATTTTCTTTCCCTGGGAATTCTCCTCTCCTTCCATGGAGAAAAATATTTCAGAAGAGATTGTAAAATATTACTCAGTTGAGAGGCCCTTTTAAAGTATGAACATTTCATGCCCTGCAGCTTGGATTCCTTCTGAATTTGAAAAAAGCTAGCAGGAACAACTATTCTCCTTCAAGATAAATAATATTGGGCTTTTCTGCTTTTTTTTTCTGTTTTAAGCCTGGGGACATAAAAGATTTCTTGTTCCTGTGTGGCAAGAAAACAATTTTACTCTTTAAAAAAACAGACATTGAAAACATTTTGTCCAAGCTTCCAAATTTGGCACAGAACAAGACAGACTGTCTGCTACGTCCTTGCCAAGTTGTGATGAAGTTGTGAAAACACATTTGAGAAATCCATGCTAAATCAGTGTCATGTTGATTTTCAGTCCACATTATCATCTCAGAATGTTTCTCTCTCATTCCCAGGCTATCAAAAAGTATGAAGAATGTTGTGGTGCCCAGCAGCGTTGGAAGCAGTTCCATCACATGTGCTATTGGGAGTTGATGTGGTGTTTTACATATAAACGTCAATGGAATATGGCCTATTTTTATGCAGACTTGCTCAACAAAGAGAACTATTGGTCTAAAGTGAGTAAAAAAGGAAGCTGTGCTGAATATATTTGATAAGGAAAAGGGATTAAATGATCTGAAATGGTTTGGATAAATCAAGGAATTTAAAATAGTGGTAAACCACTGTTGAAATTTCCTTACTATGAAAACTATGATGAGACTGTCCAAAATGAAACTAGAGATGGTGCTGGAAGATTAGACTCCCAGATTGGAAAGCTTTCAATTAACTACTGGAAACTGTAAAGCAAAAAATGGAATGTGTAAACACTGCAGTGCTTCGTGTCAGTGGACTGGACTGGAATATTTTCAATTCAACAACAAACTGTTCTACCCTGGAAGTACCAATCTCAGAGGAAATAGAATGGCTCTAATACTGAGGCAAGATGTAGCACTGGGGGTTATAATGCACAGTTTGATTGAATAATATCAATTAATTCAAGCAAATAAATCAGATTAAGTTAAAAATTACATTACATTAACATATTGTTTTTGTTATTTAATTTAATACTTTAAGATGTTCAGATGATATCATCTTAATGGCAGAGAGCAACAATGATTCAAAATGTCTTTTAGTGAAATTGAAAGAAGTGTCAAAGCAAGAGAGACTAGTAGAACATTTAGAAGACAACAATGATAATTACTGAAGAGTTATGCAACTTTAATTTTTACAATAAAGAAACTGAAATAGTGAAATATGTTGTATACAATACCTTGGTTCAGTCATCAATCCAAATGGAAACTTCAGCAAAGACATTAGAAGACTGTGACTCTGAAGGGTAGCAGTGGAGGAATTAGATCTGGGATGCCCAGACTTTTCAGGCCATGGGCCAGTTACATGGTTCAGTGGGCCGGTCACATGGTTCCTCCTACTGGAAGTGGAACTAAAATGTGCCTTGCAATCTGTTTTGCAACAGGATGAGATAGATTTTTTTTTTCTTTTTTAATTTTTAAAATTTTTTTATTAGGTATATAAAGTGATACAAAACAAGACACATACATAAAACAAAATGAATTACATATCTAAAAAATATAAACAGAGAATTCAAAAAGGAAAGTAAAATCTCTCATATATAAGAATACTACATTGTTAACATCCATCAAAAATTATTACCTCATTATAAAACACTATTTACTACATCAATCTCCAAACTATATTTCCATCTGTCACCTCATAACCAATATATGTTATTCTCTATCTCAATTTTTCTTCTTATCTTTAAAACCACCCTTGTGATATATACAATGTCCGGGGATTTATGTTTACTTATGTTTTCCAAAAGTCATTTTGCTCAGATACAGGGGGTATGCCCTGATTCTTAACTGTTACATAATCAATAAAAGGTTTCCAAATCCTCCAGAAGTTGTCACCAGTTACTTTGCCCTTTTTAAAATTTATCTCCCAAGTGAGCTTTTCGTTGAGTGCCAAATCCCACATTTCGTTATACCAATTCCTTCTTTGTAAATTTTCATTATTTTTCCAATTTCTAGCTATACATTGTCTGGCCGCTGATAACATTATCGCCATCAATTCATTTTTATCCTCACTCATTTTATATTTATCCATCTCAGTTAACAAAATTGTATTTGGGCCCAGTTCAATCTGCGAATCCAATATGTTTTTAATTTCAACCTCTATTTTTCCCCAAAAGTCCTTCAAAGCCTCACAAGACCACCACATGTGTTCATATGTGCCTCGATCTTTTTTACATCTCCAACATTTCTCACTCACATCTTTGTACATTAGATGCAGTTTTACTGGGGTTCTATACCATCTCCAAATTAATTTATAATTATGTTCCTTCACTCTTACCGACATAGATCTCATAATACATCTTCTCCACATTTTCCCCCAAGTCTTCTCATTGATTGTTATGTTCAGTTCTTGCTCCCAGCTATCTTTCAATACTTGTTGAGCCTTCCCTCCTTTATTTAAAATTTTATATATTTGACTGACTATCCCTTTTAAACCTATGTCTCCTTTTCTCAATTTGACCAGCAATGTTTCAAATTCTGTAAGCTCCCTGTCAGATCCCATTACAAAAAGAAATTTCTTGTTCCAGTTATTTATCTGGAGGACTTTAAACCAATCCAACTCCAGTTGCAGATAGAGCTCCTTTCTCCTCTCCGAATCCCTACAAATTTTGATCCAATCCTTCAACAGAGAGACCCCATTTTTTAATAAGATATCCTTAATCCTACCTTCTATTTTTATCGGAAAATTGTTAAAATCTTCTAATTCTGTAACCATTGAGATCCCTGGAATAAGTTCCTTTCTTACTTTGTTCCATTCTTCTATTGTTGCTCTTATCATCTTGCCCTGAATCCTCATTTTTTTATCCTTGTCATCACATAAAAAGAATGCCTTCCCTTTCCTAGAAAACTCTTTTGATTCTAATTTTCCCCATATCGGCTCTTCTCTATTTAATAATTTAATAACACTTCGTAATTGAAAAGCTCTGTAATACTTGCTAATATTTGGAATACCCAGTCCCCCTTCTTTTTGTGGTATATACCATAAAATCTTAGGTATCCTTGCTTTTCTTTTCCCATTGCAGAATCTATTTATAATATTTTGATATTTTTCCAATTCTTTTTCTGTATGTTTTATTGGCAGAGCATCAAATAAGAAATTTAATTTAGGTAACAACATCATTTTACACATTGCTACCCTGCCAAACCACGATAAATTCAGCTTGTTGTATTGTAATATCTTTTTATCTATCTCTTTCATTTGTTTTCCATAGTTCAATTCCTTAAGTTCCCCAGTTTTTCTAGCAAGTATTACCCCTAAGTATCTCACTTTATCCGGAATTTGAATATTAAATTTTTGCTTTATTTCTTCTTCATCCTTCTTACTCCCATTGACTAGAATCATCTCGGACTTATCCCAGTTCACCCTTAAACCTGTCATTTCCTCAAAAGTTTTCAGGTGTTTATTAATCCTTAATATTCCTTGTATTGGTTGTTTAATTGTGATTAGTGTGTCATCGGCATACAAACTTATTTTATTTCCTTCAATTCCAATTATTTCTTTATCTTGCCGTATTAAATTCGCCAATAGTTCCATAGCCAAAACAAATAATGTGGGCGACAATGGGCAACCCTGCCTAGTTCCAGCCTCCAGTTTTATTTCTCCTGTATAGTTATCATTAAATTTCACTATTGCTGTTCCCTGTTTATATAAGTTCTTGATTACTTTTTGGAATTTGTCCCCAAATCCATATTGTTTAATTACCTCATGTATTGTTGCCCATTGCAGAGAATCAAATGCTTTAAAAATATCCAGGGCTAAGAAACCTACCCTATCCTTTTGTCTTTCAGCTATATCCAATAAATCCACTACCCTCCTCGTAAGATCTGACATGTACCTACCCTTTATAAACCCTGCTTGATCGTCTTTTATGTATTTGGCTATGAAACTATTTAGCCTGGTCACCATTATTGTGGAAAAAATTTTGGCGTCTTGGTTAATTAAGGATATCGGCCTATATGATTCTATTTTATGTAAATCTTTCCCTGGCTTAGGAATCAGTGCGATAATAGATCTATTCCAAGATTTGGGTGTTGATTCTCCCTCTAAGATCCCATTAAATAATTTGTGTAATCTCGGAACAACCCAAGGCTTAAAGTCCTTATAAAATTCAGCGGGAAGCCCATCCTCTCCTGGAGCTTTATCCAATTTTAATTTATTAATTACATTCTCAATTTCTTTTGCGGATATTGGTTCCTCCATCATATTTCTATGTTCTTCTGATATTAAGAAAGTATTATATTTTTTGAAGTGATCCTCCAATTTGTTCAAATTTACCTGCTTCTTTGAGTATAGCTCCTTATAGAAAGCCTCTATTATTTCCGCTTTCTCTTTCCTTTTATTGCATCTCTTCCCCTTCTCATCTACCAATACTCCTACCTGGCCTTTGTTCTTTTTATCCCTCGCTGCTTTTGCTAATAACTTTGAATTTCTATTACTGTGCTCATAGTATTCTCTTTTTAAAAATATCAAATCCTTTTTTACCCTTTCCATGTCTTGGGCTTCCAATTCTTTCTTTGTTTTCTGTATCTGAGGTAATACCCTCTGATCATTACCCTTTATGTATTCCCGATGAAGTTGTTTTAGATGTATTTCCAATTCCTGAGTTCTATTGATGTTCCGTTTCTTTTTCCAACTGCTCAATTTTATTGACTCTCCTCTAAAGATCGCTTTCATTGTGTCCCATACCCCTCCTGAGCTGACCTCGTTATTATCATTCCATATCCAATATTCATCCCATTTCTCCATAATTTGTTTTTTCATGCTGTCCTCTTTATATAATTTTGAGTCATATTTCCAAACATATCTTTTCCCGTCACCTTCATCCAGTTTTATATCTATACTTATCTTAGCATGATCTGATTCTCTAAATGTCCCTATTTTAATATCCTCTATACTTTTCAATAACCCTTGTGTTACAAATATATAATCAATCCTTGAATACATATTATAAACTTGAGAATAGTAAGTATAGTCCCTTTCCTGTCCTTTAAGTTCCCTCCATACATCTTTTATATTCATTAGTTTTGCCCAATCGCTTAGAATGTATTTATTACTTCTCTTCTTAATACTTGTAGTGTCAATCTCAGAACTTAACAAATTAAAATCCCCCCCTATAATCATATTCCTCGTTCCTTCTTTCTGTAGAATTATTCTTAATTTTTCTAAAAATTCTGCCTGATTGGTATTCGGGGCATATATGTTTGCAAGAGTTATCTCTTCATCTTCTATCCTCCCCTTAGTTATTAGATATCTCCCCTCTGGGTCAGCTATAGATTTTATTAGACTAAAACCCAATTTTTCCGAGATGAGAGTTGCAACACCTCTCGCTTTTGATGTCCCATAAGCCATTTCATAAATGTCAATTCCTCTCACAAATAATTTATTAGTGTCTGCCGATTTTTGATGGGTCTCCTGTAGAAAGATGATATCAGATTTAGATTTGTTGAGCGCTATCTGCAACCTCCTCCTCTTCACGGCATTCCCTGTCCCTTTCACATTCCATGTTAACAACCTTAAGTTCTTAACCATTTATATTTACTAATCCCTCCCCTCCTTTACATTCCTCCCCGGACGTGTTATCCCCATCCCCTACTACAAATCTAAAAAAAAAACTAAGAAAAATTACAAAAAAATGCATACAATATAGTGACAAAAAAGACATTTGTACGATCTCGGTACAAACTAACTCAGTAAAATAAAATACTTGAGAAAAATTATATATTACTACTACAAAAAGGAAAAGAAAAAAAAAACTTACCTACTCTTCCATTTTCTGCTACCCTCCCCACACCTTGTTCCAAGATGTCGCCTCTAACCTTCAAAGAGGGGAGGGGGGGACCGGGGGAAAAAAGCATTGTGTTCTTCTAAAGCCCCCCCTCCCTCCACCATTATAATTTGTTCTGCAAGTTATTTATTCAAAAAGCTCCGCACTCGATGTTCCTGATACTTCCGCTCCTCCCGCTGCACCCTCCACCTCCCCCTCCTTATTCAGAACCGGGCCCATCACCCCAACTGCATACAAATCAGTTCTCATAGCAATCCATTCTGAACTAGCCACCTTCATGAACCCAAGTTGAGTCAAGTACTCCAAGACATCTGTTCTATCGTCCAAAATATGCCATCTTTTTTCATAAAAAAATCTCAACTGTTGTGGAAATCTCCAATTATACTTAATGTCTTTTGAGGCCAAAAATTTCGTCACAGGTTTCATCATGTATTTCCATTTTCTTTCCTCTGGTGCTATGTCATTGTAGATTTCCACATCAGCCCCCTCAATCTTTAGAACGCCAGACCCTGCTTGTTTGATGTAAGCCATCACTTTTAATTTATCCGCCCAATTTGCAAACTTAACCAAAACATTCCTTGGTGATCTCCTGTCTCGCCTTCCCCCCACTCTATACACATTTCCAATATCTTCTGCCGCGAAATCTTTTCCCATTTTCAAAGAGTTCAGCCAATCCACTACTCTATCTCTAAGCTTGTCTGGCGTGCGTTCGACCATTTTACGTATGACAATGTTTTGTTTCCTCTGCCCCTCCTCCACCATCATCATCCTTTTCTCTTGAACAGATACTCTTGAAACAATCACATGCTCTTGAATCAACATCTCATTCATAGAAATCTTTGCTTGCTCTAAATCCTTTTGCATTGTGTCAGTAATCATATTAATTTTTTTTGTATTCTGAGTAACCTCCTTCTGCAAATCAGTCAGAGTCCTGGCCAGGCTCTCATGTTGTAGCCTGGCCAGTTCTCTGTCTTTTTTCATTTCTTCACAATTGTTTTCCACCATTTTATTCAATTTTTGCATTGCAACCTGATTATCATTTGCATTTTTAACCAATTGTTGTAAGATAGCACACATATTGTCCATTCTTTCCGGTAATTCCTCTAGTCGTCGTCCAGTGCCAGCTTGAGAATCCGTTGCTTCTGTTGCTGCCTCCATCTTTGGTGACGGTGTACGCCTTTCCCTATCTTTCTGTTCTTTTTCTAATCTCTCTCTCCTCGTCTTTGGCTTAACTGCTTCCTCCCCTCCCTGCATGGCCTATCTCTTTAGTTCTGCCTTTTAAGTTTATAACTTTATTTGCCCCCTCAGAATAGCTCAAACCCAATTGTATCTACCTTCAATTGTATTCAAAATTAAAATATCTAAATGGTTAAATCAGCATTTACATTAATCAGTAAATTAATATCAAAAAAATCAGAGATGCAATAACCCAAAACCAAAACCTGTAAGAATAAATCCAAAATAGACACTTAATGCTTTCTACATGTGAGCCAAAGAACAAGGAGAGGGAGAAAAGGAGGAACAGGAAGGGAGAAGCAATTTATAACACTGTTGGGACCGCTGCAATTTTCCTTCTTCAAAAAGGCAAAATAATTTTCCCTTCTTTCATAAAAGATAGAGACGGAGGGTCTATAATCCCTAATCAGTCAAGGGCTGGTCAAGGTCCTTCTTCTCTTCTTCGTTTCGCTGCCACTCTTAAACTCGTTGCCACCCCCTAAATTAAGTTTCAATTGTCCCAGACCCGGCAGCCAGTAACAGTTTTTCTTTTTCCTCTCACAAAATCACAGTCCAGAAACCTTTGTTAAAAAATGTTATAATCTGACCATCCCATCCATTATAAGTTCTTGGGGGGAGATCAATTATTTCCTTTACCCTCAAATCAAATAATTATCCACTCTGTCCACTCTGACTGCCCTCCAATCTTTTCTCTTTGTGCCAAGTCCTCTTTGTCCCAAGTCTGAATCGAATAAGTTTCGTTTCTGGTTTAGGTTTCGCTATTCGCCGCCATCTTTACATTCGCTTTCTACACAACTTTAACAACCCATATAAACGTCCAGTTTTAGCAAAAAAGAAAAAAAAATGTATCTTCCAAGAGTTTGCTATTATTAAAGTATTTCCCCTTCAAGCTCTTCTATGCAAAACCACCAGAAACGCTGTATTTACCGTCTCTCTCCCCCTCTGTCTTTCTCCAATCTCTGCTCCTCTCTTGCCTTCTCTCCCCAAAGACCAATTCAATAGTCTGCCGTTGTTTCCTTTCTGTGGTCCCCCGTCTGCCCCCTCGATCCTCCTCCAACTTACAATACTTCAAAACATCAAGACAGGGCAGACTCCGGAACCGCTGATCTCCACCTCTGCAATCGAGCCGGCTCTCCTCTTCTTGCCGCGGCGCCCCGTCTCTGCGAGATTTACACCCAGCTCCTCTCGCAACAACCGAACTTCGGCGCCGCTCCCACGATCCTCGTTTTACCGTATGGCTCCCGTTCCGGGGCTCCGCTTCGGCTCCCGGGTCGGCTCAACGGGCCGCTAGCAGAACCGAAGACCCTTTCGAGGCTCGGGTCCTCCGCGGCCCGGAGCTCAACCACCTCGCACCAGCTTGCCCCTCTTATCGCCACTTTCCGCCGTTTTTTTTCCGCCGCTTTTTTTGCTCTCTTTGCAATCCAGGCAGACCCTCCTCTTACCAGCCTCCAACCTCCACGAAAATCACCAAGTTTTTTTTTTCTTTTTTTATACTTTAAAACTCATTAATACCCCATTTAATGGCGGAGGAAGGAAAAGCAGCTGCTTCTCCTACTCCATCCAAACCACGCCCCCCAGGATGAGATAGATTTAAGCTGCCATTTTTTCTGCTTAAACCTGCAGGCCAGATCCGGCCCCTGATGCCAATTCATTCAGCCTGTGCTGCCCTTGTCACTCCTGGAAGCAAAATTAAAACACGCCTGTACAGGGAATAGTTTGGGCACCCCTGAATTAGATCACTAAATTTAAGGACGTCTCTCTGGAGACCATGAACAGGATCGTCCACGCTCATATATTTCTGTTTGTTATGTATGGATGTGAAAGCAGGGCAATGAAAAAGACAGCCAGGGTGGTGGTGGTGGTGGTGGTGGATATTTTGTTTGAAATATGGTGCTACAGATGAGTTTTGCAGATTATCTGGATTGTCAGTAGATGAACAAGCGGCTAATCAAGCCTGATCTAGGTCCTAAGTCAAAAATTATTACAACCAGCTGGTGCTTCATGAGTACCTATAGATGAATTTGTGGAGTGAACAAAGGACATTTGGCAAAATAAGAATGTGCAATGCTGGCTGTACCTTTTTTGAACAGCTACCGCACAGATGTTCTGAGACAGAATTAGTTTGCTAACAGGATGAAATTGAGCCTTTATATGCATTTACCTCATTAAACTTCAAATGCATCTTTCTGTCTGCAGTTATTAGGCAAAGAATGTACACTGTATTCTATTCATTTAAATTATTTTAGACCACTTCTAAAGTTGGAACTCCATGAAGTTAATGCAACACTTTTAGCCTTTAACAACTTTACTTGCTGCTAAAGATAACATATGAATATAACTTATTACTAATTACACTTTATTTTCACATTAGGCTATTTACGTGTACATGAAAGCAGCCTACCTCACCATGTTTAAACCAGAGGATTATAAACATTTCCATGATGATGAAGTTGCATTATTTAGGTAAGATTTTATAATCCTTCACAAATAATGATTAGGGAGAACACAACACAAATAGCCCTATGTAAAACTTTGAATTCTACCTCTCAGTTGCTCTCATATTTCTGTGTAGTAACCAGTGTTTGAAGATATCATCAAGTGCACAATGATAAAAGTGAATACTCTCAAACATTATTGTGGGAAGACAGCTGAAAGCATGTTTCCTGGTTAGTTTTTTCTTTCTTTCTGAGATGCAGGGAGAATATTTTGAGATTGTATGTGCCACATAAGGCCAAATATATCTCAATGTCAGTGATTCAGAAATTCAGTTGATAGCGCTTCCCACATGGGAGTATGTCAACGAAGGCTAGTTGCAGTAGGTGTTATTCATACAACACTCATGTTGGAAACAGTATGACTATTGTTGCGATGCTAAGGAAGGAGAACATACAGTCTTCCAGATGCATTTGGATCTCCAACTGTTGGGCCGATGCTGCCATTCCTTATCAAATCTGAAGGGCTGATGCTTTCTTTGATCTCTGCTTATGCTCTAAAAAGTTGTTTTAGAGACAGGGAATTATGGACTTGTATCACTAAGTCTGTCACTAAGCAGTTGCCCATATTGCTGCAGTAAGGGGACAGGAGTAGAGGGGCTTCTTTGTGAACTGGTCTGTAACTACTGCTAGTAATGGTGACATTTTGGCAGTGATATATTCTGCCTCTTCTGCAGTTGCTACTTCTCTTTTCGTCTTTTGTGCCACTTAATACTTTTTCGCCATAGATTGGGAGTCAGGCCTTGGGTCTACTAGCTTGTCCACCAGACATTCCTTGATTAAACCAAGTTCCTGTTTCCCCTTCTTTCTGGAAAAGAGATTCTGTGTTCAGGATGTCCTCGTCCTTTGCATAAGAAACAAACATTGGTACTTAACAGCAAAATGTTCACTTTATGTAGTGGAATCTAGATATCCATCCACCCCCACCCCAGGCCAGCAAAGAAACAAAATTCTGGCATGCTTCATCATGAGGACACCTGTCTGGCCAGACATCCCACTACGGTAATGGAGTAGACAGTACAGCCAGTGACTCAACACTGAGTGTTTTGCTGTGGTAAATCACCTGACTCCCTAAAGGGGGTGATGGTCCCCCTCAGTGGAGGAAATGCCACTAGAAACCATTATATTGGGCCCAATGGCAAAATGAGCAGAGGAGGAACCACGTCACTATTCTGATTCCCAATGGTCATGGAGGCGGAAGAGGCCATGCCAGATGGACTGGCTGTGAAGGCGCACCTTGTTAATATCCTCAAGACTGTGGCAGTCCATTGCAGTTCCATTGTTAAATCCTGCGTGTCTCATTTTTTACATGCCGCAGGAGATGGCTCCATGATCACAGTATGTGGGTCACTTCATGGCAAGCTGCGATCCACCTTAAACAAATTCACGCCAGCGGCATTCTTCCTGTTTGTCATTTTACTTTCACAAATGTGAAAATGATTTTCAAGAAAAAATGCATACTCAAATACGAGTAGCAGCAGCCGCTGCTGACTCATGTGGACACCTTTCTTCTGCTGTTTTCTGCATTTTCTTTTCCCCCTACTGTTATTCTTCATCCTGCACACAAGTATCTTAGAGATGAGACTGGTAAGCAAGGCTTGTTTTCCTACTCTATGGGGGAGTGCTAGCTAGACAATCTGATTGGTTTATAATTTCTGCCTCTCAGAACAAGCAGGAAGGACAATTCTATATTTAGGATGTCCTCTTACTACATAGAGAATAAATCTCTCACAATAAGTACAGTAATACCTCGGATAATGCTAAGACTTGGTTCCACAAGTCTTGGTGTTATCCGATTTTTAGTGTTATCAGATCCATGTTAAAATCCTATGGGATGGATCGAATAACGTTAAAGCTCCATAGAGATACATTGTAACCACACAGGCTTTAGCGGTTGTTATCCGATCCATCCCATAGGACCTTAACGCTATTCAATCCAATTTTCCTCCCCAGATTACTTAACGTTATGCGATTTTAGCGTTATCCGAGGTAAACGTTATCCGAGGTATTACTGTAGTCACATTCCTATATCAATTTTATTACTGTTACCTTATCAGATTTTCTTCTAGGCTTTGGAATAAAAGCTGATCATTTATAAAATGAAATCATTAGATTTCTCATTTGTTCTGCCCCTTCATTTTTTTTCCTAGAGCAGAAGTTGGGAAGTACATATGGAAAAATATATGAACAGATATGTGAACATTTTTTTCCTGCTAATTGTTCAGAAGATCACAATGGAAAAGCACTGGAATTTGTTCTGTTTTCTCCCCCTAGAGCTGTGCCTGGTCTAAAACTGAAAATAGCAGGGAAATCTTTGCCTACAGAAAAATTTGCAATTCGGAAAGCCCGGCGATACCTCTCTCCACATCCCATTCCACTTCCTGTGCCTGTTTTGGTAAGCTGGAAAGGATCTCATTGCCCAACCATTGCTTGGGGATGCCATTGGAATGTTCCTGATACATAGTTTTCAGTGAGACATCTGAAGAAATATGTCTAGTGAAAGGCATGAGATGGCTCTATTACTGAATTAAAGGCTCTGTACATGTTCTTGGGTATGTATATGTTTGGCCTGCTCACTTGTCTGCTGCCAAAAAAAGAAGATGGTGGACATTGGAATATATATATACTAAAACTCTATATATGTGAGCCATTGTGCATGATGGAAAAAAGGAAGAGCGCAAGATCAAGACTTGTCAGAAAATATCCCCCTGTCCTGTACTTGACTATCTTGGATACCTTCGAGTCATTATTCAGTGAGAAGTCCTTGGAGTCATTATTCAGTGAGAAGTCCCTGCTTGTGTAGACATCTCCACAACGACATTCCACACAACTTGCAGGGTTTTTTTTTTTAGCCATTTTGATATCACGTCTCCTGCTGGCTAGGCAGACCATGACATGTGCCCTCCATTTTCACCTGGCCCAAGGAATCTAATAGAGGGTGCCTAACAGCGTTCTGTGTCTAGTCATACCTCCCCTGCGTCCATGGAAATGTCTGCAGAAACAGACAGTGCTGGCTCTTTGGCTATAAACAGAGATGAGCACTGAACCCTAGAGTCAGATATGACTGGCTTCTGAGCAAGGGCGACCTTTACCTAACATCATTGAAATCATGTCAGTGAGTAAATCTCATTCTAGCTTCCTACATCTGTACTAAATATAGTACCTTTCAGGGACATCACCTTGCAAATAAAAGTTTGCATAGTCAAAGTAATGGTATTCCCAGTGGTAATGTATGGTTGTGAGAGCTGGACCATAATGGAAGTGGAGTTCAGAAGAATAGATGCCTTTGAAATGTGATGTTGGAGGAGAGTCTTGAGAGTACCATGGACAGCGAGGAGAACAAATAGTTCAGTCATATAAGAAATCAACCCTTGCTGCTCCTAGGAAGGGCAAATAGTGAAGATGAAGCTAAAGTACTTTGGACATAAAATGAGAAGAGAGGATTCACTTGAGAAAAACTTGATGCTGGGAAAGGTCGAGGGCAAGAGAAGAAGGGGCCCCCAAAATGAGATGGCTAGATGTTATTGTGGATACAATGGGCACAGAGTTGGGCAGACTGAGGAGGATGGTGGAGGATAGGGGTGCCTGGTGTGCAGTGGTCTATGGGGTCGCAGGGGGTCAGAGTCGACTGTGTGACTGAACAACAACAAAGACTTGTACCAGTAGCTTTGTGTGGATTTCCACCGCTCAGGGTTTAAGTCAAATTTGCTGCCCCCTGATGGATGCTGGTGCCCGCTCCCGCTAGGGCTTCTTGGAATTTTAGTCCAAGAACGCCCATAGCCCAAAAAGTGCTGTCCGGGGCGGGCTGACCCCCTGGCCTCCCCTACGCTACACCACTGACTTTTTCATGTCTGAAGTGTACTTGATTCACGAAACCTCACGTTAAAATATAACAGTTAGTCTTTAAAGTGCTACTGCACTTTTTGTTTTGTTTATTCTCTGATATGCCTGAAACATATGCCTTTTAATTGAGAAAGTAAACTACAAAGGCAGCAGATGGCGCTCTGTGCTAATTTAGCTCCAAGCTCAAGAACTGGGTTTAATATTGGTATTAAGCTATTTGTAGCAGCCTGATAATAATTAACTGCACTTGAGTCCAGTTTGGTTTGAAAGGAAGAATCCTTATTTCTGGAATGCTTTAATTTGGCCTATGGAGGGACAGTATATTTTGTATCATGATTTTGTCTTCATATCCCTAGTTCTGTAAAAGTAATTAAAATGATTTCTCTGATCAGCAAAATAAAATGTACAGTGTGTGGTCCTGCTTCAAGTGAATGGGTTTGTAATCTGCTCAGACAAGAACAAAATTAATCTCTAGAGAGGTTTAGCAAAGAGAATTCCAAATCATAAGGCAACTGGAAGGGAGATGTAAAATAGGGTAAAATACTTTTATTTTTTATTTGTCCTAGTAATAAATTTTTTTGTAAGATTTCCATCTCTGAATAGTTTATCTAATGACATGGTGTCACTTCTGTGGTGATGGTCATTCATACTCCAGTATGATATTTTGATTATAAAAAAGGAACAGTAATACATGTATCAGATGTTACTTAATGTACAATTAGTAGATGGGTATGCTGCTTGTTAGGAATGGTGAACTTGTGGCCTTCCAGATGTTGAACTGCATTTTCCTTTACCATTGGCTACAGCGACTGGGACAGGTCAGAACTGTAGTATCAACACCTGAGGGTTCATATCTGCTTCACAGCATCTGCATGGACAGAACTGCATGTTCTACTCTTTGTCACTTCTAGGAAATGATGTATATATGGAATGGGTATGCAGTGATTGAGAAATGCCCTAATCTGACTGATGGGATTTTGGAGACCTTGACACATGCAGAAGCAGCTTTGGAAAGGAGCCCAGGTAACCTTTCTCTAGTTTCAGAAGGTGTAAAGAGGACAGACGGTTGGAAATATTGTATTTGTCTTTGAAATTAAATGAAGTTAAGCCTATTAATCAATTTTTCAAAAACCAATTCTAAGATTATACATCAGTGCATAGGTGATAAAAGTGCTTGCAGGACTTTTACTGTTTCTGAGCCTTACCTTTTCCTCAATTACTGTTTCATTATATTATTTTTTGCTAATTTGAACAGAATCATCACTTTCTTGAGTGCATCTGCAACTAAGGTCACCCTTGCTCAAAAGCTAGTTGTGTCTGACTCTAGGGTTCAGTGCTCATCTCTGTTTATAGCCAAAGAGCCAGTGCTGTCTTCATCTGCAGATGTTTCTGTGGACATATGGCAGGCATGACTAGACATTGGAGTGCATGGAACATTGTTTACCTTCCCACTGAAATAGTACCTATTTATCTACTTGCAGTTTCTTGCTTTAGAACTGCTAGGTTGGCAGGAGCTGGGACAGAGACAAGAGCTCACTCTGTCATGCAGTACTTGAGTCTTGAACTGCTAACCTGCTGGCCTTCTAGTCAGTGTCTTAACCACTTCAGCCACTGCAGTCCCTGTATCTGCAATTGCTTAGGTTTAAATGTGGTTGTGATATTGTAATTCTGCTTTTCAAGTAACTGAAGCAAAGAGTTACTAAAGTAAAGATTTGCCCTCTAGCTCTTTACCCTGCACAACAGTGGACAAGCAAAGCACCACTAAACTATCTAGAGTCAGTTTAGGTTAGACTTGAAAATCTGATACCCTGGAGCAGAACATCATCTAGATGTCTGTTGCAAGAAATAATAACCACTATTTTATCATTCTGTTTACATTAGTAGTGCCTTTCTGCTCATATGACATGCATTACACCTTATTTGTTACATCCAACCCACAAATCTTATCATATAAACAACTTGGAATACATGGACACATCTTATTATATTCTGCTAAGCTGCATTGGCCTAATATCTTAGTTATGGTCAAATTTGATATATGGTATAGGATAGTGGTGGCAAACCTGTGGCGCGTGTACCACAGATGCCACTCGGAACCCTCTCTGTGGGCACGCATGCAGTCACCCCAGCACAGAGTTTGCCCCACCCCTCTGCCCAGCAGCCCAATGGGAGTGCTTCCTCCCTATATGTGTTGGCACTTTGCGATAAATAAGTGGGTTTTGGGTTGCAGTTTGGGCACTTGGTCTCTAAAAGGTTCGCCATCACTGGTATAGGATGCATATGTTGGGAAGAGCTGTTGGGATTTTAAATTATGAAAGCTTTTGAGGACGGATCTGTTCTTCTGTGGGTTCTCCTCTGTTTTTCAAAGTGAAACATAATTATATAGAATTTTTTCAAATGTGTATTGCTCTGTTTTTCAGCTACAGATTTGCTTGTGGATGACCAATGTGTGGTAAAGTTGCTAAAAGGGTTGTGCTTGAAACACCTTGGCAAGATTTCAGAAGCAGAAGACCACTTTAATTTTATTCACTTAAAGTAAGTATTCTCTCCTATCTAGGTGACACTTGTATGCTAATATTGGGCCAGGAGTACAGTACTTTGGAGATTTCATCAATGATGATAGATGCTCCATAATTTAGATCATAAATAGTCCACACATATCCTGTGATCATACAGAACCGGGGGGAGGGGGCCTGAGGAGCACCAAGCCTCTCAGGGCTCTCACTGCAGCTGCCAACATGGAGGACCAGCAGACGCCCTGCTGCTCTGCTTGGTGAGTGGCGCTTCCTGTCCAGCACCCTGCCAAGGTGGCCAGCACACCCCTGAAAGTAAGATGCCAGCACATGAAATAACATTTTTTTGAAAAAGTGGAGTTTGGTAATTAAAAAGAAAAAATGAAGGGAAAGAAAAGAATGGATATTTTAAGGGTCCCAAAGGTGATAAAGAGCACAATATATTCTACTATAATTAGTTATTATGTTTGAATGTTGTGTGTAGTGAATTTATATTTGATGCCTTTCAACATTTAATAAAATATTGTTTATATAATTCAAATCCTATAGCATAGCTATGTGGGTGTAACTTGATGTTATTCCCATAGTTGTTAAAATAGCTCAAAGACAGAAGTGCTATCCATGAAGTGATTGCACCAGTATCTTGAATAACAGCCATAATAGGAACCACATGGCTGATTGCACAATTGAACTGTACAATTATCTGTCATCTTGGCATAATGCCCAGCAATTTAATGTACAGTATAGGATTTTCTCCAGTGATCATGTACGGTGAGGGTTTTATTTGATATCTCTTTGTGGGTTGTCTATTTGACTGTTGTAAGCCGCCGAGAGTGATGCTTGCACCAATTGGGGCAGGGTATTGAATGCATGAATAAACAAACAAACACATATTGTTAGACATGCTATTGAAACAATATGAATTAATATTTTTCAGTAGCAAATGCATTTTCTTTTGAAGTTAGAGGTATTCCTACTCATTACAGCTGCGTTCCTGTTTCTTCTTAAATCTATAGTGAAAAGAAGATAATGTATGATCATTACTTAATTCCTAATGCCTTACTTGAAATTGCTTTATTATATCTCGACCAAGACAAAAAAGAAGAAGCAATAAAGATCCTGGAGAAAGCAAAGTAAGTGTCTTGAAACCTTCATTTACTCTTGATGATGGGTTTTGCAGTAGTGATGCTTGGAACCACCATGTCCCCAATTCAAAGTACACAAGTTCTAGCACACTTGTTCTCTACTTTTCCAAATGGTGCATATAGGGTTTACAAATAACGGTAAGATCCACTTGTGAGTGACAGCTCAATGAATGTACCCATAAGAATTTTTTGAAGTTGTATGAACTTAGTTATGTTTCTTCTTCTTCTTCTGCTGCTGCTGTATCCTAATCCAAATATTGATGATCCTCATGGCGATCAGCCATGAAGACTGTCCTGAGAATATAATGCAGTGGGCTTTCATCTGCTTCCTGCGTCACACCATGACACTCAGTACCATTTCCAGTCAGAAAATCTGGGTGTTTATAGGCAAATAAGATCTCACACTGCAAACAAATGTTCCTGCTATCTACTCAGCTCTCCCTGTCCATTGGTCTGCTAGCCTAAGGGTGTGTCTTGATTGTCAAAAGCATTGAGTTTCCAGTTGCATCTTTAAAAAATTACCTTATTTATAAAGTTTTTTACAACTCTGAATCTGCTGCTGGCCAAGTGCTTCCCAATTTCCCCCTTTTCCTCCAGCCAACCCCCCCCCCTTCCTGTGGTAGTGGAATAGATTGATGGGAGGAGGAATCTGTTGCTTCTACTGTTGTCCCTGCCTTTATGTCTACCTCCACTTTTGCTGCAGAGCCATTGACGTCCATCAGCTGGTGTCAATTTTCCTACGCCATGACAGCAAATGAACCACTGAACCAATGTAGTGTTAGAACTGTAAGGATGGGGAAGCCCCCCCCCCTTTTTTTTTTTTTTTTTTTGACTGTAGGGAATCCTGCAAATTTTATGGAGCAAAACTGCATTGACACCCCCATGCACACAGAAGAATACAATAGTTCAGGAATCAGTGTAAAATAAACAACCCCTGATGGGCGGTTTAAAATAAACCACATTTCGACAGGTTAATGCGCTCCTCAACTGTGCGTCATGCATTCTTTGGTCTTTGAATCAATCTGGAACTGGGCAAATGTAGTAGTTTTTGCTTAATGAGATGAACCCTGAGATAAGGATTGTTTTTCTGTGGGAAAAGGGAGAATGGAGGATGTTGGGAAGAACAGAACTGCTCAGATTTTTAAGTCAAATTGTTATGCAAAAGAAAATTTGGGGAGCACACAGTGTTTTGGTTTTAAAGTGCTCCAAAGATAATTTTGTTGAAAAAACCTTCAACCTAATAAACAATCACCAGAACTCAGTAGGTAATTTATGTGTCTTTAAGATGAATTGCATAATTCATAAACCAACTCTTTCCTCGGTGTTTTTAACTTGAATTTTATTTTTGATGTATGTGTTTTAATTGTTTTTAGTTGTAAAGCCGCCCTGAGTCTTTGGAGGAGGGCAGGGTACAAATGAAATGAACTGAAATGGGAAAAAAAAACTCTCCATGGCAAATAGCTGCTAACTAATTAGGTGCTAGCCACCTTATAACATGTAAGGTAAAGGTCACCCTTGCTTGAAAGCCAGTGTATCCGACTCTGGGATTCAGTACTCATCTCTGTTTATAGCTGTTTGCAGACGTTTCCGTTGACATGTGGCAGGCATGCCTAGACATTGGAGTGCAGGGAATCTACATAAATAGTAATGTAGTCAATTTTTCATTAGTTCCTGATAATATTCTGGGTGAGTTATGCCATTTCACTTATAAACCTTTAAACCGGGAGTTCTCAATTGTTTAAGTTGGGGGCCGGGTCATGCTCCCATTTTGCCCTTCCACCACCACATGACACTTCCTGTTGTGGTGGAGGTGGGCCACATGAAATGGGCGCCTGTTACTCCCGCTTCCAGGAGCGACGAGGGCATCACAGCGTGGGTCGGATGAACCACAGCAAAACCATTCATGTGGATTCACAGGGGCTTGGGCTTCTGGGAATTCAAGTCCAAGAAAAACTGGAGTGCCATCACGGCGCTAAGCCATCCAGCCAACTAGAGAAATTTTAAGTTGCCTTATTATCTTTTTCTAAATTCTCACTTCTTAGAAATTGCCTGATAGTGTCAAATCTTATGTGCCAGAGTTCTGCATATTGTGTCCTTGTCCTACTAGAAATTGCCTCATTCCCTGGTGATTTCCCATCCAAGTACTAACCAAGCCCAACCCTCTTTAGCTTCCAAAATCAGATGAAATTAGATATGTTCAGAGTGGTATGTCGATGGTCATATTACTCTTAATTTGGTTTGTAGGATTTATTTAGATTTGTTATACTTTTCAGTATGTTATAGCTGAAAGATGAGTTAAAAATGGAGAATGAAAAGAAAAAGCACTAGAACAAAGTATAGGTTGGCAGTAGGCCCTTCATATTTGGTTTTGTGTGCAGAGTGTCTATTGTATAAAGTGCCTGTCCATCAGGTTAGCTGTCCATGAGTTCCTGCCTCTGTGCTCCAGGAGGACAATGATATCACTTCATGTTGCACATTTTGATAGGAATTCAGTGTCTTATATATTCATGTTATGATTGGCTGCAGAGTTAGTGCCTAGTGCATTTGTTTCATATCTTTCTCCCATCCTGGAGTCTGTGGAACCCCGTCCTCCACTATGGCTTTTGAGATGGAAAGCAAGTAGGCAGGAGTTTGGAGGAAATTTTCTGGGACCGCAGTAGAAGTCTTAAGAGGGAGCAAAGTAAGACTCTTGAAACTGGTTTCAGTAAAAATGTCTTAGCTTCTTCTTTGTGGTCTATGTCAATCATACACACGGGTTTGTTCTGTGCCTGTACGGAACCACCAGAATCTTCCAGAGCTGAAAAGGCAGAGATCATTAATACAGCTCTCCCCATTGTACATAGGTGTGTCCCCAACACTTCCCCTCGGTTCTCCCCCCCCCCCAATTGCTGTGAGAAGACATTGGTTATCCTCAGGAGTGAATTGAGCAATCAACATGTCATTTCTCCATAAATCCCCTCCCCCTTCATTCCCTTGACCTTTCCAATTGATTATACTGGCTCCAATCCTAACACTCTTGTTTTGGGGTAGTCTCAAGGTGCATCTTGACTTTTAAAAGAATTGGGGTTCCAATCAGGTTTCTTTAGTTGGGAGAAAGTTGTGTGTTGCTTCCCCCAGTTGCTGTGTCCTTGGAAGTAACTTTCCCCAAATGAGTTGTTTTAAACCTTGAGCTGTTCCCCCAAGGCACCCTCCCAATTTCCTCCTTCCCCTCCAGTCCCCTGTAGTGTTCATTATTTTCCCCACCACTTACCCCTGCAAGCACTGGTCTCCAGTCCAAGGTGAGGAAATCTACTGCTACAGCAGTCTCTGCCTCTGCCGCAAAGCCATGTGGATAGAGGCCCTGTTACCACGGCTCTATGCCCAGCACATGATAACATTTCAGAAAATATATTTTAATGTTATAGTACAGTATTACAATATTTCTTTGTCATGATAGCTGGCCACTGAACTGTCATATTGCTGTAACAGTAAGGACCAGGGAATGGGGAAAACATTTGCAGGCTGGGGAAAATCCTGCAGTACACAATATGTGCTGACACATGCATACAGGACAATATAACTGTTTAGGAATCATTACAGAATAAATGACCCCTACTGGGTAATCTGAAATAAACTGCATTTTGGCAAGATATGAGCTCCCCAGCTGTGCGTCATGCACTCATCAGTATTGGAATACATTCAGATGACCTAGCAAAAAAGATGTAAATGTAGGGTTTTTTTTGCAAGTCAAGACACACCCTCAGTTATTATATCAAAAGTAGCACAAATCTGAATCCATCTCTACTCTGTGATTTGGCTTCATTGGGCTTCACCTAGTAGGTGAACCAAATTTGTTGTGTTTTAAAGCTGTATATCACTTTGGGTGCCCTTTTCAGTCGAAATATATTTTATAAATATTTTTAATAAAAAAAGGAAACATTAAATTTTAAAAGGGGATCTTGGATCCCAGGATTGAGGAAGAGCGTCTGCTTCTGAAGAAGCAGGAGAAAGAGTTAGTGGAATAAATGAGTAGTAATTGAATCTTATGCATACATGTTCCTTTGTAAATGTCAGACTTTGGAACGGTGAATAAACAAAGGGCTTCTTCTAGTTCTCTATTTTGAAGAAAACAAAAGAATTGGAGAACATTTAAAAAACTCTCCTTCCTAAACTAAACGTTGTATTGTTCAGCACAATAATATAAAAAGGATACGAAACAGCAACAAATTATGTGCCAGTCACACAATTTCTATTATATTTTAGGCAAAATTACAAGAATTATTCTATGGAAACAAGAACACACTTCAGAATTCAAGCTGCTCTACATCAAGCCAAATCTTCCCCAGAAAATGGTATTCATTCTACAGAAACTATGCTTTTGTAATGTCGCATCAAACAGATTTAATTTAAAAATGATGTGGAATTAAGACTAAACCCACTGTTTCATTGATGTTTATGTACTTGAGTTGCTTTTGTGTATAACATTTGTTGTTAAAAAATTTAATTTTTCTTATTTTGGCCAAGAATTGTAAATGAAACCCATAGTTAACTACTGAAATATAAGATCAGTTTGACTGTGAATGTAACTATTATGTTAACACAAATAGTAACCTTTAAAAACATCAAGATACTAATTTTCCTAATATATAGAAGAGAAAAATCATATCCTTCAGCCCCCACCCTGAATATTACAGTATGCTGTTAAAAAAAAAAACCCTAAAATTCCCTAAGTTTTCTTTTCTGTCATCTTTCCTTTAGTATTTAATAATAATGTATGCTGTCAGGTCTATTATGATTTATGGTGACTCTTTCTAGAATATTCTAGATAAAGATTACACAGCATTGTTTACTATTCCCTTCTTCTGGGGGAGCCCTGAAAATGTGCAGCTGGTTCTTCTTCTGAGAGGCACTGTAGAGAACTCCCAATATTTAAGCTGCTAATAAAAAAATCTATCAGAGACCCAAGCTTCAGCTACATAATTCTTAGCTTATCTATTTGACACCATGTGATCAGATTCTCTCCTGCACCCTGCAGATATTTGGCAGAACTCTTAAAATTTTTCTTCATTCTTCACTAGTCAGGTATTTCAGGTCATCTATGCTCCAATGCATTGTTTGCACATAGCCGAATAAGCAAGTACAAATGCCCATGCATGTCACACGTGTCGTTCTTTTCCTGATCAAGATGTTTTCTGTGGGAGATGGATGTGTGCCATCTCAGACTTCACTTTTCTCCAATGTCTGCAGAGAGCTGACTATAGAAGTCACGTGAGATTTATTTTCCTAGTGCACATTTAACTAGAAACTTGTAGCAAAACTGATAAGGTCTTTTGGCACTTTAAAAAACGAACAAGTTTATAGTAGACTGTAGTTCCCTTCTGCACACAGTGAAAAGTCAGACCAAGTGTAAGGATTTAGTTCTCTAAGAGGTCATACGTTTTGCTACAACAGACTATTATAACTACACCTATGAACATGTCTGCATTAGGAATATGCTCAGAAAGAATGCACACTTTTGGGCTGACGCAGCCCAGTTCTTTTGATATCCTCCTATATCAGTGATGGCCAAACTTGGCACTTCAGGTATTCTTGGACTTCAATACCAGAAGCCCAAGTCAGCACTCCTGTTGATCAGGGCTTCTGGGAATTGAAGTCCAAGCACACCCAAAGTGCCACATCACTGTCCTATATTATTGTCAGAACAGGAATTATTAGCTTTCTCTCAAAAGCCAAGGCAAATGACTTCTTCCGTGTCTAGGCCGGATGTGAAACTGCCGAAATGAAGGCACCTCTTGGTGAGTTCATTCTGCAGTTCCTTTTGCTTGACCTAGTGTGAGAAAGATTAGCTGGCAACGCAAGGTTGCCATTACCGGGGTACGCCTGATTGTAGTTCAAAAATACCACAATCTTTGAGGAGGCTCTTTCTGTGTATCCTGGCAAATGACTTAAAGTGTATCTTGCTTCAGAAGAAAATTCTGAAGAGTGCCAGTTCCACTAGAGCAGTGTTTCCCAAATGCTGGTTTTTGGACTTCAATTCCCAGAAGCCTAAGTCATTTCCCCAAAGCACTGATCAGCCAATGTACTGACTTAGGTTTCTGGGAATTGAAGTCCAGCAGTGGGCTGTGTAACCCTTGTTGGGAACCACTGCACTAGAGCAAAGAGAATACCCCAAAGACTGCTTAGTCTGGACACAGAATATGTCTGTAATGCAACAGGGTGATGTTCCCCCAAACAACGAAGGCACCTCACGTGTCCGTCCAAACTGGGGAACTTCACGTTGCAGGACGGACACTGCTTAAATGCCGTGGAGGCCATCTACCGAAGCAGATGGCCATCGAAGAGAAATTGTCCCGGCCGGGAGGCCCCGACACGAGAATGCGATTGTGAGGTAAATTTACCTCAGAAAGTCCTTTTTTCCCCCGGCGGCCGAGGGAAACCCCCCCAGCCGCACGAGGACCAAGAGGTGGTGAGCCTCCTGGTCCGGAAAAAATTGTTTGAAGCAAAAAATTGAAGATCTGAGGTAAACCTCAAACAAAGAAACACACAAGCTCTCTTTTAAGGCTCCTGCTCACGCAGCGGAAAAAAAGAGAACTGAGGGAGAAGCGCGAAATGGCGCCAGAGGCAGTTGGGGATGGTGGGCGGTCCTAACTTCAAATCTTTTGTCCAATCAGCTTTTCAGCTCCGCTCGGGCTCAGCGCAGGCGCAGAACCCATTAGTGTGCATTCCCAAACAACACGAAGGAGAACAGTTGTTCCTTGTATATTATTTGTAACATATTGTATATTTTGCTGTACTTGAGTATATAGTACCCTTTTGGCTAGTTTTTTTCTTTTTTAAGTAATACTTGCCAAACTGTCCTTCCTCAGAGTTTCACAAAATTTCATTCTTGCAACTCAGTCCTAAATGTCTGAATGGAAATGACAAATAAATGAACGAGATTGTCTTGTGTAATTTACTTGATAGCATGAATGTTTACAATTATAACCGTATATTTTTAACTGTGCAATATCATTTTATTGCTTCTGTTGGATCTTAGAGAAGGGAAGGATACCATTAGATAGTAATACAGTATATTGGGTTCTATAGTTTGGCCTGGGCACTGGTTCGGCTCCTTTTCCCAGTGACCACATGAACTACAGCAACCCTTATGCTTGCTTACCTGGACCTTTTTGGGTCCCTGGCTACTGGCTTTTTTTTAGTGCAGGTAGTATTGCTCTGCTTTTGTTCTGTTTCTAGCATGTCTGATGACCAACACAGCACTGGTCGTGTTTACTCCCAACAACTCATTGCTGTCTTTTAGGCAGCAAACCAATGAAATGATAACTGATTAACAGTAAATAGGAGTGGAGGGAAGCCAAATTCTTACCACTCCCTGCAAAAAGGAGTGGTGGGAGACAACACAGAGGGTGACCTTTCCTCCCTTCTTTACAATCCAGCACTGTTTCACTTTGTTAGCAAGCTTTTGCCAAAATGAAGCCACCTTTTCATGAAGCCATTTCATAGTTCCTTTCACCTTGACCTAGTTTGAGAAAGATTAGCTGGCAACACAAGATTGCCATACACCCAATTGTGGTTCAAAAATTCCACAATCTTTGAGGATGCTCTTTGTGTGTACTGATGTTGGCAAACTGATAATAATATTAATTTTGTGTTAGAAATTATTCTGGGTTGAAATGGTTTTTGCAGAAGAAACTCTGCTCAGGGAATGCCCAAATGAGGTGCCATGTCTCCAAGAGCTGGGACAGAGACAGGTGCTCAATCCATCATATAGTACCTGGGTCTCGAACTGCTGACTTGCCAGCCTCCTAGCTTCCAAGGCAAGATTCTTAACCACTGAGTCACCGCAACCCTGGCAAACTGATATGTTACTTAAGAATAATAATTGCGTGCCATCAAGTCAATTCTGACTTTTAGTATTTGGTAAATCAGCTTTTTTTAAAAAAAATTGTCTGCTGAGAGATCACAAAGCTTTGTTTTCCTGTTTGTTGTCTCCAGCTCCTAGCAGTGAAAGATGCAGGACCCTAGAGGTATAATATTGTAAGGGAATTCCCTTTATGAGTTATCCCAATCCCAAATCTTAAAAAAAAAAGACAAAGAACATTAAGTTGGTGTTTAAAAATTGTTCATTTGCCAGCTTTAACAATCCAAGGTAAAATAGAAGAAAGGTCTGGCTATAAGACGTGACAAGATAGACATCAACATTTATGGAAAACAACACACGGAATGATAAGGTAGTATGGTTTACTACTGAAAATATTGCACAACTTTGTTTCTTTCTCAGAATTCCTTCCTGTAATTTAGAACAACACAATTGGTTTCTAATGCTCTGTTAGAAAAATCACTTCAAGTCAACATTAACTTTAACTGCTTGCTTCTATGATCAGTACACCCTTAATTCTGAAACACTGTGGAACTGATTTGGAATACATAGTTGGTTACACCTTCTCTCCCCCTCCCCTTGTTGAGGGATATTTTGCACATAATGTGAATTCTGATACACACAAGAGTCTCATTCCTAGCATCTCTTTTTGTTCAGATATTCTGACCATGCTCAGTTTTGCCTCTTCTATCAAAATAAGCCTCTTTGGAAGCCTCTTTGCATGGGAACTGTGTATATATAATAGTGTGCACAGTGGGCTGTGGCATTTTGATTGGAAATAATCTACAGTGCCATGAGCAGCATTTTCTAAAAGATAATACATAAGCCACTGTGCAAAGTTTTGCATTCTGCCAACTATCCCTTGACATATCTGACTTGTAATTGCTCTATATACTGTTGAGCATAGATCTTTGGTGGAACAGTTGGCTTCGATAGTTTCTCAGAATCACATAAACTCATTCATCCTGAGAGCCACATGTGACCCGAGGGGGGGGGGAGTGTGGTCCATGCCCCATCTCAATGGGGGGGGGGGATTTTGGCTCAAAAAGTTTCCTTGTGCTATCTAGGGATTGTGAAATATCCCCAAACATTTAAGATGGTTTTATAAAATTGGCTAATAGAGAGTGGAAGAAGGGGGCTTCCAGTTAAAATTTTGAAAAAAAAGGGTTGGAAAGGTAACGGGAACATGCAGAACCTTCTAAGGTCCAGAGATGGTCTCTGGAAATCATACAACTCTGCCATAAACAATAAAAAAAGAGTCCTCAAAAGACTGCTGTTAACTGAAGCTTGTCTCTCATGCTAAACTATAAGACTTTGCAGTGTATTGGCTTTATGTCAAGTGTATAAAAGTTACATTAAAGAACATTTAAGAAGACAAAATCCCACATGCTTAGTGGATTTTTTTAAAATTGCCTTTTTAACAGCTACACTTTCTTTGCATGACTGTCTATCAAGTACTTTTTTTAGTTCAAAAATGTAAATACTTAGAACAATTTTTACCAGTTGCAGATAGCTTGCTTCATCAGTCTTATGTAGTTCTATGCCCATGATGGCGAACCTTGGCACTCCAGATGTTCTTGGACTTCAATTCCCAGAAGCCCAAGCCCCCGTGAATCCACATGAATAGGTTTACTGTGACTCATCCGGCCTGCGTCGCCCTCGTCGCTCCTGGAAACGGAAGTAAAACGGACCCGTACGGGCACCTTTTATTTCTGCTTCCAGGAGCGTTGAGGGCGGCATGGGACAGATGTGTCACTGTAAACCCATTCATGTGGCTCTACGGGGGCTTGGGCTTCTGGGAATTGAAGTCCAAGAACATCTGGAGTGCCAAGGTTCGCCATCATGGTTCTATGCCATATATGCATCTTTGTACAAAACATAAAATACAAATTTTTCACATCTGCCTAACAGACTGCTATACCAGCCAGCAGAATACAAAAGATACATTTAATACAGAGACTGAGACACATTGTGGTCTTGGGAATCTAGCAACTAAGAAAATAAGAGATGCAATATCCTTTTTATTCCAAGATACTGTAATACTTTCTGAAAGAAGAAAAGCTAAGCAAACTTTGCGTGTGCTTTTGAAAACTGATATTGATCTTGCCTTCATTTTTACCTTGCTCCACTTTAACTTGAAAAAATGTAAAATAAATTTCTGTTTTAATTGTGCAATTAATATTGTATTTAGTCAAATGAGAAGAAATTAAAAAAACTTATCTAGAAAGATAAACACTGATTTGCCTTCTGGTTTTCTTTAATACCTTCACATTAAAATATCACATAGAAAAGAGATAGTGCATCTCAAGTTTGCTTAGGAATTAGATCTTTTTGAAGTCCACACAATCCCCACTACAAACAAAATATAGCACTTTTATAACAGGTTATAAATAAACTGGTTTTCAAGCATAGAGCCAGCCCAAACATAAGAATACACTATTTAAAAAGACCTAAGGCAAAATGGATTCCATTTCCAATGGTTAAAAAAGAATTGTGCAAACAAGCTTAAAACTATTTTTGTGCCAGTGTTATAAAATGTAATCTTTTTTTCCTTTCTTGTAAATTAAGGATTGACCCAAATACCAGGAACTTGTGAAACAATCTGCGCAAAAACTGCTATTTTCTTTAGGATGTTCCAGCATCATGTCCTTCTACACATACTTTCCTCCTATGATATATTCCCATTCGTTCCATTGATGCTTGAATATGAAAATTTCCTGGCAGTTTGAGATTGTACAATTTAGTTTTTCACATCTACCATTATTCATATAATCCCCCAGAATGGGCGTGCTAAAAGTCCTGTTAGGGAGCAACTATTTTTAAGCACTGGGTCAAGACTTTACATAAAAATAATATTCTACTTTCCCCCCATATTCTCTAAAACATATTTCTTTCTCCCTCCCACCCTCCCTCAATACCTGCAAGTTAGGGTTTTCTTTTTAACTTCCTAGAAAATGAGTTTTTCTCTTCCGTATGATTTTATTTTGCAATCTCTGGTTCTTTGGGAAGAATGGTAAAGGATAAAACCCATTAAATTGGATGTTTTCCTTGACAGGTCAGAAGAGAAGCTCTGGCTCAGTTAGTCTCGTAAGATGACAACAATGCTGCATCAACTGGCTCCATGCAGGAAGGACAAGTGAAAGATCTCATCAACCAGTCATCTATGCAGTCCAGGTGGTAAATATGCATGCACGGCAGGAATCTGATAGGGTCCCCGTAAACAAAGTCCATCATACAGATCACACATCTAGAGAAGAAAAGAAGAATGAAATGGAGTAACTCTGAACTCAGCAGAACTACTGAGCTCTTTTGTTTTCATGGCAGTAGTGAGAAATGTTGGTTGCTGAGCTTTCCTACCCACTATTAATAAAGCTTTGTTAAAAAGTGTTCATAGTTAAATTCTCAGACAATGTAAAGCTTCAAAAATGGGGAATAGAATATAACTACCAAAAAGTCTGCATCCAATTTATTAAGGCTGCAAGGAGTACTGAACACTGAAAGATATACTGAGCAAACAAACACTGGACTGTAAAACAATTTGCATTATATTTTCAGCAGATGTATATAGGTTGCATCTTAATTAAATACGGGTTGCCCATTTAAAAAATTCTCATGACTGAAGCTTAATTTAAATTCAAGTAGATCTATCTATCTAATTTATTTGCAGCTTTTTCCTCCAAAGGAGACCAAGGTGGCTCACAATAATTAAAACTGTACAATAATAAGTTCATTTCATATTTACATTTGTATGCTGCCCAGTCGACCACACAACTCAGGGCCGCTCACAACAATAAATTACCATGTCAAAGTTACAATCATAATAAAACATCAAAAACATAGCAAAAAAATTATTCAATAAGTTAAAATATTAAGCAAAATATGCTATGCATACGAAGGGTTAACAATATCAAATGAAGAACTGTGTATAAGATCAGGTGCAAAACGAGTGTCAACATTGATTAAGTTTCCAAGACATCGGTGGGCCAGGCATGTGTGCCACTTCAAAGATGGCAGGTGGATGAAAGCTATCACAGAATGGATGCCGCTTGACATAAAGCATCCACTAGGAAGGCCAGCAACCAGATGGGAAGACCAGTTCAGGGCCAAGTTCCCAAGGCCCTAGATAAGACTGGCACAGGATCGGAAACAGTGGGAGACGATGCTTTGATCTGTCACGTCAACCTGACGTGTGAAAAACAGATCAACCAAGTAAGTATACAGTATATTAAAAGCAATTAAACACTGAACAAGATTAAAAACATTGTAAAAACATTTTTAAAATTTAAAATAAAAATATCTATTTCAGGGAAGTGGGTAAGACAATGATGTATATTTTATTTTTGTTAGCTGATTCCTTCATCATCTTACAGTTCCTAATGCCATTTCACATATTGTTTGGGAGGGTTCCATACCTGTAGGAAAAAGTCTTCCCATCTGTCACTCATAGCTTCCTGCACCTTGAGCGTGTTGATTTAAAGAACTTGCACAATTCTGAATCTCATCCAGTGGGATTTATTTCTGAATAGGATCATATTTGGTGGCAAACTACCTGCTAAGGTACATCACAGATTTCGCTTTCTGCCCACAAACCCCTTTTATTCAAAACCCAGTTTTATGAAGAATTTGAAAAATTCCTCACAAGAACATTTTGGTTGGTTGGGTGTGTGTGTGCCTAGCATTGTCCTATTTAAAGGTTCTGGCTTTTCACCCTAGGGACAAACAAGGGACTGCACGCATTCAAAGTCTTTGTAATGGCTTTGTAGTTGTCAGGAATTGTTTCATTCCATAATCCTTTATAGTTCTAGTGCTTTGACCATTGTTGTTGTTCAGTTGCACAGTCGATTTCAACCTTTTGCGACCTAATGGACCACCACACACCAGGCACCCCTATCCTCCACCATCCTCCTTAGCCCACCCAGCTTTGTGCCACTGCGTCAACAATGCCATCTAGCCATCTCATTTTCTGCTGCCTCCTCCTCCTTTTGCCCTTGACTTTTCCTAGCATCAATGCCTTCTCAAGTGAATCCTCTCTTCTCATTTGATGTCCAAAGTACTTTAGCTTCATCTTCAATATTTGACTTTCCAAGGAGCAGTCAGGATTGATTTCTTTTAAGATCGACCTATTTGTTCTCTTTGCTGTCCAGGGGGCTCTCAAAACTCTCCTCCAACACCACAGCTCAAAGGTGTCTATTCTTCTGCACTTAGCCTTCCTTATGGTCCAACTCTCACAACCATACATCACTACCGGAAATACTGTTGCTTTGACCATGCAGACTTTTGTTTGCAAGGCGATGTCTCTATTTATTTATTTATTTAAATTTGTTTATCGCCCTCCTCCCCGAAGGGACCCAGGGCGATTCCCAACACAATCAGCAAGACAATAATTTAAAACCAATTTAGAAATTAAAAGTTTTAAAAGTTTACTTTTAACTATGTTGCCAAAATTTATCATAGCTTGCTTCCCAAGAATTAGTCACCTTTTTATTTCATGGCTGCAATCTCCATCTGTAATGATCTTGGATTCTAAGAATGTAAAGTCTGTCACTGCTTCTACTTCTTCCCCTTCTATTTTCCAGGGAGTTATAGAGCCTGTTACCATTTTGAACCATATGAACAAATAAGTTTAGGAATCAAATAATAAAACAATGATTCTATCCTTAATGTTCTCAGAAGTCACAACTTGCTATCTTTGCGTAAAATTTCCTTTGATAACATGTGCCAAAGTGTGCCAAAACAGATGTGCACAGAAAACAGGGTTTGGAATGTGCTGTCCCATTAAATTTTAGTTGGCCCACTCCCCCTTTGTCCTTCTGTTGTAAGGCAAAGATCTCCCCTTTCAGTTTGTCTTCTATGAAATATGTGGGGGTGTCTCAGAAATGCTACTTATTTTGGATATTTTTAAATATTCTTAAATTTGTTTTAAATCTTGATTTTAATACTGACAAACACTTACTGTGTATACTTGAATGTAAACTGGGTTTTTAGCTTCAAAAATGAGCCTTGGCTTATACTCGGGTCAATGACCATGAGGGTCCCAAGACTGTGCCGGATTGAGATGCACTAACAATTTAATTAATTTTACCATATGTTCATATATTTTGATTATTAAAACTCACTAGCAGCTGCTGCATTTCCCACCTTCATTTATACTCAGGTCAATCTATTTTCCTGGGGGTTTTAGTTCAAAATTAGATACCTCAGCTTATATTTGGGCCAGCTTATACTCGAGTATGTATGGGTAACAGTTTTTAATACAGTTTTAGTGGCATAGTTTAAATTGTTGTGAACCACCTTGGGTCCCCTATAGGAAGAAAAGCTGCATATTAATATTACTGAGGGAAGGAAGGAAGGAAGGAAGGAAGGAAGGAAGGAAATACTCTCTGATTACCCTGGTAATTCAGGTAGAAAAGCAAGCAAGCAATATGTCAGTAAGTCAACAAGAGTTTTGATGTTATTGCTAAGGTCAGGGTGATTTACTATTAGGGTAAACCAGCCACCTTCCCTTCTGGGACCCCTCCACCTCAAATGATCATGCTGCTGTGTAGTTTCTTTAGTTCACTGCAGACCACAATCAAATCAAACATAGCCACGATCTTTTGCTGCTTACTTCTCATTCCCTTTTGAGAATCCTACTTATAATTAGTTGCTCTGCCCTGCATCCCACCAGCCCCAAAGGACAGTAGGAACAACTTGGCAGGTTACCATACAAAGTGTTATTTCTTTGCTTACTCTCTAATTTTTTTCTCCGAGCCATCTCTTCCAGGATCGTAGACTCCTTTTGGCAGGTGCTGTATAAGACCTATCCGTTGCGCTATCCTAATTTGTTCTTCTTCTGTAAGCTGCGTTGCTAGGCGGGTTTGGCTTGGAGTTGGATGGTAAACTGGAACTGGAACCTGCTCCTTAAAAAAAAAGGGGGGGGGGGTCAGACAGAAGGAAATCACATAAGTTTGTGGTGTTAATGTTTAGCTCATAACAGATAAAGGTTCTAAAGTGTGTAAATTGTTCATATTTCTTTTTCTGGCAGAAAACTATTTGTATGAAATTTCTGTCTTTGTCCACTTAATCATCACTTAGTATGGCTTAATCATGCAGAATAGAATAACAGTGATGCCAACTTCGCTGGGAAGCTGGCATTGATCTTTTTTAGACTGCTCTCTGCAAGGACCATTTAATTTTATCTCCAGGAGTTCTCTGTGGATTAAACAGATGCATAAACTTGACAAGAGAATAGGCTAATTATGCGTGCAGGCTTCACTAATTGATTGACTTCTAGCTTGCCAATGTAGAGATTATGCATTTTAACTCTTACTTTATGAAGCACCATTTGCAACACAGAAAAACCCAACATCACTTGATTCTTAAACAAGCAGTTATTTATAAACATTACAGAGAAATGAAATGTTAACTGAACAGCAGACTCAGCAAACACTGGTTCTTCCACTTGGAAATGCAAATGCAATCTTTAAAGTAAATGGGGGGAAATCCATGATTCTTGGCTAGACATTTGTATTTATATTTCAAAATTGGCTGCAAATGTTCTATTTGTTTTTATTTGATAAGTATTTGGGGAAACAATTTAATATTCATATATTCATCCTTATTCCAGATCTAGATTGGCTATTGCAAGAATGGAAGGGGTACATTTGTTCAAAGAACACATCAAGATCTGGCAGAGGAATAGGATAAAATGACCTTCACCAATTGCCTCTTAAACCTCTAAACCAGATTTTCAGGAAGTAAGGGGAAATAATTCCAAAGCCCCTTCTACCAGTGTAAACAGAACCTCATTGAGTGCTTCTCTGAACCCAATATTTTTACCATAACAAAAGTCATTTCTGATTACGGCAACCTTTTGCAAGGTTTTCTAGGTAAAAGAGTACTCAAAGGTGACTTAACCATTCCTTTCTTCTAGGGGCATCCTGAGATTGTGCAGCTTACTCAAGACTATCCAGGTTAGCTCAATTTCCATTAGGCAAAAAGGGAAACCAGATACTGTACTTAACAACCTGAGCTATCCATTACAGGGCCAAAACCACACCTTTCATTTTTAAATACCTCAGATGCAGCATGGGCACTTGCAAGTCTTTTAATTAGGGAATTCCATCTTAACTTTGAGGTCTTAGTAGGATATACAGTCACATGTATCTGGGCATTTCAGATCTGAATCCCTTAAGACAAATACACTGCTTTGATCTGTGATGTATTGAATATTGGTCCTCTAACAGTGCATCCATGATTCTTCTTTGTTGGAATAAAAACAAGCAATACCAGAAGCTGCATTATACATTTAAATATTGAACACGATACAGTAATACCTCGGATAACGCTAAAATCACATAACGTTAAGTAATCTGGGGAGGAGAATTGGATCGAATAACGTTAAGGTCCTATGGGATGGATCGGATAACAACCGCTTAAGCCTGTGCGGTTACAATGTGTCTCTATGGAGCTTCAACGTTATCTGATCCATCCCATAGGATTTTAACATGCATCGGATAACACTAAAAATCGGATAACACCAAGACTTGTGGAACCAAGTCTTAGCGTTATCCGAGGTATTACTGTACTAACCCACTGAATAAACCTCAGGATACATGTGCAAAGTACTGCTACATATTGTATTGCTTAGGTACAGGAGTAAAATGGAATTATAATTCTTTCTGAAGCTCATGGATGGCTTGTATTTCCCTGAACTGAATTATTTTGAAAAAACAGTAATAAAGTCCTTGCTGTGTGCATTGCTGCTTAAAGAATACTCTTAACTATGCAAACCCCATTACAATCTTGCATTTCAATATTAATATTACTCTTCTACAGTAAATCAACTGAAACGACTGAAAAGCAGCAGCAGCAGCAGAAGAAGAGAGGACAGAATAGAAGAAATGTTTTTAACAAAACAGAAGCTTCTTACATGCAACTGATTTTTGCATTTCAATTACTACATAGCAAGTCCCCTCATTCCAGGATATCATAGTCTATTTGAGCCAGATGAGTTTTCACTTTTAGCTGTTCATCAGTGCTTCTCCTCACTTGGTTCCTGTCCCTAACAGGTGTGATAGTTTCATTTTATTTGGCAAAAGATTTATGCCACAGCTCACTGGAAAACACATATTTTGTGGCATAGTTCTTCTTCCGTGTCTAGGCTTCATGTGAAACCAACAAAATGAAGGCACCTTTTGGTGAGTTTGTTCTGCAGTTCCTTTTGCCTGACCCAGTGTGAGAAAGATTAGCCAGCAACACAAGGTTGCTGTTACCAGGGTTCAAAAATACCAATCTTTGAGGAGGCTCTTTCTGTATACCCCTGTGGTATAGTTAAGACCCAAACTCATGGACCACCTGAGTTTGTACTGCTTTAATGAGACACAAGGCTGTTTTGTGATGGTAATATAATAGAAGCCAGTGCATAAAGCCACTCTTAGAAAGTTATTTTGACATTGAACAGGACTACACAATGTTTAGCATTCCAGATGTGGTTGAACCTCAGTTCCTATCAAACTTTGTCAGTCTGATGGCATGATGAAAGGTAAAAGTTCAACATCGGGGAAATAGTTCAACATGGGGTAAACCTAACTTCCCTGGATTGCTGATCAAAGAAAACTTACATACAGAATTCATTATTTTCAGGATATTTGTGTGCGAATCCATGACTTACACTGTTAGAAAATCGATAACTTTCAATTACCACAAGAAGAGCAAGAGAGAGTGCTGTCCTGAAAGAAGCAGAAAAAAATGCATAGCTAATTTCACATGGGTTTATAGCTGCAAGAGTGTATTGTTCCAGAAGAGGGAATAAGTAACGCTATAAAAATTGACATAATGTATTCAAAGTGAAACCACCCCAATCGCAGGTATATTTCTAAAAAGCTCCGTTTTTGATTCTGCTGATCTTGCATATTAATAGCAGATGTATAAAGAAGTCACTGTTGTTACAGCTGTGTTCCAAAGGCTATACAAAACAGCCTGTAAAAGAAGAGAGGTACTGTAAATGCCAAGGCCAGTTTTACAAAGTTGTGTAAGATGAATGAAAGAGGATAGAGTATCAAAGGAGATAAGGAAAAGCACATGGCTAGACTACCGTCTGATTGAATGGGAAAATACTGGGAAAGTGGTATGCTTCTTGCCTTAAATTTGTTTCCCACCACTGCCCACAAATCTGCCTACCTCATTTTTCTTCCTCTTCAATCAATCTATTCAATCTGGTTTGGGATTTTTATTGTCATTATTTCTTTCCCTTCTGAGTCTGACCTAAATGCTATCAGCATTCTATGCTTCAGTCACGGACTTACTAAAAGGCGTGTGCATCACTTTTGGTTTAGTCTATTTCTTTCGAATGAGTTACAGTGTTCAATCACTCTTTCCAGTTATGATTCTTATCTTACCAGCTGTTAATATCTATTAAATTACATTTGCCTTCCTTTTTAAAGCGCTTAAGATCATTTTGTTTGTTCCTACATTCTGCAAATGTAGAGAGATATGTACAGAGATGTTTGAAACCATGGCTCATACCCTTCAGCTTCCTTACTGTCTTCCCATCAGTTTTTTTTATTCCTATTTTACCATTCCAGTTTCTGGTGTATCTTCAGTGCTCTTGTTTCCAGTACAGTACTTGCCTGCAAAGAATGTGTCAGAATCTCTGTCTGTGGTGAGGACCTATGACTGTGGTCCCTGTTCCAATACCTCAAAAACAAAGTCCATGACATCACTAAAAAAGGTGGGGGATTGAAGCCAATATGATATTCATTTTTGGTTGGCCTTGATTTAGGTTTGCTTAGATTTTTTTTCTTGAGAGGTGGTTAGAAAATCATGTCTGTTTTGACTTGAGGGAGAGATAATATTTTTGTACTTTTATCTAATTTTATTTCTGCAAATTCCCTTGACAGCCCATTCCAGCTTATGTAAAATTTCAGCTTACTTAGATGAAACTGAGAATGCAAACTTTTATATACAATTTATATTTAGGGTTTTAATATGGATGAAATAAGAAAAATGTTCTCTTATTGTCACTTCAGAACAGCTCAGGATCAGTAGATGACAACCTGTGTGAATGCAGAGAAGTGCAAACTATCTCCCATATGATACAAGGCACATGATGCTCCTCAACATGCACTGAGGAGGACCTTATGTTGGCAAGAGGAAATGCTGTTGATGTGGCCCAATATTGGGCAGATGACATCTAGCTCTTTTTAATTCTGTTTTGTTTTTAGATGTGTTAACCTTAGCTTTGTGTGTTATTATATACTGGGGGTGCCTGTGACATGAATAAAGAAAGTACTATAGGCTAAACTGTGGTGGAAACTACTGTTGAAGGAGGCCAAGGAAACAACTCACTGTCTTTCTGTTTTATGACTACAGATAATTTAGAATTATTACAAGGTATATTTTCTGAAATTTACTTTTTAATTTATGTGTGTGAGTATGTGTGTTCCCAGGATATGTTTTCGGAGTGAAGGACAAGTAATAAGAGGCTCAAACTAAAGGAAGTCAGATATAGGCTGAATCTCAGGAAAAACTTCTTAATGGTTAGAGCAGTAGGATAGTGGAACCAACTACTTCAAGAGGTGGTGATTGCTCCAACACTGGAAGCATTCATGGAAGAACTGGACAACCATCTGTTCAGATCTGCTTTGAACAGGATTCCTGCATTGAACAGGGTTTTGGATTTGATGGGCTAAAAACCTCATTCCAACTCAGTTGTTCTATGATTCTATATCTCAACCAAGAGATATATTGCCCAGCATGGAACATGGTCCCTACCGCGATATACATTCACATACTTGCTGAAATCCTATTGAAGTTGACATAACACAGGTAATGTTCATGGAATTATGCAGGCTGTTATGCTCAGGCAGTCTGCATCATCAGTTTGCCTGTGCAACTAATTGTTTAATTCTTAGCATGACTATTGTACAGCATGGATGCATAGGTTCTTCATGTCTTCATTGGCACAATTTCCCCCACCACTTGCATAATGTCAACTTACTCACACAGAGCTGCACAACAAACTCTTCAGCCACAAAATAACTTCCTAATTGTTAGGTCTATTGAAAAGTATGCGTCTTCTACCCTATTTTGGGAAACTCAAGAGTGTATTTCCTGATGAATAATGTCTCAGCTACAGAAATAAGGAGCCATGTATATGAAGCACCATATCTGGTAAACTGAAGCGTTCCAAAGGCTGTTTCTAGTAGGTAAAAAGGTAAAGATAAAGGTTGCCCTTGCTCAAAAGCCAGTCGTATCCGACTACAGGGTCTGATGCTCATCTCCGTTTACAGCTAAAGAGCCAGCCCTGTCTGCATCTGCAGACATTTTCATGGACATGTGGCAGGCATGACTAGAATATGGAACTGTGTGTCCCTTCCCACTGAAGTGGTACCTATTTATCGACTTGCAATTTCTTGTTTTCGAATTGCTAGGTTGGAAGAAGCTGGGACAAGACAGGAGCTCACTCTGTCGTGCAGCATTCGGGTCTTGAACTGCTGACCTTCCAGCTATCAAGTGCAGGGTCTTAACCACTATGCCACCGCAGTCCCCTTTTCTAGTAGAAAACAAAATGCAAATTTGTCAAAGGCTTGAGTCTATTACCTGTGGTTTGAATAAGACTGATTTTTTTTACTTTGCTATAAATGTTAACAAGTTAATCTGTGCAGATCTGTATTACTTTCTAACTAATTTGTTTTTTCAACACTGTTTGGGCAAAAATTTACACTTCTATTCCATTTGAAATATCTCTAATATTTGTACCGGGCAATGACTGTTTTCACCATATATATGGATCAACCAGTATTCAATGGCTGTTACATGACTGGAACCAGGATCACCACCTACGGCTACATCCACTCATTTCTCCTTTGTCAAGTATAGACATATGTAACTGTCAGATGAGAATATACAGTATTCCACATAGCAAATGAAGTGGATTGCAGTCTACAAAAGCTGATAATGTAAAAAATATTTAGCCTTTAAGATTCCACAAGAGGCTTTGTTCTTCTTTGTCGTTAGCCTAACATGATTAACACACCACTGGCCATATTCATTAATGGATGATGTACTGTTAAATTCTGTCTTATAGCACCCTCTTCAAAGATTTTATTGATCTAAAGTACTCAGAAGCAATTTACCAGCTCTACTTCTAATGGCCATCTGGGACTACACAGCTTGCCCAAGACTGCCGAAGTCACAGAGTATATGACCCTCTCATTCCTTCCCCTATGAGGCACAGTGGGAATCTGAATATTCAGCTACTGGCTCTCCAACATACAGAACTATACCATCTCTCCTCAACCATAAACCTCTAACTAAATATTTATCTTGGTTTCCTACAAATTGACATTAAATATTAGGCATGGGAACAGCAAAAACTGCTGTTTTGGTTTTCCCCTCCTGATTCTTTCAGGTAGTGATCCCTTCATTTTCCTTTTTTTATGCACCAGATCTGCAATTTAACATGAAGCAAAACACCTTGTTTAGGTAATTAAATTTTTCTCATTTATGTTTTCTGACATTAATTCACCCCCAAGAGCCCATAAAAACACCCAAAAAGCAGGGGCAAGAAAGTAGATTATCATCCTACTCTAATAGCAAATATATGAATGCAGAATGAGCTCTACGTTTCTAAGACAAATAGGATCTGTATATGAAGACCAAATTTGAATATACAGTAATACCTCGGATAACGCTAAGACTTGGTTCCACAAGTCTTGGTGTTATCCGATTTTTAGTGTTATCCGATCCATGTTAAAATCCTATGGGATGGATCAGGTAACATTAAAGCTCCATAGAGATACATTGTAACCACACAGGCTTCAGCGGTTGTTATCCGATCCATCCCATAGGACCTTAACGTTATTCGATCCAATTCTCCTCCCCAGATTACTTAACGTTATGCGATTTTAGCGTTATCCGAGGTAAACGTTATCTGAGGTATTACTGTATCACTTTATTCATTTATTTATTTGGTCACAGGTTCTTACAGACACAATAGACATCACCTTGCAAACAAAAATTTGCATAGTCAATGCAATGGTATTCCCGGTGGTAAAGTATGGTTTAGAGAGCTCGACCATTAGGAAAGCTGAGCGCAGAAGAATAGATGCCTTTGAAATGTGGTGTTGAAGGAGAGTTTTGAGAGTACCCTGGACAATGAGGAGAACAAATAGGTTGATCCTAGAAGAAATCAACCCTGACTGCTCATTAGAAGGTCAAATAGTAAAGAGGAAGCTGAAGTACTTTGGACAGCAAATGAGAAGAGAGGATTCACTTGAGAAAGACTTGATGCTAGGAAAGGTGGAAGGCAAAAGAAGAAGGGGAGAGCCCAAAATGAGATGGCTAGATGGTATTGTACACACAATGGGCACAAAGCTGGGCAGGTGGAGGAGGATGGTGGAAAACAGAGGTGCCTGGCGGGCAATGGTCCATAGGGTTGCAAAGGGTCGGAACCGACTGCGACTGCTCAAGAACATTTTTTTAGCAACACTGGGTCACTAAAAGTTTGTATAGGTTTCCTCTCACCATACCATAATATACCCAGTACACAGGAAAGAACAGGCCACAGGATGTTTTATGCAGGAAAAGAGCCTGATAACAATAACAGCACCTGTCTGGCACTTATTCTTTCTATGTTGGATAAACTGTGTTTGCATTAACATATCTAAAGAGAGAGAGATGTGTTCTATTTCCATTGTTGATAACTCAAGGCTTGTCCCTGCAAACAGTGACTGTGCATTTTCAGTTCCTAGGGCACAAATCCAAGAGTGATTTCATTCACAGCTCAGCTGCTGCTAATGCAAGGGAAGTCTGCAGTAAGGTCATGTACAAGAAGCACAAGTACGTTCCCTGAGGATTAGTAATACAGTAAACCCATAGCTTCACGAAACAATTCATTGCTATTTAATACTGAAATTCTGAAAGATACAGATTGCTCACGTTAAGAAAATTTTTGTTAGTTTTTCACTTGTTGCCAAGAAATAAAGGAAGAACTGCTAGAATTCAATTGTGCACATCCTCTATGCAGGATTTCTCAACCTTAGGCCTCCAGGTGTTCTTGGACTTTAGTTTTCAGAAGCCCAAGTCAGTACACCTGTTGACTGAGGCTTCTGGAAATTCAAGTTCAAGAACATCTGGAGGCTCAACGTTGAGAAAGGACAGGTTTCACTTACCAGTAACTGTCGTTCTTTGAGTATGTAGTCTGTGAATTCACACTCTAGGTTCTGCGCCTGAGCGGGAGCCATTTTGGAGCTTCAAAGCTAACTGGATAAAAACTCGAAATTAAGGGCCACCCGCCATCTCTACCCATCTTCAGCACCATTTCATGCTCTTTCCCTCAGTTAATACTTAAGCTGTATGTAGGAGTAGGAAAGAAACATTTCATCCATGCAGCTAAAGGGGAAGGACAGGTGGGTAGTGTGAATTCACAGACTACATACTCAAAGAAGGACAGTTACTGGTAAGTGAAACCTGTCCTTCTCCTTTGTGTAGTCTGTGAATGCACACTCTGGGAGATTAGCAAGCTCACTTACTTGGACGGTGGGTGCCCGTGGAAGAGATGAAGCTGAAGAGTGTGTCATAGACAGGATGTCATCGTGGAAGAAGAACGAAGGCCAGCCATCAGGACCACTCTGCTTAGTTTGGTATCAGGGGTAGCTCAAGCGTCCAACCTATAATGTTTTTGTGAAAGTCATTGTTCTAGACCAGGTGGTTGCCTTGCAAATTTCTTCCATGAATATGCCCTCCAGAAATGCCATAGAAGTGGCAGTTGCTCTGGTGGAATGGGCTCTGACATGTGGTGGTGGTGTAACCAAAGAAATGTCATAAGCTAGATAGATGGCACTTGAAATACATTTCGAAAAATTTTGTGATGTAAGTGCATTTCCTTTGAACTGCCCTCCTAACTGTACAAATAAACAATCTGACTTTCTAAACTCGGTTGTTTGTCTTGTGTAAAAAAAGCAAAGGCCTTTTTACATCTAACGAATGCCATGCCCTCTCTTGTTTTGAAATTGGGGCAGGAGAAAAGGTTGGTAAAGTGATGGATTGGTCTTAATGAAAATCTGACACAACCTTGGGTAAGAAGGAGACACCTAGATGGCGCACTACTCTGTCCTGGTAAAACTTTAGGAATGGTGGGTCGCAACTCAGGGCAGTTAGCTGACTGGCTCTTCTCGTAGAGGAAATTGCTATGAGGAATTCCGTCTTCCAGGAGAGAAGCCCGAGATCTGCAGTCGCTAGAGGCTCAAAAGGTGATTTCATGAGGGCATTAAGCACTAAGGTCAGAGACCATTGCAGAGGGGGTTCTCCAATTTGTGGAAAAGAGTTAAGCTCAGTGAGGAACCATTTCATGGTCCTGTTTCTGAAGGCATGTGTAAGAGGCAATGTGGGTGGAGAACGTGCCACCACAGCAACTAGATGGACCCTTATGGATGACATCGAAAGCCCTGATTCGGCAAGTTGGCACAGGTAAGTCATGAGGAATTTCACAGATACATCAGGTACCGTAAGTTCATTCCCTTGTCTGACACAAAGGCATGAAACAGTGCAAATTTTGAAGCGTACGGTTTCATGGTAGAGGCTTTCCTGCTTTTACTGATGATTTCTAAGTCTGTTGTTATGAACCACACCATCAAATGCAGGCTGGGGAGGTTGGTATGGAAGAGCAGGTCCTTCTCCAGCTGGTAGGCAGAGTCATGGAGTCCCTTGCTAGTTCCCTGAGCATCGTGTACCAGGACTGCCTTGACCAGGCCGGAGCGATCAGAATTCCACAGGCTCCATGAAGCTGAAATCGAAGGAGCACTTTCTGTATTAAGGGAAATAGTGGGAAGGCGTACACCAGGTTGTAGTTCCACGGGATCATGAACACGTCCCCTTCGGACATGTCAGGATGACGTGTTTGCTCTTGTGGATCGCGGAACGGGTTGTAATGAGCCACTAACCTACGACTGCAGTGATAGCATTTTGAGCTTTGTATGTGGGATAACTGCCATGGTGGATGCCATAAGGCAGAGTAGCCTTTGGGCGTGTTTGACCTGTATCATTTTTCTGATCTGGAAAAGGTGAACCATTTCTGAAATGTCTAGCAATCGCTGTGAGGGGGTGAATGCTCATGTCTTTGTGGAGTCTAGGAGCGCTCCTATGTATTCCATGGAACAGCTGGGGATGAGGCGGGATTTCTTTTTTGTTGATTCTGAGACTGAGATCCTCCATGAGATTCAGGGTGAAGATTAAATCCTTTCTTTCCTCCCATTGTGTTGTGACTGAGAACAAATCAACCAGTCGTTGATGTAGGGGAAGACTCTGATGCCTTGGAGGCACCAGAAGGCACCTACCAGGGGCCATGCATTTGGTAAAGACCCTTTGGACCAGTGGATAGTCCAAACAGTAGGCAAGTGTACTGGTATATCTGGTCCTGAATCTTGAACCGTAGGAACCTCCGATGCAACTTGTGAACAGAGATGTGAAAGTAGGCATCCTTTAGATTGATCACAACAAACCAGTCTCCCCTCCTCTCCCCTTGAGGAGTGGGAGGATGGTTTGCAGTGTCACCATTTGGAACCTCCTCTGCTAGATATATTTGTTCAGTTGTTGGAGATCTAAGATTGGTCTGAGCCCACCATCCTTCTTGTTGACAACAAAGCATCAGGAGTAGAAACCATTGGATGAGTTGGTAGAGTCAACAAGTTCTATGGCTCCTTTCTCGAGAAGAGAAGGTGAGGGGGAGATGATCCAAAGGTGGCCGACAGGTGGTTGTCTTATGAATTCGATGAAGTAACCATATTTTAAGATCTCCAAAACCCACTTGTTGGTGGTCATGGTCTGCCAAGTTGCAAGGAAGGTTCAAAGTAGGACATACGGGAGCGTGATGTGAGGATCTACGGTCTGGGAAAAGTCAAGCGTGCTGTCTTGACTTTTTGTCGAGGCAATATTCTTGGACATGGAATTGCAGATGTGTCTTGAGGTTCTGATCTGCTGCTGGCCCACCTGAGTTCCCTCTTTGCAGAGCTTCTCAAACTCTGAGCGTAGTTCAGCCGGAAGTTTAGTGAAAAAGTCCTGGGCTTCTGACCATAGCTTATAGGTATATGAACCCTAGCAGCAGAGTAATTGGCAGCTTGAAGAGAGAGGGATGCATTGGCATAGACTTTGCGTCCAAGTGAGTCCAGCTTTTTCCCCTTCCTGGAGGCGGGAATTGGGAACCCCAAAGCTGGAGCCTTTCCCTGGGAGGCTTTAATTATCCTTGATGACATGGGGTGGGTTTGGAGAAAGTCCACCTCCTCCCCTAAAATCTTGTATAAATCATCTACCTGAGTAGAAACGGTATGGCACAATGAGAGAGCCTCTCTGGTTTGCTCTGATGGGATGGACAGATGTTCTCATGGTGACGCAGTCTCTTAAGTATCCTGGCCCACTACCATGTAGGGCTTTAAAGGTCATTACCAGCACCTTGAATTGCACCCGGAGGCACATTGGCAACTAGTGCAGCTCCCGAAGCAGTGGTGAGGCACAGGTGTACTGCCCGCATCCCATCACCACCAGAGCAGCAGCATTCTGGACCAGTTGCAGCCTCCGAATGGTCATCAATGGCAGCCCCATATAGAGCGCATTGCAATAGTCCAGTCTGGAGGTGACCAGAGCGTGTGTGGCCATAAACAAGGAGTCCTGGTCCAGGAGCAGGCATAACTGGCGAATCACATGCAGTTGTGCGCAAGCCCTCCTAGCCACGACTTCCACCTGCTCATTGAGCAGGAGTCTCAAGTCCAGGAGGACTCCCAGATTACGCACTAGGGCTGTTTGGGGCAAAATAGTCCCATCCAGAACCAAAGATGGTAGTTCCTGAGATAATGTGCCCCCCCCAACCCATAGCCACTCAGTCTTGCCGGGATTCAGTTGTAGCCTGTTGTCCCCCATCCAGATCCCAACAGCCTCCAGACACCCGGATAGAACTTTGACTGCACTGCTTGGATCACCACGAGTCGAGATGTACAGCTGAGTATCATCAGCATACTAATGATACCTCACCCCATGGGAACGGATGATCTCACCCAACGGTTTCATGTAGATATTAAATAGGAGGGGTGAGAGCACCGAGCCCTGAGGCACCCCATACTGGAAAGGCCTAGGGCTGGACAACCCAGCTTCCAAACACACCGAATGGGTCCGGCCCTTCAGAAAAGAGGCAGACCAGGACCACACAGTGCCCTGAATCCCCACTCCTCAGAGCCATTCCAGAAGGATATCATGGTAGACGGTATTGAAAGCCGCTGAGAGGTCAAGAAGAACAAGGAGGGAGGGATGACATCCATCCCGCTCCTACCAGAGATAATCCAACAGTGTGACCAATGCAGTCTCAGTACCATACACGGGACTGAATCCTGACTGATAGGGGTCCAGATAATCCGCTTCTTCCAGAACTCCCTGTAACTGCTGTACCACTGCCTTCTCAAAAACATTCCCTAAAAGGGGGAGGTTGGATACTGGCCGATGATTGGCCATTATTGTTGGGTCAAGCGCTGGCTTCTTGAGGAGGGCACACCAAAGCATGTTTTAATAGTGCAGGAAACACCCCCTCCCTCAAAGATGCATTGACTATTGCTCCAACCCAACTGCCTGTTCACCACCTTGGACACTTTGACCAACATGCCCCAGATAACACTAAAAATTGGATAACATTAAGACTTGTGGAACCAAGTTTTAGCATTATCTGAGGTTTTACTGTATATCGAAATGAGAAGTAACAGTACCGTTTTCCAGTGCAGATGAAAAATATTATAATACTAGACTTCTCTTTTCCTCCTGACATGATATAATTCTGGAATTCTTTGAAGGGATTCAAGTTTCCCCCTAAGTGATGTTGATTCTTTTTACAATAGCTTTATATACACAGAGGGTGCCAAAATGTATACTGTATTAACATGTTATTACTCAATATATACCAATAACAAAAGATGAATACAAGTCACGTTTCAGTGTCTAGACACTTCTGATTACAGCAAACTACTACTTGAGCAATGTTGATCAAAGTGTCTTGGATCTTCCCTTGTGCACATCACACATAAATACCACGTGTCTCAAACTTATCACTAATGTATGCAATTAGCAGATGTGTTGGAAGTTCTGTTGCATACTCACACCTCTATTGTTGTAGCACTTTCGCAACATTCTCAAATTTCAAATGTCACTTCCAATTGGCCTTGCACTTCTTGAACAACAACACTGCTTCTGCCATTTTCTTTGATTATCCTGCCTGTCTTATGAGCAAATGTCATACTACACATTGCTACCGTAAGTTAATTCAACTTTGAAAAGTAAGACATAGATAACAACTCTTTAAATGTGTATACATTTTTGGCAGACTCTGAATGCATGTGTGTGTTCACATGCACATGTACATACATACATATAAATACACACTGAATACAGTTCTTTATTTTTTAAACTTGAAATGTTTTAAATACTGTATTTTTCGGACCATAAGATGCAGCTGACCATAAGACGCACCCAGTTTTTAGAGCAGAAAAAACAAGAAAAAAATATTCTGAACCTTCAGACCATAACACACACCCTCATTCCCCCCCACACACACACACTTTTGAGGAGAAAAATGTGAGTCTTATGGTCCAAAAAATACGGTAAATGTTCACAGAATTCAAATTTCCATATTGTATTAAACATTATGTGCTTCCTCTTGAAGAAACAAAATTCAGTATATAGAATTGTTTTAGTTGTTTTCTGAAATAAATCACTGTCTTCCAAAATGTACAATAGGTAAAGGTAAAGGTTGCCCTTGCTCGAAAGCCAGTTGTATCCAACTCTAGGGTTCATTGCTCATCTCTGTTTATAGCCAAAGAGCCAGCGTTGTCTGCGTCTGCAGATGTTTCCGTGGACATGTGGTAGGCATGCCTCAAAACTGGAGTGCACGGAACACTGAAGTGGTCCCTATTTATCTGCTTGCAATTTCTTGCTTTTGAATTGAGAGGTTGGCATGAGATGGGACAGAGATGGGGGGCTCACTCCATCATGCAGTACCCAGGAATCAAACTCTGACCTTCCAGTGAGCGCGTTCAGCGTCTTAACCACTTGAGCCACCACAGTCCACTAAAATGTAAAATGTAACTTCCTAAAAATAAAACCTGTATCACTGATTTTCGAAAAGCACGTATTAAGGTTATTTCAAGCAAGAGTGTGTGGTGGGATCAGATTATTAAACTGAGCATCTGTGGGCAGGAATTCAAATTGCAATATAAATCACACTGTAAACTACAATGTAAACCAATATGATTGTAATAAAATCCACTTGCTAAGAAGCAGTGTGGACCTTGGGAAAAAAATGTTTCGTAACCATGGCAGAAAGATTTCTCATAAGATATCATATGGCCCTAAGTTCTGGCCGACAGAGGGAGTAGCAAGGAAAATATGAGACCCTTTACTGAATCCCAGTGAAACTCATGTGACATCTAATCTTTACATGAAATAATAGTCTTGATATGCTTCTCCAATTTAAGTTACAGAAGAATTCATCTGGCTGGTTTTTTTTTTGGCTACACATGTGCCTCATTTAGCCTTTGGCAACACCTGATCATTCAGTCTTAACCCCACCTGTCAAAACATTATTACACAGTACTGTCACAGGATATCTGTCATTCTGGAAGCATGCCATGAACATTAGTTTGGGGCATGGTACTTTTCTCTGAATACAGTAAAACTCTGAGATATGCAAAAACATCGGTTCCATGGCCTCTTATGTAAGTCGATTTCTTGCTTAACTTGAGGCATCCCCATAGGGATGTATTGAAAACCAAACAAAATAAATAAATTGGAATTTAAATGGAGATCTCCCTACCTTTTGGATGCTGCTGCATCTTCCTTCCTCCTGCTCCTCTGGAGAGTGGGAACAGCCGCTGCTGCCCCGCTGCTTCTACAGGTCCGGTAGAGCATGGGGGGGGGGCATATCCATGTGGCTGTGCTGGCCGCACAAGGCTTCTAAGGGGCTCTGGTCTGGTTGGGAAGGAGCTCCAGCAGTAAACCGCTGCCTTTCCCTCTTCATTCAAGGGTTCTGTGAGTCTCTCGTTCCATCCGAATTGCATCCTCAGGCAAAGTGGAGGCTCACAGAAGCCTTGGATGAAGAGGGTGAATGGAGCAGTTTACCGCTGCTCCCCACAAAAGCTGGACAGGGTTCTGAGTGAATCCACTCCACTGGGGTGATTTTTGGGGGGTCTTTTCACCATGTTTTTTGAACTTAAAAACGGAGCTTTCATACTTTTGGGTTCTGTAGGACTTCAATTCCCAAAAGCCCATGCACAGCCAGGAGACAAGATAGATGGCTTCCTGTGCTTGGGAGCTTCCTGTTGTGCATGGGCTTCCAGGAATTGAAGTCCTACAGAACCCAGAAGTTTGAAAGCTCCGTTTTTCAGTAAAAAAAACAAACAAACAGGGTGAAAAGACTCCTGAAAAATCACCTAAATGGAGCTATTCAAAACTCTTTTAGCTGTTCAAAACTCTTTCTAGAGTGGTGAAAACACAGTGAAAAATTCCAAATTGCACTTTAGAATGAGTTTTGAACAGATAAAATACTTTTTTTCTGACCATCGGAACTGATTATTTTGGTTTTCAATGCATATTCAGCACATTTCTGACAGCAGCCTCTAGTGGTTAGCTCTGGTAATTGCAGGACATGTCCCCCACAATCAGTTGTTGAGGGGAAAGGGGAATTTTTGGCACTTCCTGGTTGGGAGGAGAACTTCTGGTGGTGCCAAAATTCAACAAATAATTCCAAAAACAGAGCACAAATGCTCTGAACACCCTCATGCTGCAGTGGGAATCATCGGAAGACCCCCCCAAAAAACTTTTTGTATCTTGAAAAAAACTGTCTCGAAGTATTATTTTTCCAAGATTTCCTTTCGTATCGCAAATTTTTCATAAGTAAAGGCGTTTGTAACTTGAGGTTTTACTGTACATCCCCTTGTTTGGCATTTGCTGATTTATACCACATGGTATTAGAATAGTCTGTGTTTGAGTAGCACAAGGACAAATGTGTTCTTATTGATTGCAGGTTTTCAAACCAGCAAATTTGCCAAGGATGTTATTTCTGGTGGCAATTTTTTGTTCTATTTGGTATTTAGACAATGTTTTTTGTAGAACAGAGTTTGATCCAGAGTGATGCCCAAATACTTTAGGGTACAGCAATATTCCAAAATCTTGCCTTCCAAGCTAACTCAGAATTTCCTCTCTGTCCCTCTATTCATTAACTGGAAGGTGAAGGATTTAAAGCAGTGTTTTCCAATCTTTGCTTTTTGGACTTCAATTCCCCAAAGCACTGATCAGCCAATGTACAGTTGTACCTCGCTTAAAGAGCATAATGTGTTCCTCAGGATTGCTCTTTAAGCGAGTTTGCTCTTTAAGCGAAACACCATTTTAATTGACCAATTGTGTGGGAGATTGCGAACCCAATTTATTTGTTAAGCGAGTTTTTGGTTGGTTTTATTTGTTAAGCGAAGCGAACATTCAGAGAAAATTCTGCTCTTTAAGCGAGTTGCTCTTTAAGCGAGTTGCTCTTTAAGCGAGGCACTCTTTATGCGGGGTTTGACTGTACTGACTTAGGCTTCTGGTAATTAAGGTCCCCCTGCAGGCATGTGTCCCACATTGGGAACTACTGATTTAAAGGATTTGATCTCGGCTTGATGTTTTTATAATATAAGGAAAGACCTTGTAAGGGGACTTTTAAATATCATGTGACCATGGGGGGAGGGGGTTGACCAAGTCACCGAAAGTCACGGGGGAAGGGGGGTTCAGCGTGAGGTCACGTGACTCCAAAATTTTAACCCCCCAGCCTTGTAGAAGTCCAGGGGTGGGGTGACAGGCCCTGGGTGGGACCATCCTCTGCCGCTTAAGCCAGCGTGGCTTTTAACCCCCCAGTGAGGTGAGAGTCCAGGGGTGGGGTGGCAGGCGTCCTCAGCCTCCAGGTGGGACCATCCTCCACTGCTCGAGCCGGCGTGGCTTTTAACCCCCCGGCCAGGTGGGACTCCAGGGGTGGGGTGGCAGGCATCCTCAGGCTCTGGGTCGGCCATGCTTCTGTCGTTTCTCTTCAATCAGGGAAAATGGAGAAACCACATGATTTAGGGGGGAGGGTCAAAGGTAATGGAAAGTCACCGGGGGGTGTCTCAAAAAGTGGCCTATTTTAGGTCACGTGATATTTGAAAGGCCCCTAATGCAGAAAGTATTGAGCGTTTGATGCACTCGTAGGTTTCTCCTACCTAGACTGTCAAGGTAAGATCATCAGCACAGATGAAACCCTTGGCATGTGCAATGTCACCTTTGTGATTTGTTTCTTGATCTTTCCACACACCCAACCCTAGCACTTTCCCTATTCTCTCTCCACCTCTATTTTTCTTTCTAATATTTATCTCAAACATAGTGTTCTAATGTCTGTTACATTATGTAAAAATGCCCCAAGTTGTCTATCAATACAAAGAGAATTGTGCATTTTATTGTGCTTATATTGTTTTAAACAAGCTCTAGAAAGACAAACTTTGACTATATCACACACACTCTTCCTCTCCCTCCTGGAGTTAGACAAGCATAAAGAGCTTTAGGAATATTTCATAAATGAATTTGTTTTCCAGAAATGACTATATATAGATGGTTAAGAAGATGCTGACTGGGAGGCAGGTCAGCAGTTCAAAACCCGAGTTCTGCATGACGGAATGAGCACCCATATCTGACCCAGCTCCTGCCAACCTAGCAGTTCAAAAGCAAGAAACTGCAAGTAGATAAATAGGTACTACATCGGAGGGAAGGTAAACAGTGTTCTGTGCACTTCGGTGTCTAGGCAAGCCTGCCACATGTCCACGGAAACATCTCCAAATGCAGCTATAAAACAGAAATGAACACTGAACCCTATAGTTGAATATGACTGGCTTTCCAGCAAAGGTGACCTTCACCTTCACATAAGTTAAGGAATGCTTGATGGTTTGCAGTGTTCTGATTTACTGTGCAAAATAAATATGTGTACTCAAAAGTAGGTCACTAGACTGACTCTTTAATGAAGGTGCAATGATTGCAACTTTTAATATCACTCCATTATTGTTTGTAAGTTCCATTATATTTAATAGGAAACAGCCTTATAGCAAAATCCTGGACTTGCTGACTTCAAATAAAGTCCCTCTTGTAGGATTTGTGATATCCGTACACATGATGTAACAGCTCAAATTCCTTACTTCCTCTGTAGTTAAAAAAAGATTACACATGATTAGCAAATAAACACTTGTAGATGACTCTACAATGTTAAATGCTTCCTGTAATTTTGTTGGTATGAGTGATGTGAAATTCTTGGATAAATGTTAAGCTACGAAGCTAAATATCCTATAGCTAATCCTCCTGGTAGTAGATCCAGTGAATCAATTGCTGCATGGTAATTCAACACCATGGAAATTCCACTGAGTTGAGACGACAATGTTTATTGAGGGGGTTCCCAACCTATGGGTCATAGGCCAGCCCTGGCCTGTGGCACCATTCCATCCAGCCCACCACCACATCCAGAAGTGGATGCATTTACATCAGCCGTAAAATGTGCCCACACATGCATCAACATGCCTACAGTTGTTGTAAATGCAGAAGTGGGTGCATTTACGACAGCTGTAAATGAGCCCACTTCTGGGGTGGGGGGTGGGGGATGGTTGTGTCGGCTCAGCTGTCCGGGGGCGGGGCGTGGATAGATCAGCAGCGTAAAAAGGTTGACCACCCTGGTTTATTGGGTTTAGCAACAGGACATTGGCCATGGAAATAGGTCCTTACAATATACTGTTTATATATATTGACACAGAAAGAGCCTCCCAGAAAAATGGGAAGCATTGCTAGTACACTTGCATCCTCCAGGAAACAGCTTAGAGCCAGCCAAGTCTTCTGATCCAGAACCACTGTGTTGTAATTGTGCAGTACTCATGACATAAATAAAGTTGTGATTCAAACAAGAGTAAATTCCAGATTTATATATGCACAAATCTATGCAACCCATTTAAACTCAAGCAGCAGCAGTTAACATAAATGAAAAATACTAGATATACAATCTCTTCTTAATTCGTTAGTGGTTACACTACACTGTGATTTAATATTTTTTTAAAAGAGAAACACTCTACCGGCCTATAATAAAAGTTTCCAGGCTGCAATCCTATAGATACCTGCTTGGAAGTATATATCAATAAACTCAGCAGTTTTATTTCTAGATATACATTTAGAATCAGAGTGTAGGTAGTCATTTGAGATTGGGAGCTCATCAAAAATGTTCTAATTCATATCCTGAGGAAAATTAAGAAGATGCTGAAAATAAACCACAGAATAATAGAATAACTGAATTGGAATGAGGTTTTTAGCCCATCAAATCCAATCCCCTGTTCAATGCAGGAATCCAAATCAAAGCAGATCTGAACAGATGGTTGTCCAATTCTCCCAAAAATGCTTCCAGTATTGGAGTGTTCACCACCTCTTGAGGTAGTTGGTTCCACAGTCTTACTGCTCTAACCATTAAAAAGTTTTTCCTGAGATTTAGCCTATATTAGGCTTCCTTTAGTTTGAGCCTGTTATTACGTTCCCTGCACTCTGGGATAATCAAGAACACCCCTTCCTCCTTATAATTATCAGGTATTTGAAGAGTGCTCTTGGTCTCCTTTTCTCAAGGCTAAACATGCCCAGTTCCCTCACTCTTTCCTCATATGGCTTGGTTTCCAGTCCCTGATGATCCTTGCTGCCCTTCTCTGTATCTGCTCTAGTTTGTTTACATCTTTCTTGAAGTGTAGTGCCCAGAATTGGACACAGTACTCTAATGTTTTCTAACTAGTGCTGAATAGAAGGAAACTGGTACCTCATGGATTTTGGAGACCATAATGTTGTTAATGCAGCCTAATACAGCATTGCCTTTTTTTGCAGCCACATTGCACTGTTGATTCATGTTTAGTCTGTGTTCTACAACAGTTCCACGAGTCTTCTTGTAATATTACTGATCCAAATATCTGCCATCTATTAACTGTGCATCTGCCCGCCCGCCCCCCGCCCCCGGGTAGAAATTTGCACTTATTCCTGTTAAATTTCATTCTGTTGGTTTGGGTCTACTGTTCAAGTCTATCAAGATCTTTTTGAATTCTGCCCCTGTCTTCCAAGATATTAACTATTCCACCAAGTTTGGTATTATCTTCAAATTAGAGAAGAATTCCCTGAACTCCTTCACTCAAGTCATTTATGAAAACATTGAAGACCACAGGGCCCAGTACTGAGTCTTCTGGTACTTAACTTGATAACCCCTTCTAACTTGAGGAGGACAAAGATTGAGGCGGCAGCAGCTGGAGCAAGGGCATGGACTGAATGGAATGGTGCCATAGGCTGGATCCAGCCCATGGGCCATAGGATGAGGATCCCTACAATAGATGAAATGTAAGCAGGGTGGTGGTGTTTGAATGGGAATGTGAGTTGGAGGAAAAAGTAAATGTAGGGTTGGATCCAGAAGACATATTTTTTCCAATAAAGGTACAGTACCAGGATCTGGCATAATACACCTGCTTGAGGAAGCCAATAGGGGGAAATCTTTGCAGTTCCCCTTTCCTTGTGAAAGCCCTATGTCATGCTTCTCCAAGAGTTATCTAGCTTTCCAAAACAGCTTTTCAGAAGATACAAAGAGCCATATGGAGAAACGAGAATTGTGAAGATCCCAACTCATTTCTCTGGTACAAGTGAAATACTATTAAGTGCTCCTCTGTTTCATATAATCTAGCAATAACAATTACACTTATATACTGCCCCATAGCGCTTAGTGCACTCTCTGAGCGGTTCAAGGTTTGCTCACGCAACTTGAATATTACAAAAATGCTCCTAAAAAAAGAAAAGAAAATACTATATTCAATATTTAGATCTAATTAACATAAAAAGTTGTGAAGAGACAGTGGGGAGGGAAATGGCAGAAAGATCAAGAGAGAAATAACCAATTTCTCATATCTATTATCTGTGAAGACAGGAAAGAGACAGGATATGATGTCATAAAAACTACATTAATTACTGCTTATTCCTGAATTCAAGAATTTCAAAAGAAAAATAAACTGAGAAATAAAGATTGTATGTGTGTGGGTCATCTCTGGACTAAGAAGGTAATAAGAGAAACACCAGACAGTGATGTCACTGGATGCAGAAACAAAGGAAGCTAGACAGGCTGAGAATCTAGAGTCCGTCTGCCCTCCTTTTCCGGCAGCTTGAATGAAAAGCATCCTATATAAAGGCACCTTTTAGCACAATTACATTCCTTCTGTAATTGATTAGGTGAAAAGCTATACATGCTTACTCAGAAGCAAACTATACTGACATTAAGAGCTTCCTTCTAAACAAGAACAGTTAGAGTCTAAGGTTTTTTTAAAATCTGGTCTTGAGTCTATTTTACTTTTCAAAAGGCTGATAGATTGAAAGATATCTTCCCAAACTTTTTTTCCCTTTTCAAAATGACCATATCTATGCTTTTGCATTTTGGTAAGGAAATGCCATTTATATATATATATAAAATTAACTCTCTTGCATTTTCAGCTTTGAAATGCAAACAGACAAGAGGTGAAAAGAAACAAAGGAAACCTCTCCCCCCTCCACAATCAGGTTGAAACAAGAGGTTGGGCTAAGACAAGGGTGCCCAAACTTTTCAGGCCACGGGGCTGGTCACGTGGTTCAAGGGGCTGGTCACTATGGCCTGGGGGCTGAATCCGGCCCCCGATGCCAATTCATCTGGCCCACGAAGCCCTTGTCGTTCCCAGAAGCAGAAGTAAAATGTGCCCATATGGGCGTGTTTTACTTCCACTTCCAGGAGTGACATGGGCTTCACAAGCGATGAACTGGCATTGGGGGCTGAATCCGGCCCACGGGCCATAGTTTGGGCACCCATGGGCCAAGAGGATTGGCTTGTTGTCAAATCCCAAACCCCAGTAGTGGAATAACCACTTGCAAGGGGGGAGTTATGGGGAGGGAGGGAGGGAAGTCCTTGCTTTAGGTTACTGCCCCATGAAGCAAAAGTATCCTGGTCGTGATCTGCAAATCATAGATGCTGTTATCTTAAAAACAGAACCCAACCCAATAGGAATTTGGTAAGACCATCACAAAGCTACGAAAACCATATCGATTTCCCCTCCTCACCCCAATTTTCCTCATCCTTTTCATCCCTTTATTCTCGCCAAACCCCCCACCCACCCCACCCAAGGGTCGAGCTATCTGGCGAGGCACTCACACACCCACGCCACCCCTTTTCTCTTCTCCCACTCCGGTGGCCTCTGGTTGTGCTCCTCTTCTTAGCACCCACCCAGCCCTTTCCCCCCTCGGTCTCCTGCAGTACCTGATATGGCGGCGGCGGCTCCTGATCCGGCTCCGTCCCATCCCCGTAACTGGCCCTGTCCGACTGGGACTCGTGCAGCAGGGAAATGTCATCCGAGGTGGGGGATTTCAGGCAATTCCCCATCTCCCCCAGAGGGAAGCGGGTCGTCTCTTCTTCCTCCTCCTCAGAGGCACAGCAGCAGCAGCAGCTCCAGGCGGCTTCCCTTCGGTCTCTCGTGGGCGGCCACACCGCCGCCGCCACCCGCAGCAGCAGGAGCCCAGCGCAGGAAGTTCATGCCAGCAGCTGCCTAGCAGGCATAATAAGCGGCTTAGCCCCTCCGAGGCTCGCCCCAGCCAGGCCCTGCGCTGCTTCTCGCTCTCCCCCCGCCCCGTCTCTTCGAGGAGTACACCCACATTGAGCGGCTCTGGAAAGGGGGAAAACAAGGCAGCGAGGGCAAAGGAAAGAGGCCTCGGCCAGAGATATTTCTCTCTCTCTCTCTCTGGGAACGAAAGCGAAGGGGGAGATGGAGACGTGACCCGTCCCCTCCTGCAGCTCTTTTTCTGCTTCTTCTTCTTCTTCCCGGTCACCCACCAGGCTTCTGCGCACCGAGCTTTCGCAAGCAGGCCTCGGTGTAGCTCCTCCTTTCCCTCCTCCCATTTACATTACAGGACTTACAGGCCCGGTTTCTCTCGTTGTGTGCTTTACCCTCCCCCCAGTGAGACCAAAAGGAAAATAGCTTCTTTTTCCTGTGCTGATAGCTGTCACCTCCTACTGATAATTTTTTTTGAAATGGTAGCCGTGTTAGTCTGTGTTTCAAGCATATCAGAGAGTAAACAAAAGGTAAAGGCCGCCCTTGCTCGAAAGCCAGTCATATCCGACTCTAGGGTTCAGTGCTCATCTGTTTACAGCCAAAGATCTAGTGCTGTCTGCATGTGCAAACGCTTCCATGGACATGTGGCAGGCATGACTAGACATCAGAGTGCATGGAATGCTATTTACCTTCCCACTTAAGTGGTACCTATTTATCTACTTGCAATTTCTTGCTTTCGAACTACTGGGGCAGAGATGGGAACTCATTCCGTCATGCTGTACTTGGGTCACGAACTGCTACCCTGCTGACCTTCGAGTTGTCAAATTCAATGTCTTAACTGTTGTGACACCTTAAAGACTAACTGCTGTACAGTACTTTGATGTTAGCTTTCTTGCATCAAGATCCGCTTCGTCAGATATAAGAGTGAGACTTTATAGCATCAATTTATACACATCAGGTACAGAGGTACAGAATGGTTAGCAAGCCTAACAGAAAAGTAACACTGTGGCATTTTACAACTGGCAATAATGGATAATAACGGGATTAACATTAGCTAACATCAAAATACAGCAATTAATCTTTAAGGTGCCATAATGTTTTTGTCTTACTCTCTGATATGCTCCTTGTGATAGCATGCATGTCAGGAAGTGTTGCCAGATTATTAATTTTACTTTTTTAAAGTTTAAAAATTAGAGTCAAAGCAGAAGGCTGTGTTTCTGGAAGGCACACTATTGTATACTATAAAGAGATACTGGCAATTTATTATTGTAAGATGGGCATGATAATTAGGCGTAATATTGAAATGTGTATTTCAGAGATATATACAAAAGACGTTATGTAAACAAGGTTTAACCTTCCAGGAGAGGATCACTATGGTATTAATAATCACATAAGATGGGGTACACAGAAAGAGCCTCATTGAAGACTGTGGTATTTTTGAATCTCAATCTGACAGTATTAGGACAGTATTACAACATCAACCATTTGAAGCCTAATGTATGCTTTCCACCTTTGAAACTGAGAGGAAAGGGCTGGATGTTACGTGGCAAGGAAGTGGATTACAGCACATTGTTTAACACCAAAATACCTCTGCATGAAGCTTGAGAGGACACTCTCTTTTAAGCAGAATAGAAGCAATACCTTTGGGAAGGTCACTTAAAAAATAAAACAATGCAAGCTTTCATAACCAAAAGGTCACTTCTTCAGGCAGATTATCATGGCATGGTGTTCAGGCCAGGTTGTTTGCTTAGATGTTACATGGGAACATAGACAGCAAACTATATCTTTTTACAATCCAAAGGCAAGATTGCCTTTGGATTCTAGCACTGCCTAAATACCAAAGCCAAAGTTAGTACAAGGAACAATATCATCAGGGAACTCACAAAGTATACATGGGGATCTCAACCACCCACACTGCGCACATCAGCTGTGGCCCTGAGCGTCTCCACAGCATAGTATGCTGCTCTAGTATGGAGTGCATCCACATACACACAAGAAGTTGACATCACTCTTAATGAAGCTATGTGAATACCCTCTTATTGGTATCGCTCTGCCTAAGATAAGGAGAGAGTAGCAGCGGACACCAAGAGAATGGATATGAGCCTCAAGTATGCTGGCTCAGATCCAGGAAGAGCTTTATGGCAATAACATACATTCTTGAGGGTATGCAAGAGCAAAATCAAGTTAGAAGATGGAGGAAGGCTCTCACTGGACAAGGAATCACATTAAAGGAGGATATAGTTGAGGAACTCAACCTCCCCTACATCACTTGGAGGATCCTGAATAGGCTGAGGGTCTGAGTCCCTAAATGTAAGGCCAATATGCTCAAGTGGGGGTTTCTGGTGGACAACAACACACATTGTGAATGTGGATCAGTGGTGGGTTGTCAAAAAATTTACTACCCCACCGTGACTTCATTTTGGCAATCCAGGGTTAGATTGGGACACGAAAGAGATACAGTGGAATCTCAGTTAACAAATGGCTCAGTTTACATAAAAATTGCATACATAACAAAAGGAAATCCATAGAAAATAGTGACTCAATTTATGGATTTTTCCGGAATAGATTAATTGGTTTTCAATGCATTCCTATGGGAAACCACGTTTCAGTTAAAGTACAGTACAGTAGTTTGTCTTTCAATAAATTCCTATGGGAAATTGCAGTTAATACATTCCTATGGGAAATTCAGTTAGAGTAATTTTTTGCTGTAAGAAAACATCTCAGAGAATGCATTAATTACGTTACCCAAGGTTCCACTGTATATATGTTTTTAACTGGTTTTAACAGGATGTTTATTTCTTGCCTTTTAATAATTAATGTTTAATTGATTAATAATATGATTTTTATATTTTGTAATTGTTTTAATATTTCTCTTTTAATCCATTTGTAAACCACTTTGAGTCTCTCAGGGAGAGAGGAAAAGTAAAAATCAAATAAATAAAAAATAAAGCAAGCCGTAGTTCTATTCTATCCGTAGTATGATACTAAAGATTGATAGTCTGCAATAGTATTGCAACTACAGTAATATGTCGCATAATGAATTTAATTCGTTGTGTGAGGCTGCTCGCTATGCGAGTTTTTCGCTATGGGAGTCAGACTCACATAGTGAAAATTCCTATGGGAAAACTCGCATAACGAGCTTTTTTAGGGGAAAAACTCGCATAGCGAATTTTTTTCATTATGCGAGTGTTCCCCATAGAAACGCTCGCTATGCGAGTTTTCTATGGGGAAAGTCCAACTCACATAGTGAATATTTTCGCTATGCGAGTCGGAATCGCATAGCGAAATTTTTTTCGTTATGCAAGTTTCCCCCTATGTGAGCGTTTCCATAGCATAGTGAAAATTGTCACTATGTGAGTCAGACTCGCATAGTGAAAATTCCTATGAGAAAACTTGCATAACGAGCTTTTTTAGGGGAAAACTCACATAGCGATTTTTTTTTGTTGTGCGATTTTCCCCATATAAATGCTCACTATGCGAGTTTTCTATGGGGAAAGTCCGACTCACATAGCAAATATTTTCGCTATGTGAGTCGGAGTCGCATAGCAAAAAAAATTTTGTTATGCAAGTTCTCCCCCATAGAAATCCTCACTATGTGAGCATTTCCATAGGGGAAGTCTGACTTGCATAGCGAAAATTTTTGTTATAGGAGTCAGCTCCCTTTTTGAAAAACCCGCTTGTTAAGCGAGTTTTTGCTAAGCAAGGTTTGACTGTATTGTTTTTAATATATGAATATAAAAGCTGCAATGTACAAAGTACTTCTCACAAATTCTGTCTATGATTATTTACTTCTATTGTAAATTCCATGCTGCAAAAACATATTCTAGCATATACCATTTAACCTCTAAAAATGCTCTTGTTCTAACAAGATTTTTAAATTGAGATATAAGCCACTATAAATTTTGATTTGATTATTCATCTGTATCGATTGTCTTATGAAAGAAAATCCATAGATGAATCTACACAAAATTCTGTAAATCCCAAATCAATAATGGAACTTGAAAATAGGTGCATTCAAAATCCCAATAGAATATTAATCTGATATATTTTCTAAGGAAAATATTGCCAACTATATAAGCATTTTTTAAAACCACTGACACAAATTTCAACCATCCGATCCCTTTTTTATCAGAAAACTCAGCTTGCAAGTTTCATACTGTATTTTAAATAAGCATATTTATTCAAATTATTTGCAATTTAAACAAAAAATAGAATTATTAACATGTACTAAAACAGATTATTCAATGAGCCCCCTAGATAATGATCAAAAGTCCCTAAATATATGGGTCAATGACCGGTTTGCATGTAATAATTTACTAGAAGAAAGATTTATATCACTTTCAGATTTAGATTTTTGAATGATTCCTTCATTTAGCTTCAGGAGTAGATCATTAGAATTATGTTGCTCTTTGGCACTGAAATGGTCTCTTGAATAGGGTGCAGCTTTTTCTTTTGAGGCAGCAATGGCCAATTCTAATAAGCGAACAGATTTTTCTACTCTGATTTCATCTGGAAAGTAAATTTGTGAAAATGTGGCTTTTTGTTGCTGCAGTAACAGATTACCAGAAGGCTGCTGTTCTTGGTTATCCCAAAAACTGTGTTCCAGCTGATGTGCAGGAAAAACCAATTCTTTTTCTTTGGGCACAGCCATGGATGGTTTTGAGAATTGATTCTCAACTATTATTTCATCTGGTAAGTAAACTTGTGGATAATATTTTTCTTTCTTTAGATGCTGTAATACATCAGTAGACTGTTCTTGTTTACCACTTGAACAATTGTTTGGTTGATGATCTGCAGGAACCAATTCTTTTCCTTTTGTAGCATTGGATGAGGATTTATTTCCTACTACCATTTCATCTGATAAGGAAAGTTTTGAAGAAACATCACTAATATCACAGAATGATTTTACACTGCCAGTGGACCAAGAAGGGTACACATATGCTCTGGATCTTACAGTCAAACCTCTATGTAACATTTTTGAGCTGCCTTCTGAATCAGAGCTTTCATATATTTCTTTTACAGTAGCAAAATCAGATGTGTCTTTGGAACAAGCTTCAAAAGCTATAATAGAAAAATTGGTATTTAACATTAGAAGGATGAGAATTAAAAATACAGCCATTGCACTTATGTGAAATATGGTGAAAATAATTTGTCATTTACTCATGTATGCTTCAGCAAAATCCAACAGAGTATGCTATTTTGTTCCAGTGATACAGCATTATTTATTAAAATTTAGAATCATATAATCCTCAAGTTTGGCTATGAAAAGGGCTGCTGGAAAGGCTAACAAATAAATTAAAAATAACAATCCATGAATTCACATTGGAAAAAATGAATAAAAGAACAAAATGTTTTCAATTGATTCAGCAAAAAAATGCAGAATGAAAATAGCTTAGGTCTAGGACTGTGATGGTGAACCTTGGCACTCCAGCTGTTCTGGGACTTCAATTCCCAGAAGTCCAAATCCCTGTGAATCCACTGTGATTCCCATTCCCATTTGTGTGGATTCACAGAGACTTGGGCTTCTGGGAATTGAAGTTCAAGAACAGATGGAGTGCTAAGGTTCACCATCACTAGTCTAGGACATCTTACGGAAAATATGTTCTCACCCTACCTACAAATAGATTTGGTGAAGAACCCCTTCTCTATGGCTAACCTATAGTAGAAGCACAGAAGTAATACATGGCATTGTCACTGACTATCCAAATCATGGAGCAACATGGGCCAATAAACTCAGTTGGACTTCTCCCACATTTTTAAAAAACATTTTTTATTCTTGCAGATGGGTTTTCTATGATTAAGTTTGTTTTTATCTATCTACTGGACCTGGCTCTATTTTGTGTTGGTTAACACTTCTTGCTTACTAAGGGTTATAATATTTTACTTGATATAAACCATGCTTAGCAATATAGCTGCATTATAAGAATAGAAATGGGTTCCTGAAATATAACTCAAATAGAAAATGAAGCAAGAAAATTCAAATCCTATATGCATCAGCTCAATGGATTTTTTTTTATGGACTGCGGTGGACTTCCCTCTTGAAACCACGGTGAAAGAGAAAGGTATTAAGGAACAAGTCTAAAAACTGAGCCAAAAGCCATGAGACTCTATCCATGCAAGATCCTAAACAAGAGTCTAAGCAAGCTAAAATCAGAAATCCAGTGATTATAGAGAGATTGGTAACAAAAGTCAACAAACCGAACTGAGCTGCTGAAGAACAAGTGGGCAGAGAGGAACTGAGGGCGAGGTGGATACCCTGCCATGGCTTGGGGCAGCATTTGCTTTTGTTTTACGTACAAAAGACTCTGTATTGTCTGCACGTGCGATACAGTATACAGCAAGAGCTTTCTCAAAATAAAGTTCCCTCTACCTACAAACTTTCTAATATTTTAAAAAAGAAAAGCATTACCTGATTGTACAGTAAAATCTAAACATTACAAAAATTAAGTTACATGTTCTACCTTATCACAATATATGACATACTTAAATAATTATGGCTGAATTACTGGAGAAATGTACTGTATGAAATGTTTCACTGGAAGTATTACAATACGATATATTTCTAAATTTCAAAAGTTGCATTTCCTTAATTTCCTTTATGTTACAAAGGTTTTCAGCAATTTTGTTTTTGTGAATGTTAACAAAAAATTTAAGTACCTGTTGCTCGTGCTCTTTTTTTCTTGCTCGATTCCTAATTTAAAAAAAAAAAGCAAACCAGTGATACTATCATATTTAAATGTAATATATTATTTAATTTTATTCCATTAAGTGTCAAGGGATTAAATGTAATATACTGTACAGTACTTTAAGATATAAACCTTCTAATGCTGAAATTTCTCCATCTAGTATTGTATTCTCTATTAGTATGTCAATAATTATCTGACATTTGTTTTGTTATGGTTTATTATTAAGAGCATGAATTAAATACAATCATCAGTCCCAACTAAAGAAGACCCACTGAAGCAAGTGAATATAGTAAGAGTTGACTTATTAAGTCTTACTCATGCAGTCTTCTCTTCTTAGAATTAATTACTATATTTAGTTTCATATGCCCCCAGATGTGCATCAGTCTTCATGTTCTGGAGTCTTAGATACATTTTAAAATGAGATATGTAGTGGCACACTATTTGCTTATCATAATGTGGCCAAAAGCCACACTAAGTATTGACTCTGGTTATTTCTTCCTGTTAATCTGCTTCTTTCTCTACTGCAACTTTTGCACTCCAGGTTTTGGAGTACAACTCCCAGAATCTCCAGAAAAAAAGACTGTTGGAACTATAGCCTAAAATATTTGAATTCCTCCCCTTCGTTTTCTCTGCACTCCTGCCTGACCTTCTGCCTGCATGATTCTTTTCCCCCAGGATCTCAAGAAAGACTGCTCCACTCATAGCTAGATGTGCAATGTCCACTGCCTCTGCCCTGCTCCTTCTGTAGGTCTGTTCTCATATTCTAGAGGACTCAAGTTTCTATTCTACCTGATTCTCCTACAGACCTCTTCCTACATGTACAGCTTCCTGTGGCATACTGAAAACATTAGGGCAAACTCCAGTGCTGATCTAGCACAATTTTTTTGGGACTGAGATAATAAATTGGCCTCAAATTATTATTAGACTAAAAAAAACCGATATACATTAAGTGGTTCATTTTTCACTTTTACCTGTGGTGGCGCAAAATGAAAATTCTGTGAAACTGATACAGGACGAGAGTGTTGCATATCAGTGGATTTAGATCTTTTGCTGGATTTTGCATGGTTCAGCATTGTTTCGAAAAACTGACCAAGCTGCCTACAAGACATGTTAACAAATAAATGCAATTAAATATTAAAAAACAAAGACACTCTTTGTGGTAAGAACTAACATATCTATCACAATGTTCTATCTTTTGATGGCATTTATCAGTGTATACAGACCAAATTCCTGTTGGGGGAAACCAGAAGAGTAGCGTCCCTTGGCGGGGCCCCGTATAAAAATTTGTTTGGGGGCCCTTAGGAAGGGTAAAGATTTGTTTTGCTTACGCACGTTGAGGCCCCCCGTATAATGATACGTGGCCCCCGTATAATTGATACGGCAGATACGGCGGTAGCTACACCTCTGGGGGAAACCATGTGTTTAAGGGTAAGCATGCAAGCCATTTTCAACTCCAGTTTGTTGTTGTTACACTTCCAGTTTCATGTCCAGATATGTGATTGTTCAAGTGACAGTGGAGCATGGCAGATGAAGACTAATAAGGCAGAACTGCTTGTGTGGTTTGCCAATGTGATTGCAAAAGGCAAAAGAAGTCCAGTGGTAATTTGCACATACTGTATTAGTAAAAAAGCAAGTCTGGAACTATACTATTGTACTCCTTTAAAATGTTGGGAGAAATATGATTGACAGATCCATAACTGCCAAAATAATTGTACAGATAATTTATTAAGAAACAACTCTGATATTCCACTTTATTTAAGTTTGAAATTTAAATAAAAATTGTTTATTTATTTGTTTTACTCTGAATTGTTTACAACAAAGTTAAAAATCTTCCAACCAACATTCCAAACCAAGTAACAAAAAGATTCAAATCTGAAAATAAAACTGCAAAGGTAGTTTAAAAAAAACAATAAAACCATGATGTGACAAATGGAATAAAAATTAAATGTCAACTGAAAACTAACACAGAGGAAAATATTACTGAAAGCTTATTTATACAGTACTGCTTTAAAAATCTACAAAAGGTATGAAAGGAGGGGCCCTGGTGAACCTCTAGTGCAGGGTTCCTCCAATATGGCTGACCAGGTGTTCTTGGACTTCAGTTACCAGAAGCCCAGGTCGGCACACCTGCTGATCAGGGCTTCTGGGAATTGAAGTCTAAGAACATCTGGAGAGCCAGGTTTGAGGAACCCTGCTTTAGTGGAAGGGAATTCTATGATAGTACCACCACCAGGAAGGCCCAACTCCTCATAGGCATCTTCCAAGCCTCCTTCAGTGTAGGCACTTGTAGCTGCAAGACCTGAGAGGAACAGATGGCATGGGTAGTAATTATTTCAGAGACCTTTTGATAGGAATCAAGGTTCCAAATTGTTTAGGGATTGTATACCAACACCAACACCTTAGATTTGGCACAGAAGCCTAATGGTAATATTGTTGAATTTGCATGCCCCGCAATCTGCAATTAACTTGTTTTGATAGAATCTGGTGGTGAGAGAAAATTGGAGCTGTGATACAAGAATGTGGTTGGAGATAGCGAGAGTGTTCAGGAGTTGAATTGGGCAAAAGAGTGGCTGACAGGAAATGGATATTGGTGAAAAGGCAATTTGCAGTTAGAATGGTGGAGAGTTGTAGAAAGACACACTTGAATGGAGTGGGAAACGGCAGAGTTATGCGCTGCAGCTAGAAGAGGAAGGGAAATTATGGAAGACTGACTTGTACTTGGAGAGTGTACTTCAACTGTTACTTTAGCTCCTACACACATGGCAAATCAGAGCAATTTTGATCTAAGGGTGCTGGATCTGAAATCTTCACCTCAGACCACTACTTGCTGAGATCTGGACTGGCATATATGACCTCCATCTGTGGGTAGAATGGACTGATTGAGATAGTCCACCCTGCGACCTGATTCTTGGACCTGATGGGATTCCATAGTGCCTTAAGGAGATTCCCAATTAATCTGGTTGCACTCCGGTCAAACCTGAGATCTCCAGATGGAATACTGTGGTGATCCTGGTGATTGACTTTATCACATCTAAATGCCTTCTCTGTTGCAGAGCTCAAATTTCATCATGGTTCACTGGCAAATTGCAAGTGATTAAGCAAAAAAGGAGGAAGCAAACCTGTGAAAAATTTGCAGCACGTCTTCCATCTAAGATTGAAGCTGTCCAAAGGACTATTAAATGAGACGTTAACTGGTTGTATTGGATCAATTTCAATCAATACCCCGATTGGGGCGGGGTAACAAATGCAATAAATAATAATAATAATAATAATAATAATCTGTAATGCCTGATAATGTAGATAAGACACTTCTAGGCTACTGAAAACTGCCAAGGAGGCAACTACTGAATAGGTTACACAGATTATCAATATGTCCCTGCATGAGGGATATATGCCATTCCGTATAAAGGAGACTGTAATACAGCCAATCCTTTAAAAACCTAATACGGTGACCAAAAGTCTCAATTTTAGGCCAGTTGCCAATATTCCTTTTCTGGACTAGCTGATGGAGAGAGTGTGGTGGAGCAGTTGGAGGCATTCTTGGAGGATACTCACAGTCCTGATCCATTTCAATCAGGGTTTAAGCCTCAGCATAGGAATTAGCATTGATCACCCTGTTAGGTGACTTTTTAAAGGAGGTTGATCAGGACAGAAAGTCCTAGTTAATCCTCCTGGATCTTTTAGTGGCTTTTGATACCTTTAACTATGCCATTCTACTGGACAGACTGGCAGGATAAGAACTGGAGGCTCAGCCCTTGATTGGTTATAGTCCTTCCTTTGACAACTATATCCAGAAGGTTCAGCTCCAAGTGGCAGTTTTGGCCAATGGGTGCAACCCTTTGGGGTACTGCAAGGATTTATCATCTCCTCACTACTGTTCATCATCTACATGAAGCAATTTGGTAAAATCATCTAGAGCTTTGGAGTCTGCTATCATCAATATGCTGATCACACACAATTCTATCTCTCTTTTACATAATCAACAGTGGCCTGGTGCTGGTAATGGACTAGACAAGGGCTAATAGGTCTGGGCTAAACATGGAAGAAAAATAGGTTAAGGTTGAATCCAGACATGATGATCTTGTTGCTGGGAAGATCCACAGACTAGTTGGAAGTCAACCAACTACATCTAGGGGCTGGGAGTTGTTCTCCTGAAGGATCAGTTTTGAAATCTGGGCTGTGATCCTGGTCTCAATTCTCTTTATAGAGAAGCACATATCTACCATGGCTATATTTGCCTTTTTCTCACCTGAAGCAGACAGCCCAGCTTTGACCTTTCTTAGATAGGAAATCCCTCATGACACCGGCTCATGCACTGATAATCTCAAGAATTGTTTAAGGCAATGCATTCTACAGTCTTTTAGGCTGTAACAAGTGTAGAATGTGGCTGCTGAGGTGGTGTCAGGTATATGGAGACTTGACCATATGTCCTTAACTTGGCCTGCCTGTAGGATTCCGTGCCCGACTCAAGGTTAACATATAAACTCTAAATGGCTTGGGCCGTGATGGTGAACCTTTTAGAGACCGAGTACCCAAACTCAACAGGCTGCCATCCACGGCGCAGAGGGGCAGGGTGAACTCTGTGCTGGGGGAGGAAAGAAGCGCTCCTACTGGGCTGCTGGGCAGAGGGATGGGGTGAACTTTGTGCTGGGGCATGTGCCCACAGAGAGGGCGCTGAATGGCATCTCTGGGACGTGTGCCACAGGTTCGCCACCACTGGTTTAGGACCCCTGAACCTGATTAAATGTTTATCTGACTAATTGGGGCTGGGCAACTCAGTTCTCACAGGCCCAGTAGCTGTGGTGACCACCCCAAAGGAGGTCTGGAAGGCCTCAACCAGGAATGGGGTCTTCTTGGTATTTGTCTGTTACTTTGAAACACCCTTTCACCTCATGTTTGCCAAGGCCACCTTCCTCCAGACTTTCTGTAAATTAGCTAAGTCTAAGTTGTACAAGGAAATGTTCAGGAACATCCTATCCTATAGTAATTTCCCTCACCACTGATCTTTAGGTACAGTAATACCAGGGATAACGTTTACCTCGGATAACGCTAAAATCGCATAACGTTAAGTAATCTGGGGTGGAGAATTGGATCGAATAACGTTAAGGTCCTATGGGATGGATCGGATAACAACCGCTAAAGCCTGTGCGGTTACAATGTATCTCTATGGAGCTTTAACGTTATCCGATTCATCCCATAGGATTTTAACATGCACTGGATAACACTAAAAATCAGATAACACCAAGACTTGTGGAACCAAGTCTTAGCGTTATCCGAGGTATTACTGTATCCCTTTTTACAATGTCATCTAGTATTGTTATATGTTCATTTTGCATCATTAGCATTGTAAACCATCCAGAGTAGCACTTTAGTTACCGTATATGACGCACCGAAGTATAAAATGTACCCTGTTATTACCAAAATAGGCCACTATATATGGTACAAGGAGCACTCCATTTTTCCAGTGCATTTTAAGGAGAGAAAGTGGGTCTTATATGCCAGCAAATATGAACTATGGAAGAGTATATAAATGAAATAGTGAAGGAACAAATAAATAAATAGGACTTGACTTTCTCCTGTAACTCACCCCATTTTGCTTATTAGAACTGTTACTGTTTTTCCTGTAAAGCCACTATACTCCCTCTAGTGACCAAAACTATTTTTTAAGTTTCAGAAGAGAGGGCCCAGGAGTGTTGAATGGTCTCAAAATATAACAAAACTGCCCCCATGGTGGCTACAGATAAATATTTTAGTGGGTTTTTAAAAAATTAAACATTGGATGTTATGATGCCAGAAACCAAACCTGGGCCTGTAGTCCACAGGGTATAAGTCATCTACCCCTGCTTTAGATAAATTGTGGGTTGTAAATTGTACAAGCCTGCACTAGAGTAGCCTAGTAATGCTGCCTCCTATGTAATAGAGTAAAGGGTCAGATTTGATGGAAGTGAAATAGGCTTTCTGTGAAGAAACAGACATATTCCTATTTCAATCTTTTATTTTTTAATTCAAGGATTAATTTATTTTGGTGCTCAATGGGCACAGTAACCAATGTTCAAAGAAATATATTAAGCTTAAAAAAGAAAATGGCATGGTGGGCTGTAAAACAAAATGAGTAGCAGCTTTGAAAATGTTTGCAACTTGTATAGAAATTGTATGAAAATTTAAGTAGTAATAATAAGGAAGTGTCATTTCTTAAAATGGGAGAGTTCAAAACAATAATTTAAAAAATATCACTTCTCCTATGATGTACAAAAGGGAGTGCAGTACTTTCTGTCACATGTAATTTGATGTTACAGTTTAACAACCAAAATGCATTTTGGATCACAGCACCGAACTTTGCCTTCTGCAACAAATTAATAAGACAGTTTTTTCCACTTTTTAAAACTAGTTTTACCAATAATATATAGTGGTAACTGTTTCAATATTGACAAGAAACTTAATTTGATTTGCACTGAGAAAGAAACATGGTGACACAGCTGTCCATTCTATTTGAATCCTTCAAATTCTCAAAATATTTTAGATTGCTATTACTTTCAAATAAACTGGCTTATATTAGATGTAAATTACACATCACTCTAAAAAAGTTACAATGTCCTACTGCATATATTCGAGTATAAGTTGACCCGAATATAAGCTGAGGTACCTAATTTTGACCTGAAAACCAAGGAAAATAGATTGATCTGAGTATAAGCCGAGTGTGGGAAATGCAGCAGCTGCTAATGAGTTTCTATAATCAAAATACATGAAAATATGAAAATTAATTAAATTACTGGCACATCTCAATTCGTCACAGTTGTGGGACCCTCGTAGTCATTGACCTGAGGATAAGCCAAGTCCCCTTAACCAGGTTCCACTCCCAGCTTAAAGAGTTTAATAAATTAATACGATCATGCAACAAATTCACATACTCCACAGTTCACAATATTTTAAACAAGAATAGAACTTTTAAATCTACCTTCTTTTATAGTACAGGTAACAAAGTGCTAATATCAAAGCAGAGAAAGCTATTCCAAATAAAGTAGCACCAGCTACAAGAGCAGAAGTTAAACGCCTCAATAGATCTAAATGGAAAGAAAAACATTTTAAAGTTATTATTAAAAATAATACATCAACCACTAATCTTGTTATACAGTAGAGTGGTACCTCTCATAATGAATGCATCGTATAGCGCAAGATTCACACAACGAAGCATTCGTTATGCAGTGGCAATACCCCACATAACAAACTTTTTTGTTATGCGGGGTTTTTGGTAACCTGGGTATACCTGCTTAATGAGAACCTCGGTTAACAAACTTTTTTTTTCCTGTTATGCGGGGCATCTCCCATAGGGAACCGCATAGTGAAGAGCTATGTGGAACGAAATTTTTTCATTATGTGGGGTTCTACTGTACTTGGTAGTTAAATACTTTGTTTAGACAAATTCAAACACTCTAGATTCATACCTTAGCAGATGTGGGCAAATATAGACGCCCGTTACATAATTATACATCAGAACATAGACTAGGACAATTTAAAGTGGAGAAGTGGTCAGTGGGAAAAAGTGATCAGTGGGAAATAGACATTGTCTCATTTTCCCCCTGCTTTTGGCCAGAGTTGCTTCTCCCTAAAGCCTGAAATAAGGTCAAGGTTGCCTTTGCTTAAAAGCCAGTTGTATCCAACTCTAGGGTTCGGTGGTCATCTTCGTTTACAGAACACCCTTGAGCTTTCATATACGAAGATTGAAGCCTGCATGTAAATATTGTTTAAAAATAAATACATTGCACTTCTTATGGCAGTGGTATACATAACAAAGTCTTTTCCAAAACTTAAATGATTGGTAGGACTGTGTTAAAGCAGACAGGAAAATGCACAGGCTCAGATCATAAATTTCCTTCTTCTAATGGAATTATTATTATTATTATATTCAAATTTATATGCCACTCTCCTTGCCGAAGCAACTCAGAGCGGCTTACACTTTTCCTCTTCTTCTGAAGGTGTCTATGGCATTCTTGGAAGGTGGGGGACCTTCCAACATTTCCTCTCCTGCATTTGACTGCAGCAAAAACTAAGGAACTGAGCCAGTGATTTCTTGTTTAAAACAATGATACAGTGGAAACCTCTCTTAACAAATGGCTGTTAACACAAAAATTGTGTAACAAAAGGAAATCCATAGAAAAAAGTGGTTCGGCTAACAAATCCGCACCCCCCCCCCGAATGGATTAGTTGGTTTTCAATGCATTCTATGGGAACTGTGTTTTAACAAATTTTGGGTTTCAATGCATTCCTATGGGAAATTCACTTTACAAATTTTTCGTAGTACAAAAAGTACCAAAGAACGCATTAAATTTATTAAGTGAGGCTCCACTGTATATAATGTATGATTCACTATCATTTTGCCCCATCAGCTGGAAGCTATATCAGATGTCACTGAACTGGCAATCCTTATGCCAGCTGGTCTGGAGAATGAACTATTTTTAGGTTACACTGAACCCAATTCCTGGCCTTTTTAGACTTCCCATTTGTAAGGGAAAGAGATACAGAAACATTATATACACATCAGCAGAATTATTTAATCTCTGAAAAATCACTGTTTCTGATGACATCAGATGTCAGTTAAGCCAACAGGATTTCACCTAACCCTTTTAAAATAGTGGTAACTCGTTTAAAGAGCATAATGTGTTCCATGGGATTGCTCTTTAAGCAAGTTTGCTCTTTAAGCAAAACACCACTGTAAGTGAGCAATTGTAACTTCTGGTGGGGGGCGGGCAGGATTGCGAACCCCGATTTAGTTGTTAGGTGAATTTTTGGTTGTTTTTAGTTGTTAAGCAAAGCAACCATTCAGAGAAAATTCTCTTTAAGCAAGTTAGTCTCTTAAGCGAGGGGCTCTTTATGCAACGTTTAACTGTACAGTTAACTGGTCAGCACAGAGCAAGCCTCCTCAAAGATTGTGGTATTTTTTTATCATAATCGGGTGTATCCTGCTAATGGCAACCTTGTGTTGCTGGCTAATCTTTATATTAGGTCAGGCAAAAGGAACTGCTGAATGAAATCACCAAAAAGGGACTTCATCTTGGCAGCAGTACTTTTCACTAAACTCACTAATCTATGAATCTAACATGCTTATCCAGAATTAAATTAACTTTAAAATACCTCATTTATAGCAGAGGTTCCCAACTTTTTAACGCCGCGGGACTGACCATGCCCCCAGACAGCTGAGCAGGATGGATTATGCCTCCCAGAACCATTTATGCCTGTTGTAAATGTAGCCAATTCCACATTTATGGCAGTCGCTGGTGCGTTTATGCATGCATAGGTGCATTTTACAGCTGATGTAAACGCGTCTGCTTCCACTGGCAAGGCCACATGAAACAGTGCCATGGGCTGGTACCAGCCCATGGGCTGTAGGTTGGCAACCCCTGATTTATAGCATAAATAAAACAAAAAACCTTACCTGTAGGTATCTCTACAGTTTTTACTGTTGCTGATCGTTTGCTTCTTTCAACAGCTGGGAAACTTTTTTCTGTATCGAGAGATTTTTTGCTCATGAACGCCTTTAGAATTGTACTAAGTTCCTTCTGAGTATCAATTAAATGTTTTTCTACTACCCTCTGTAACGGTAGAATGAGATACCTTGGCACTTTTGTTGTACAAACTGACAGTTCTGCTTGATCAATTGCTGAATGAAATAATTCGTGCTTCAAACATATAGCAATCTTAAAACTTGGAAAGTTATGGTATATTGTAGAAGTGTCCTTTTGCATACTGATCAACTTTCTTATCAATTTTCTCTTTCTAAAAATATTTCTTTGAAATGCAGGCTGAATTTCTTCCTGAATATCAGACCACAAATGGGAATTTGGAGGAAAAATCTTCTGAATGCTGTTACTGTTTTGGTTAGTAAACACAAATACCAATGCAAGCTTCTGATTTTTGCTAGTAACTTTCTTACTACCTGTTTTCCATTTCCAAGCCTTGGTCTTTTCTTCTTGCTGAAACCTTTTAGCCAATGGGCCATATTTCTTAAATCCCATATACATGCCTTTTCTATTTGTAATTAATCTCTTTTTTCTAGAAGTAAACATTTCATAATGATTTTTACTGTTAACATTTCTGTTATCCTGAGAAATTTTCCATTGATCATAATTTAATAGCCCATTTGTGCTTTCTTTTTTAAACATCCCAGTTTCTGTAAGTTTTTTCCTTCGCAGTCTCTTCTGTTTTACTGACTTCAATGCTATATTGTTCCACCCTTCCCAACTGTTTTGTTCAAATTTTAAATTTGTATTTATTTGAAATGCTATATACCTCAGTGATTCAGTTCCTAGTTTACATTTATTTTCTAAGTATGTTATTTGCAATTGTTCATTATTTTTAGTTTCAATTTCCCCCCCAATACCACTAAAGATACTATGCCAGTTTATTTTCACCTCAACTTTTCCATTCTTTAGAATGTTCTTTAGCATGTTTCTTAAATAAAAATGTCTCCTTAAAGTAAATGTATACATTCCTAAGTGTTTTCTTGAAACTTTCACAGTTACATGTTTGCCTGCAATTAGATTTCTTTTATATATAAAAAAATCTTTGAACATATTTTTTTGTTGATTATTCCTACAAACATTTTTCTTAATTGCTTCTAAATTTCTTCTGAAGCTTCTAAAATGTCTGCTGAACCTCTTTTGTGTTAACTGGTCTAAATGCATATGTATCGTTGTTTTATATGAACTGCTTTTAGTGGCTGCTCCCAGTACTTGTTCATATTGTAGTCCGTGACCTGCAAGAAAATAAATAATAGTATGTTGTCATAAACGCAGCAGTGCATGCAAGAAAATAAGTAATAGTACGTCATCATAAACGCAACAGTGCATAAAGCTTTGTCAGTCAATTCTTTAGGATGGGGCTTTTTAACAGCTCTATAAATGGAATGGCACAGATAACAATAGTATGATAGAATTTCAGTGACTCACAATCCCATTATATTACAATGACCCAAATGTTTAGGATTTAAAATTACTGTAAATATACGGCGGTGCTTCGTTTAAATTTTTTTTTACTACCACACTGTGGGTATGGTATGGTAAGCGTGGCCAGGGGGAAAGCCCTGCCTTGCACCCGAATTAGGACTACAGTGGTACCTCACTTAAAGAGCATAATGCGTTCCACAAAATTGCTCTTTAAGTGAGTTTGCTCTTACTTTAAGCGTGTTAGTCTCTAAGCGAGGCACTCTTTATGCAAGGTTTTACTGTACAGTTGTACCTCACTTAAAGAGCATAATGCGTTCCACAGGATTACTCTTTAAGCGAGTTTGCTCTTTAAGCGAAACACCATTGTAAATTACCAATTGTGGGGGGGATTGGAAACCCCAATTTATTTGTTAAGTGAGTTTTTGGTTGGTTTTGTTAAGCGAAGTGAACATTCAGAGAAAATTCTGCTCTTTAAACGAGTTACTCTTTAAGCGAGACGCTCTTTATGTGAGGTTTGACTGTACTTTATTTCAAAACTTGGATGGGCGGGGCCAGCCAGAATTTCTGCTACCGGTTCTGGCAAACTGGTGCAAACCTACTGATGCCCACCACTGGTTCCACAGGATTGCTCTTTAAGCAAGTTTGCTCTTTAAGCAAACACCATTGTAAGTGACCAATTGTGACTTCTGGTGGGGGCGGGGGATTGCAAACCCCAATTTAGTTGTTAAGTGAGGCAACCATTCAGAGAAAATTCTGCTCTTTATGCGAGGTTTTACTGTAATAATAATTGCATGCCAGCAAGTCAATTTTGATTTGCTGCCTTTTTCAGGGCTTTCTAGGTAAAGAATACACAGAAGTGGTCAATCATTTCCTTCTTCTGGGGGCACCCCGGTAATCTGCAGCTTGCCCACAACTGCACAGGCTCTTTTCCTGGGTAGCACAGTGGAGAATCAAATTCCCAACCTCAGTGTCACCAGCTGGATACCTAAACCGCTGAGATATCAAGCTAGAATAAATAGGAATAATCCTATAAATATAAAAGCTACTTGATAAATTATGTGTTTGCTATAGTTTAGCCTCCCACTGACATAGTACCTTAACCAGCAAACTGGAATTTTTTGACCCACTTAAAAGAGGATTTTTCCTTCCAGTTGCCCCATAGGGCAATGCCAACATCCCAGTCACAATAATATAAGTCTAGCTTAGTCATTAAGAATGCTGGATATGGATTTAAGATTCAGATTCAAAATTCCACTATGCTATGAAGGTTTTCAAAATTAACTGTGGGTAGGAGGCAAAATATTCTGGTACTTTAAAAACAGGTGTCTGAAGAATTAGGCTTTGATCTACCAAATCTCACAGGGACATAAATCAGTTAAACTTATTACAGTACATATTTTGCAATTTTGATTAAAAAGCAAACTTGCTTAAAGAGCAATCCTGTGGAACACATTGTGCTCTTCAAGCGAGGTACAACTGTATAATGCATAAAAGAAACAAAATAGGTGAAAAAGAAACAGATTTTGGTAGTTTTGGGACCACATGGGAAAGGCAAAAATTATTCAAGAAAACAAAAAAGTAATTTTTTAGAATCCAAATGCTATGCCGAAATGCATATAGCTCAAACATTGACTGCCAGTATCCCAAAGTCCACCTACAACAGGAGCCATGGAACAAAATAAAATATTGAAATTAAAATATTGAAATTAAAGCAGGAATGAGACAAGGATGTCCTCTTTCCCCCATTTTGTTTATAATGGCTATGGAATTATTGGCTAGAGCTATAAGGAGTGATACGAACATAGAAGGGATAAATGGAACAAAAATAAGTTTGTATGCAGATGATACTTTAATTATAATGAAAGATCCTATAAAAATATGGAAAAGATACAAGATCATTTGCAAAAATTTGAAGAGATAACAGGCCTGAGAATAAATTGGGGGAAATCAGAAGCAATCTTTAGTAAATTAAATAAGGAAGAGATAGGGAGAATTAAGGAAAAATTTAAAATTCAAATTAGGAAAAGTATAAAGTATTTAAGAGTTAACATAGCTGACAATGTAGAGGATTTGAAGAAACTAAACTATGATAAAGTGAAAGAGGAAATTAAGAAGAAAATTGTTCGATATAGGGTATTGAAGACCTCCTGGTTTGGTAGAATAGCAATTTGTAAAATGAGTTTATTACCCAAGATTAACTTTTTATTTGAAGTCCTTCCAATTAAACAATCTGAAAAAGAACTAGGAGTTTTTCAAAATCTATTGAATGATTATTGTAATGGAGGGAAAAGAGCAAGAATACCTAAAAGCCTATGGTATAAACCGCAGAAAGAGGGTGGTTTGGGATTACCTAATATTAAATCGTATTACAGGGCGTTCCAAATTAAAGGCTTGGTAAAACTTTTAACGATAGAGGACCTCATATGGAGGGAGATAGAAATGAAAGATAGTAATGTGTGTGCAAAGGGAGAATTTCTGGAAAATACAGTTTTTGATTTAAAACCAAGAAATAATGTCCTAAAATCTATGATAAATGTATGGATAAAGTTGAAAGATAAATTGGCACCAAACACCTCTCCAATATTAGAGTTGCAAGATCTTAAAACATTTCCAGTTAAAAATTTAGAATTAATAAAAAATATTATGTATAAATATGATATAATCTTATTAAAAGATTGGCTGGATCGAATTGAGAATGAAAAAACAAAAAAAGAAATTTATAAGGAATTAAAATTGAACTGGCTTCAGATACTAACGTTGGATAAGTGGAATAAACAATATAAAATGAAATTACAGCCAATAAGGCAGTTGACAGACTTCGAGGAGATGGTATATAAAATAAGAAGAGGTTCAATGGGGATAAAAGGAATAGTAAGTAAATTATATAAAATGATAAACAACATGGATGAATCCCAGGATACCCTTAAAAGAATGTGGGAATCGGACTTGAGTATTACTATTACAGATAAGAACTGGAAGAAAAAATGGAAAAGTAGGATGATGCGAAATCTGTCTACAAAAGTTAAAGAACACAACTACAAGATGTTGTGGCGATGGTATATGACGCCAGTTCGATTAAATCAAATAAATAGTAGCAATTCGAAAAAATGTTGGAGGTGTCATCAGGAAATTGGGACATACAAACATATGTGGTGGGATTGCAAAATTATTTCCAATTTCTGGCATAAAATGGAACAAGAAGTAGAAAAAAATTTAAATATCCGTTTAAAGTTGAATGAAAAAATAGTATTATTAACGGATTTAGAGGATTTGAATTTAGAGGAAAATATAAAAGAGTTATTGTCTATTTTTTTGACATTGGCGAGACAACAAGTAGCCAGAAATTGGAAAGGTGATATGAATTTAGAAATTGGTAAATGGTATGTTGATGTTTGGGATATGGCATTAAATGAAAAACTTACATGGGAATTAAATATAAAAAGGGAGTTAATAAAACAAAATAGATTTTGGGACATTTGGAAGCCTTTTTTGCAACACACATTGATGGATAATAAAGGAGAAAAACCTGCTCCGAATACAATGTATTTTTGGCAGAATGAATGAGTTGTAAAAGGAGTGGCTGGTAGATTCAAGGACTGTAGTGCACTGGGTGGTAGGAACCATGTACAAAATATTAAAGTTGTAATATGGTGGTTAAAGAGGAGAGTGGATATAAGGATGAAAATATACAGTATAGCAAATGTATAAAAAATAACGTTTGATTACATTATATTATATTGACATGTATCTTTTTTTTCTCTCTTCCTCTTCTCATTTTTTTTAACGTTGTAGGATGTACGTGGGAACTACTTTTGTGTATGTGTGTGTGTGTAATTGTTTCTTTTATGTTTTGTAGACTGTTTTGTTAGTTTATTTTTAATATTGTAAAAAAAATTAAAAAAAAAAGACAGAAAACACCATTGTAAGTGACTAATTGTGACTTCTGGGGGGGGGATTGTGAAACCTAATTTAGTTGTTGAGCAAGTTTTTGGTTGTTTTATTTGTTAAGCGAAGCGAACATTCAGAGAAAACTGCTCATTAAGCGAGTTACTCTTTAAGCAAGGCGCTCTTTATGCAAGGTTTGACTGTATTCCATCTTTTTTCCAGTTAGCTCAAAGTACCATAAATACCTCTCCTTATTTTATCTACAAAGCAACAATGTTGTGATCCAATTTCATCCAGTGAGTGATTGGTCACCAGTAAACTTCATGTCTTCATAGGATCACTATTAGGATCTCCAAGTAGTCATACCTCGCATAATGAATTTAATGCGTTCTGCAAGGCTGCTCACTATGCGAAAAATTCACTATGCGAGTCAAGACTCACATAACGAATTTTTCGCTATGCGAGTCGGACTTTTCCCTATGGAAAAACTCACATAACAAGTGTTTCTATGGGGAAAACTCACATAGCAGTCCCATTTAATAAATGGGAGATAACCAGTGGTGGGATTCATGGCCAGGGGAAAGCCCTGCATTATTTCAAAACATGGATCGGTGAGGCCAGCCAGGATTTCTATTACTGATTCTGGTGAACTGGGGCAAACTTGCTGATTCCCACCACTGGAGATAACACCAAATCCCCATTCAGTTGGCCTACTGAATTTCAGCTTCTATTTAGCTGTCAAACTGATAAATTTGCTTCCCAATACCTTACTGGAAAGTTAAAATAAATTATGTCTCTAACCAGTTATTATAACAGTTTGCAATACAGTACTAAAAAGAAATCCCAAATAATATAGTATGTGAAACTTCCAAAGATTCCCAGTTGACAGAAAATAAGAGCTTGTATAGGTCAGTTTATTTTATTTATTTATTACTCGTATTTGCTACCCCGCTCCAATCGGGCAGGCCCGACTCTGAGCGGCTTACAAATCGAAATATAGTCATCTTAAAACCCAATGTTAAAACTTTAAAAAATACATAAAAACATTAAAATCACGCCAGAAATTGAACCGAAGGGTGTCTGTCACTAGATCAGCCACCCTGTATGAGATCCCACGATCCTATGTCCCCACACTTGCTTAGCCAGCCAGGTTTTTAAACCTTTTCGGAAGGGCAGGAGCTCAGTTGGCTGGAGTACCTGGTTGAAAGGGGACTTCGCATCCACATCCCCACTGTGCTTCCCAGGAGAGGCAAGCTGAGATCACCTGGATCATATATGGCTGACTGTGATAGGGCTATGCACACCACCACTATGAAATCTTGGGCAAGAGGCAATCCCAGACTATATTTTAAAAGGGGGCTGGTAAACTACACCTGGGTACAGTACTATATACCTAGAAAACACTGAATTGTCACAATTGTGAATCCACTTTACTGAAATCATACCAGAGCCATTTGGTGTAATGTATAATGACATCCTATAAGATACTGCAGTGGCTTAATGGTTAAGATGCTGAACTTGATGACCCAAAGGTCAGTAGTTTGAGACCTGAGCACTGGAATGAGCAACCACCATCTATTCCAGCTCCTGCTAACCTAACAAGTTCAAAAGCAAGAAATTGCAAATACAGTAAAACCTCATATAACACTAAAACCTGGTTCCACAAGTCTTGGTGTTATATGATTTTTAGTGTTATCTGATGCATGTTAAAATCCTATGGGATCCATAGATACATTGTAACCACACAGGCTTTAGCGGTTGTTATCTGAAGCATCCCATAGGATCTTAATGTTATCTGATGCAATTCTTCCCCCCAGATTCCTTAATGTTATGCGATTTTAGTGTTATTCGATACTAATGTTATATGAGGTATTACTGTAGATAAAACAGGGGCCACTTCAGTGGGATGGAAACAGTGTTCTGTCTGCCACATGACCAAAGAAATGTCTGCAGATAAAGACAGCCCTGTCTCATTGGCTGTAAACAGCAATGAGAATCGAACTCTAAAATCGGACACAATTGGCTTCTGAGCAAGGGTGTGCTTTATAATAACATCCTACATGTCAGGAGACCTGGATTCAAATCTCCATCAGGTCATGGAAACTCATGGGGGAGAGGCAACAATGGTAAATCACTCCTTACTTAACAGACATTAAAAACCTTATTTGTGTTGCCATTAATTAGAATTTTTTAAAAAATGCCACTATCAAAATATTGGCAGTTTATTGTGTATGTTCCAGGATGTGTCCTGATTTTAATGGGTTTATTTGCCCTCATTTAATTGTTTTGCTCTTTATATATCTAAACTCTACTGGGAGACTCGAAGCTTCTCCCCCTGTACACCTACAATGGTAAATGGTGCGCATGTAACCTATTATGATTTCTGGAAAGCTCGTTTAAACTAACAAACGTTAAAGCCGTTCTTGTTGATTAGAACCGCTGAGTCTTAAATTTCATTTTAGCGTTGGGAAACGGAATTACACCAGGAGCCAAAAATTATCCCTTATTGAAAAGCCACTCCAGAGAACTACAAGAACTCCCAATTCTGCCGAATAAAGTATAGCCATGGTTTTTTTTTTCTGCCGAAGAAAGTATAGCCATGTTTGTTTGTTTTTCAGTTTCCACAACGCAAATACTTCCTTCTTTTTCCTCTTTCAAATACCCAAGAACAAAAGCCGCGCCTCTCCCCCTCCCCAAAAAAACTCAATTCAGTTGGCCCTCTTATTATTTCCTCACCCGGCCAGACCTCCCAAAGTACAAGGAGATGAGCCGGTAAGGGAAACGCCGTAACCGGCACCAGAACCAGTAATGTAGCCATGAGGACTTCAGCCCTCAGCATGGCTTTTCCCCCGCCGTCTATAGGTTCCTCCAAAAACCGCCACGGGCGGCTCTGTCTAACGGCCCCTCCTCGCGGCAAGGCGCGAGCGCGAAGGCAACAGAAAATGGCGCGCGAGGGCCGCCGCCGCTGCTACCCGCTCTCCCGGCGCGCGCAGAGAAACCGGGCGGCCTGTTGTTAAGGAAGTGCGAAAGAAGGAAGCGCGAGCGCGCGCACTCGTGCGGCGTGGGGGGAGGGGGGGAGGAGGAGCAGGCGCAGCATCGCGTAATAATTATGCTGCTCCCTCCCCTATAGGGAAGCCCGGGCTCAACCCCTTGTACAGTCGCTTGTTTTGTGTATGTGTGTGAGGATGGAAGCCCACGGAAGGTCCAGTGGTGGCGGCTTAGTGGTTAAGACGCTGAGCTTTGACGACATGAAGGTCGCCAGGTCAGCAGTTGGTGTGGCCTGATATTGGGCAGATGTCATCTAGTCCTTTTAATTCCTTTTTGTTTTAGATTTGTTAATTTTACCTGTGTATGTTATTATATGCTGGTGGTGACTCTGACTCTGACACAAATCAGAGCCATAGGTGGGGGCAAAGCTCACCCTGAGTTAGCAGTTTGCCTGTTGTCTGTCTAAGCTACTGTCAACCTAGTAGCTTGAAAGAAATTGAAAGTAGATAAATAGGTACTCCTTTGATGGTAAAGGTAATAGTGTTCTGTGCACTCTGGTGTCTAGTCATGCCTGCCACATGACCACAGAAACATCTGCAGACACAGCGTCATTGGCTGTAAAGAGAGATGAGCACAGGATGCCATGGCTTTCTCTTACAAAGCCATTTAATGTATCGTTCTTTACCTATACTCCCACTGGGCCTTGCTTAAGATGCTGTTGTCTATCCCAGCACTCCTGCCAGCCTATCAGTTCGAAAGCAAGAAATTGCAATTAGATAAATAGGTACCTCAGCAGGAAAGGTAACAGCATTCTGTGTGCTCCGGTGTCTAGACATGCCTGCCACATGCCCATGGAAATGGCTGCAGACAGTGCTGGCTCTTTGGCTGTAAACAAAGATAAAGACAACCTCTATAGTTGGGCTTTCAAACAAAGGAGACCTTTTTTCAGTCCAGGATATTTTTACTGTTAGAATAGTTCTTTGGAAATATTGCCAGATGTACACAGTTCATTGTTCCTATATTTTACCCAAGTCACACTTAGTAGGATCTCTGTAACAATGTCTGCATCAAAATTCAGTATTTTTTTGAGATTTTTGGCTAGCCTCTAATAAAAAAGATTACCCCAAAATGAGCTATGTAAGATGGTGGCCTGTTTTCATATTCACTCAGGTTGTCAGCACATGCATTTTAAAAAGTTACCTGTCTTCTCTCTTCATGGTCTGGCTGTTGATGGGCCTAGCTCCATCCCCGTTATAACTTATTTATTTATCTATTTTCAAAACCTATTCTCCAGCAGTTTAAGGAGGAGGAAAAGCAACTCCAATGATCCTCAATCCAAATTGTCACTGCTGGAGTGGTAAGGACACAATTATTTATCTGCAGACCATGTTGCCAGCAAAAAACTATTAAAAGTTGTTGTTTATTGGTGAGCAAAAATAAATCAGCAGCTATATATTTCTCTCTCTCTTGGTAAAGGAAAAAGCAACAGAAAGGTATATTTGAGGGGGGCCCTTCCCCCCATACTCCACTTCCAGTCTCTGAGACCATTTAGTGAAAGTAACATTTTTTAAAATCCACTAATTACTTGTTGCGGATAATTTATTACAACCAAATGGCAGCAAATAAAAGCAAAACTTTCTCAGTATGGTATAAAGGAATCCCAGAAAAATACCACCAACCCAATAGGAAACCCAGTTGTTTCTGAAGAAAAGCCAGTTCAAGTACTATACTGTATATCACTACCAATTTCCAGTCACTCTTAAAAGCAACCAGTAATCACATTGGTTCTGTCATACTGACACGGGCTTTTTCCAATTCTTTGAATTTCATGCCAATCTAAATCTTTAATAAGTAGGTAGAGCCATCAGTTGTGAGAGCTTTAATAGAACAGTGCTGATGAGTAATCCTTTGACTATTATAGTAATGATTATTTGCATAGAGGGGGCAGCCAAAAATGAGATGGCTAGATGGTATTGTAGATGCAATGGGCACAGAGCTGGGCAGGTTGAGGAAGATGGTGAAGGACAGGGGTGCCTGGAGGGCAATGCTCCATGGGGTTGCAAAGTGTCGGAATTGATTGTGTGACTGAAAGTTCGGTTTTTGCACCATGCTATGAATGCATAAGGTCACAGTTTCAGTATCAGAAACTGAAATAAAACTAACAGCTCACTGTATGGCCCTGTTACTTTAATATTATGCATGATACTCTTGAAATAGAGTAGATCATACTGCCAGCAACTCAACAGCAAGTGTCAGGCGGCGGTTAACTAACCTGACAACCCTGAGGACCAATGGCCCTGGGTGCCAAAGTCCACAGGGAAGGGTGACAGTCTCTAAATGGATTAAATCCCACTTGATGGAGGGCAGCAGCTTCATCAATACTGGCCTGGGGCTGAGGAGGACTTTGCGTGCCAAAAGGGCTCAGGACCAGAAAGTGACTCACGGAAGTGGATCAGTGGTATGGGAGTCATGCTGCAATGCGGAAGGCAGATGAAAGGCCAATACATTATATTCTCAGGACAGTCTTCATGCTTGACCGCAATGATGATTGCCAATGTTCGGATTCGAATATGGCAGAAGTTGATTATTTTAATTGAGTCCTTACCAATTTCTTGTCCACAAGGTGGTGCTATGTCAAAAAAATTATTAAATAGAAAATCTACATTTAAAGTGTTAATTTATTCAGATAAATGATTCTGGATTTTAAGTATTCTTTGCAAATTGGAAGATTTTCTTATTAAAGTTTTGTAATATTCTATGATTAGAATCACTATCATTTTTTTGATTTTTTTTTTGTTAACGAAACACACTTCTTAAGAAACATTCCTTAATTATTGAATAAGCTATGGAATCACAGCAATGATTGTATAATCTAGTTTGATTTCTTTCATGTTTTTAAATCCATACTGCAGACTTAACGTGACAAACTACAATTGCTCAGGTTCTGTAATGGACTCATCCTCTAAGAACAAGAGTCATGTTGGATCAGACCAAGGCCTTACTAGTCTGTTGTCTAGTCAGTGTCTAATGTCCGAAGCCTGCAGAAATAGCATAAGACCACACATCATTGAATCTGTGGTCTGGGAAAAGGCACAAGGACTAGATTTCAGTGAAATGAAGTTTGGTTTCTGAACAGCATGGCAGATGCCTTTTAGTTTTAGTAGACATAAGAACACTGAAGATGTCTTGTATGGGTAATATGAGAGAAAAAATTAGAAAGTGTTCATATACCCTTTGGTATAAAGTAGTGAGGAATGTTTGAAAATAATACAGTGCCTACACTGGAAAAAACCCTCCCCAACTTTAGAAATAACTTTACTTTTGAATTATTTGGCTATGAAGCAATGCAAACAAATACAGTTGTACCTCGCTTAAAGAGCATAATGCGTTCCATGGGATTGCTTTTTAAGCAAGTTTGCTCTTTAAGCGAAACACCATTGTAAGTGACCAATTGTGACTTCTGGGGGGGGGGGGAATTGTGAACCTCGATTTATTTAAGCAAGTTTTTGGTTGGTTTTATTTGTTAAGCAAAGTGAACATTGAGAGAAAATTCTGCTCTTTAAACAAGTTACTCTTTAAGCGAGGCGCTCTTTATGCAAGGTTTGACTGTACTGTAATTATATATTTTTCCAAAAATGAGCATTTTTAAATCATTGGATCTTACCTACTAGTGGTTCAGAAACTCACCTTGGTAGCTGGAAGGCCGGCAAGTCAGCAGTTCAAGATCTGGGTATTGCATGACAGATTGAGTGCCCATCTCTATCCCAGCTCCTGCCAACCTAGCAGATCGAAAGCAAGAAAATGCAAGTAGATAAATAGGGACCACTTTGGTGGGAAAAGATCTTGGAGACATGAAAGGAGCCTCATTCGGGTGCCCCCTAAGCAGAGTTTCTCCAACAAAAATCCTTTCAACCCAGAATAATTTCTGACACGGAATTATTATTATTACTACCTACCTGGTTTTGGAAATGACAGATCTTATCTTGTGCTCTTATAGTTTTCCATAGAATCCATGTATCCTTTTTACCAGAGATCTGAGGTGTTGCTAAGTATTTCTGTTGAATTTGTTATTGTCACAGTTGTAAATTACTGCTATTTAGTTTTGGCTTTACCACTTGTTTTTCTGAGTAACTCCCAGTTTCTAGGAACTTCTTATGGTCCTTTTTTCCATTAAAGAATTAAAGAGAGTTTACTAAAGAGAGAGAAGGGTAACTATTGGAGTTGTGCTTTCACTTGGTACCAGGAATTAACCTTGGAGGTACCGATATTTATGGCTTGCAAATTTTGATAAGAATTTTTTTTGAAGATATGCCCGATTAAGAACGAAAAGTAAAAACAAAGACATCATTAAAGTTGTTGATCCACAATATATCATTGGAAAACCAGCCTTTAATTGCAATAAATTCCTAACAGGACAGGTAAGAGGGGACCAATAAGATTTCAGGAAAAGTTTTGAATGGTAGAGAAGCTATAAATATTTAGAAAGAAAACAAAGAAGGGCCCAGAAAGGACAGAGAAAGCAACTTCCCCTTGCTCTTTGCTGAGATTATTGCCTGAATTTGTCGCAAAGGGCCAGACTCAACTGTACAACTGAACAACAACTGGCTGAATCTTTTTTCCTATTTTGACTAGCATTTTAGCTTTTGAATTAATTATTGGCTTTGTTTTCTACTGTGCTTCTGCATAAATAATATTTTATATTTTTCTCAAGTTCTACTTTAAGACGTCCTGTAAAATCTAACACTGGCAGTTTCTTGTTTTTTTTTCAGCCTCTGTGATTGACATGCATCAGGAGATTCTCTACAACTGCTTTATATATTCATATACTGTACAGTAATACCTCGGATAACGCTAAGACTTGTTCTACAAGTCTTGGTGTTATCTGATTTTTAGTGTTATCTGATGCTTGTTAAAATCTTATGGGATGGATCGGATAACGTTAAAGCTCCATAGAGATACATTGTAACCGCACAGGCTTTAGTGGTTGTTATCCGATCCATCCCATAGGACCTTAACGTTATTCGATCCAATTCTCCTCCCCAGATTACTTAACACTTTGCGATTTTAGCGTTATCCGAGGTAAACGTTATCCAAGGTATTACTTGTATATCCTTTGTATTTTCTTTCTGCAATCTTAGGTGTGCAATTCTCTACATGCTTGACCCCAGGTGAACGTGGGCCTGATTGATCTGAAAGTAACAGAGATATGAAAACTGAATTCTAAGTCAATTTTTACAGGGCTAGTCATAATGAAATCTGTGGTTTTCAGTTTATAGCTATACATACTGTACTGTATTATTCATTCATGTTTCATGTAAAACTTTTTATTTATTTGTTGGCATTCTACTAACATGAATCAGTAGGTTTCACTGCTAAGGTCGTGCGGTGGGAAAGTGTGCCAGAAAACTGGGCTTATGCTGCATTCACATAAGAACTGTTGATATGGTTACATATTTACCTCGCTTAGCTCTTACAAATATACTGAAATCAGTTTTAGAATATTTCATTTTTTGTTTGCCATGTTATTCACTTTGTAAGTTTCTGTTGTTATGGTTTACAATTATTATTACAGTACAGTATTTATTTTTATTTTCACACTAGTCATTGTTTTCACTGATTTTTCTCAACATCCATGATTCACAATTTGTCCCGATATTTTAATAAGTATGAAACAGGTTTTAACTTTGTTGTGTTTCTGGCTTTATAATAAATCTTTATATGTTACAGGAGCAAAGTAAAATTAATAAGGAGGCCTTTTTAAAACAATAATTTCCATGCTCCCTATTCATTTAGATGGGCCATTTTCATTCTCCAGTCATGTTTTGTTGCAGGATCCACATACAGCTACTCCTATAAATTAAACATTTTATGACACCATCACTCAAAGAGCTGTAAACAGTGTCTTTGAGTTTTAGCAATTTGCCATGTATTGTCTTTTCTTAAAGCTTACTTAGACTTAGATCCTCCCATGCAATGTAGCATATCAAGCAGCAAGGGATCTCCAGCAGTTTTGGTCTTGGGCGACTGTTTCTGAATCCTCCTATGTCATTTCCAAGGTCTTTAAGTCTCCCATGAAAGTTCTTTGACATGTATTTCAAGGGTACCCTAGTTGTCATTTGGCATTAGGAGGGGTCCAACCCATTGCCACCTTAGGGATCCTCTTTTTCCCTGCGGCTGCCAGGGTTGTGATGGGGTGTGGGCGGTATGCACATGCCTCACCGCTGCTTTGGGAGTTGCACTGATTGCCAGTATGTCTCCAGGTGCAATTCAAGGTGCTGGTTATTACCTTTAAAGCCCTACATGGTAGGGGGCCAGGATACTTAAGAGACCGCCTCATCCCATGAACATCTGCCCGTCCCACCAGAGCAGACCAGAGAGGCTCTCTAGTTGTTCCATCGGCCAGAGTGGCACATCTCTCTGGCACTAGAAGGAGGACCTTCTCTGTGTCTGCTCCAGCCCTATGGAACCTCCTGCCAATGGAGCTACGTCTCCAGACAGAGCTGCTACCCTTTAGGAAGAATCTAAAAACATGGCTGGCAGGACAGATATGGGGTGTGGAAAGTATAATGACCCCAGCACACTGGATGATCTGAGCCTCTCTCTTTCTCTACTTTTTTAATTAGTAGTTGTAGCATTTGGTGTGTTTTTAATCTGTTTTTAATCTTATTTAGATTTTAATTTTAAATTTTAACAGTTTTAAGGTTTTTAGATGGAAGCTTCCACTTCCTAATCCTGGGCTCTACCTGCCCAGAGAAGGATAAGACTAACGTCCTCTGGCCGGGAGGAAGAATGGACTTCAGTTGTTTGTGCTGTGTTGTTTTTTCTGACTGTAAGCCGCCCTGAGTCGCCATGGCGAGTGGGCGGTGAGTGGGCGACAATATAAATATAATTAATTAATTAATTAAAAATGTTTTTAAAATTACTATTAAAATGTTTTTTTAAAGATCCTATTGTTAAAACAGTTTATTCTGGCATCTAACAGCAATTAATTAAATTTATAATCCTGTCTATATCCTTATCTGAGAGTAGATCTTACTGAACTCAGTAAGATTTACTGGTACATGTGAGTTCGATATATGTAGGTTGGCTTCAACTGTAAATGTTACAATCATAGCTATAATAAAACATTCTAATCAATGTACAGTGGTACCTCGCTTAACGAGCATAATGCATTCCACTGGATTGTTCTTTAAGCGAGTGTGCTCATTAATCAAAACACCATTGTAAGTGACCAATTGTGACTTCTGGGGGGTGGGGTGGGGCGGGTTGCAAACCCCAATTCAGTTCTTAAGTGAGTTTTTGGTTGGTTTTAGTTAAGAGTGGTGACCATTCAGAGAAAATTCTGCTCTTTAAGCTAGTTAGTCTCTAAGCAAGGCGCTCTTTATGTGAGGTTTTGCTGTACAGTTGTACCTCGCTTAAAGAGCATAATGTGTTCCACAGGATTGCTCTTTAAGCGAGTTTGCTCTTTAAGCGAAACACCATTGAAGGTGACCAGTTGTGGGGGGGACTGCGAACCCCGATTTATTTCTTAAGCGAAGCGACCATTTAGAGAAAATTCTGCTCTTTAAGCGAGTTACTCTTTAAGCGAAACGCTCTTTATGTGAGGTTTGACTGTACTTGCTCTCATTCCATACCAACCAACTATGATTTCCACAGTTGGCACCAAAAGTTATCCTGCATTTAGTAGATAACTCTTTCATGACAACAAAGTCACAGTGACAAGGGTTGCTGCTGCAGTGTCATAGTCATCTTAACAGGATTTCCTCCGTAATGATCCAATTTTATCAACATTCAAACACTTCTGATAGTCTAGTTATCTGGTTTCTGTTTCAGCTGCTTGAGATGTTCCATACGCCAGAAGGGGAAACTCCAACCAATGGAAAAGTACAGTTGTTGACAGTAAAAGCCAAATGCTTCAGAAATTGTAGACACACAGTACTGTATATTTGTTTTTAAAACCTTCCAGAATGTACTGTACTAAGCTTTGTATGTTGTAATTTCCTGATATACAGTATATTAAAAAAGTTAAAATTGAGCAAGGATCCAATTGCAGTAGAATGAAGAATTCTGAAAGAAAGCCGCTATGGGAGCTGTCAGAATACCCTTTTCCCTCTAAGTCTCCTTTCTTCATACAGTATACAGTATGTTTTTAGACTGCAGTGCTGTGCAGCAACAGGCACTAACGTGTTGGTTTTGCTTTATGTCTGAGCTAGTGTATTTCAATTTTGTTGTTCAATTGCACAGTTGAATCCAACCCTTAGCAACCCCATGGACCACAGCACACCAGGTTCCTTTATCATCAGCCATCCTCTGGAGTCTGCCCAGATCCATGCCCCCATGCCCATGGCATCAATAATGCTGTCGTGTCATCCCATGCAGTGGTGGGCATCAGCAGGTTCGCACCAGTTTGCCATAACTGGTAGCATAAATTCTGGCTGACCCCACCACCCACATTTTGAAATAAAGTAGTCCTAATTCGGGTTCAACGCAGGACTTTCCCCCTTGCCACGCCCACCACACCATGCCCACAGTGTGGTAGTAATTTTTTTTGTGCCCACCACTGATCTCATCCTCTGCCGCCCCCTTCTCCTTTAAGCCTTCAAACTTTCCTAGCATCAGGGCTTCCTCCAGTGAGTCCCTTCCTCATTTGGTGGCCAAAGTATTTCAGCTTCAATAGCTGTCCTTCCACGGAACAGCCCAGGTTGATTTCCTTTAGGATTGATTGATTTTATTTCATTAGCAGCATATTGATGTCTGACTAGGTTATTGATGTCTGGCCAGGTTATCTTGGTATGGTAATATAGTAGACCATACTGCCAGTGACTCAACACGCAGTTAACTAACCTCACAAACCTGAAGACTAGTGGTCTTGGCAAAGTCCACAGGGAAGGGTGATTCTCCCCAAGTGGATTAAATCCCACTTGAATCCATCTTGATGGAGGGCAGCAGCTTCATCTATACTGGCCTGGAGCTGAGGAGGACTTTGCATGCCAAAAGCGTTCAGGACCAGAAAGTGACTGGATCACCACGGGTGTCACGCTGCGATGTGGAAGGCAGATGAAAGGCCACCACGTTATATTTGCAGGACAATCTTCATTGCTGATTGCCGTAATGATCGCCAATATTGGAAATTGGATATGGCACAGAAAGAAGAGGAAGGAAGCAGCATATTGTGGAATAAGCTGAGAGAGACCTGTTAGATCTTCTTCGGATATGGAAGGTGCAAGTGCAATGGGAAATGACTAACGTAGCAACACCTCATTCTTCCGTATCCCAGCCTGTATACCTCCTCCCCGCCTTGCATCTGTTGGCAAATATTTTAAAGTGACGGAGCATTCAAACATTTCCATCAGAACAGTGGTTGGCCTCTAAATTCAAAATCATGGTTATTCTTAGGATAGCATCTTTTTGCGCCTCCCCAGTTTTGTCTGTTTTTTAAAAAATTACTCTGCCAATTCTTTTTGCAAGAATTCTTGCCTTTGGAAATTGTAATGCACTCATTTTAGTTTTAATATGTAGGAGTGCAAAATGTTTGCTAAAACAATACCATATATATATTACATTGACCAATTAATTTGTACCTATTTCCTGTGTTTAGATATAACACCAGCAATCACAATACCACAATTACCAGAGCGTATAACTGGTAGTGTGACTGTCTATAAATCATTCCATACCAGAATGAAATATTCACATCCTACAGGATACCACTACAATTCTGAATTTCTTCCTGTTAGCAATGTGCATGTATATTTAACCTTTTTGCTTTGTACTCTGTGACTGTGAACTTCAGCTATAAGCATTCTGAAAAAAGTAGATAGTACAAAACAGACAAAAGACCAATAATGGCTTTCATCAAGACAGAATCCTATACCAGTGAAACATCAGTGGACTTCAAGATATTTTTTGGAGTACAGCTCCCATCATGATGGCGAACCTTAGCACGCCAGATGTTCTTGGACTTCAATTCCCAGAAGCCCAAGCACCCTGTGAATCCACATTAATGGGTTTGCTGCTATTCATCCGGCCCATGCTGCCCTCATCACTCCTGGAAGTGGAAGCAAAATGTGCCCGTATGGCTCCAGCGAGAACCTGATAATTTAGTGCCATGGGCTGGATCCAGCTCACAATCCATAGGTTGCCGATCCCTGCTTTAAAGACTATGGTCTGTGCTGTGTGGGGCCAGTGGAACTTACTCCTGTGTAGTCTTACCTAGGACTGTTCTCTCAATATGTCCTGCTAGTGCAACTTTAACCTGTATATAGTCCATTAAATAAGGCTTGAGAATTATGAGAAAAATTGTTTGGTGGTGGTGGAGGAAAAGCAGACTCAGTTTATTATATCAAATCATAATGGGGCAGGATTGGTACTAAGCCACATTATTCATGGTAAATCTTTTGGAGAACTTCAAAAGCAATTCCACTGATTCTTTGTAAAAGGCCTGAATAAACAGCTTCTTTGATCATTATTTTTAGCTGGAAGTTTATTGTATAAGCACAACTTTACATGTGTGTCGCTTAGGGATTCACAACCTACGGCCCACGGGCCAGCCCCAGCCCCCAGCGGCAAACCATCTGGCCTGTGGCGTCAACCCCCAGAAGTGGAAGGGATGTTTTTACTACAGCTATAAATGCACCCATGCATGCACAAATGCGCCCACCGTGGTTTATGGCTGCGTTTATGGCAAGGTGAACCCACATGTCCAGCCTGTTTAGCTGTCCAGCCCGCTCAGCCCATGGCGTGAAAACATTGAGAACCCCTAGTGTAGATTAATGTGGCAATTCTGTTCTCTTAATAAGAATAATTTTATTTCCTCTTAAGCAGTGAGACATATTTAAGTGCATTCAGTTTCCTTTAGAGGAGTTCACAATTGGGAAGGGTTGTTAAAGGAATATGATAGATTTATTTGTGAAAAATCTAATTTAGACATTTGCAAATAAATACTTTCAGAGGAACAGGAAGCAATAAACTCTAATATTTCTAAGGCAGAGAACTGCCATAGCAGAGAAGGCAGACTAAATGTGATCCACAGAAGAAGTAAATGGTGTCCCACTCCAGTACTTTAGCCAAGAAAATGGCACAAACAGTATCAAAAAAATGTGGGGAACGGATTTATATATAAGCATTTCTAATGAAAACTGAAAGAAAAAGTGGGGGGAAAGAATTATGCGAAATCTATCCACAAAGTTTAAATAACATACAGTGTTACCTGATACAATTTTAATCCATTCCATAGGGCTCGTTGTATGAAACAATTGCTATATGATGCATGTCTTGTATAGCGATTTTCCCTATGGGATGCATCGTACAACAATTTTATTCGGTAAGTGGTTTTTCCCATTGAAAAATTATTGTATGGGTTTTTTTCCCATAGGGAAAATTGTTATGCAGAATGCCCCCCCCCCCAATTGTGATGTGATTTCGTGATATGATAATTGTGATATGATACAGGGCGATTGTTGTATGAGGTTCCACTGTAATTATAAAATTTTGTGGAGATGGTATATGACACCAGTTCAACTAAACCAAATGGATAATAGTAAATCAAAAAATGTTGGAGATGTCAATGGGAAATGGGGACATACAAACATATGTGGTGGAATTGTGAAATTGTGTCTGAATTTTGGCAGAATATAGAATATGAAATAGCTAAGATTTTGGATTTCAAGCTGAAATTAAACAGAATTGCCTGGCTGACTGATTTTGAGGATTTGAATCTACATGAAAAAATTATTTATTTATTTATTAGCTATTTTATTAACGTTAGGTGCTTAAAATTTTCATGTTGAGTAATTGGTATTCTGACATTTGGGATATGGCACTGAATGAAAAACCTACATGGGAATTAAATTTTTAAAAAGGGATTGTGAAAAAAAGATTCTGGGATATTTGGAAACCGCTTCTGTGACACACATTGGAAAAGGATAAAGAAAACAAACCTGTACCTGATGTAATGAGTTTTGGCAAAGTAAATAAGGTTAAAAGAGACAACTGGTAGATTCAAGAACATAGTAATATTGCGCTAGTGTGTTCAATATGTTTGTGTTAAAAGAAATAATTGAGAAGCCATAGTAATGGGAATATTTTAAGTTTGAAATTGAAAAGAAATGGAATTTACATAGGTTTAAAGCATGAAATTTAATTACATACAAGTAGAATGGTTAATAGATATGAGGTTTGTAATTTTTTTAGTATGTTGTATTTGTTTTGTATATTGTTTATGTTTATGTTTTTTTGTTTTTTCTTTTAAAAAATTAATTGAAAAAACAAACAGTATCAAAAGGTTAAAAGAGATGATGCCAGAAAGTGAGCCCCTCAGACCAGATATCCAACATGCTACTGGGGAAGAGCAGAGGGAAGTGCAAGTAACCCTAGAAGAGTGAAGCGACTGGGCCAAAACCAAATGGACTCTATGCTGTGGATGGGTTTTGATGGTGAAAGGAAAGTCTAATGCTGTAAAGAACAATATTGCATAGGAACCTGGAATGTAAGATCTATGAATCAAGGTAAGCTGGATGGCAACACTGAACATTGATATCCTGGGAATCAGTGAATTAAAGTGAACAGGGATGGCCAAATTTAATTCAGGTGATCATCAGATGGCCAACACTGAAATCAGATTACTTTGTAGCCAAAGTGGAGAAGCACTATACAAGTGGTGGCAAACCTATGGCATGCATGCCAGAGGGAACACTCAGAGCCTTCTCTGTGGGTATGCACACTGTTGCCCCAGCACAGAGTTTGCCCTGCCGCTCTGCCCAGCATCCCAATGGGAGCGCTTCCTCCCTCCCCCCAGCACAGAGTTAACCCTGCCCCTCTGCACAGCAGCCCAATGGGAGTGCTTTCTCCCCACCACAGCACAAAGTTCGCCCTGCCCCTCTGCAGTGCAGATGGCAGCCTGTTGAGTTTGGGCACTTGGTCTCCAAAATGTTCACCATCACTGCTCTAAACAGTCAGCAAAAACAAGATCTGGAGCTGACTGTGTTTTAGATCATGAGCTACTTACTGTAAAATTCAGTCTTAGAATGAAAAATATAAAGAAACCATTAGGCCACTCAGATATGATCTAGATAACTTCCATCATGAATATACAGCGGAGGTGAGAAATAGATTTAAGGGGTTAGACCTGACAGACAGAGTGCCTGAAGAACTAAGGATGGAGGTTCATAACATTGTACAGGAAGCAGCATTTAGAATCATCCCAAAGAAAAAAGAAATGCAAGAAAGCAAAGTGGTTGTCTGATATACCATATCAAGCAATCTGTCAACAATGTGCTTCTTTTCTTATATTTTCTTAATTAAAAAATTAACAGTATTCTACAATAGTCTTTGCATGTATGTCAGACAATGCATCTATTTCTTGTCATGAAGAAATATTAACCATCTTCCACATGGCTGTTGGGTATTTGCTGTTTATTGCTTTTGTCATTGCATTCCCAGGAGTAGTTTTCTTCATCTGACACAGCTGCCTAAGAAAATATAATTGGTTTCTTGAGATTATACAATCCAAACAGACTGTGTGAAACCCTGATACTTAGACTTTCCTCTAGGTTATAGAACATTAGTGGTTTAATAAACAACTACATAACTACATTGGTCCCTTGGTACAAGCAGAAATACTCCTTTTTACGCTTCAAGAAAGAAAAAGGGTATACTGTATACAAACCTTTTAGATAAGGTTTTTTTTAATTGGCAGTATATGCATACATGTGTGGATGTGCATATACAGTATGTGCATAGCCTAAATACAAACTGTTCCATATATGTTCTAAATATATGTATATAACATATGTTAGATTACTAGAAAAGCAAAGGATTTCTGGATTAATATGAGATATACTTACCAGTGGCCAAAGCATTCAAAATTAACATCCAAAGGTGGTTCATGAACAATTATTATAAATAAAAATGGAAACATTAACTAATCAACACTATCACTGTCATTAAAATCTGTCCTCTATAAAACCAGTTGCTTAAAAATATTTTTGTAATGTCCAGTATATCAGAAATATTTTGTTAGCAATTCTAAAAGACAACAGCAAAGTAGCTTGGTGAGGTTCCCCAGGAAGAGCATTCCAGATCCGTTAAATGCCCTCTCTGTGCTGCTACAGAATGAATTTCCCTTAAAGAAGGTATTTAGTGAACTGTAAGGATTTCAGTTGCTATAGAGCTGGTGTGTAAGATGTTGATCCTTAAAGCAGTCTTCTCCATTGTGATGCCCTCTTGATCTTTTGGTTGTAGCTACAACTCCCATCTTGAAAAAGGAGCTCTAAAATGTACTGGAGTCAGGTCTTCTGTAAATACTGTACTGTTGTGTAAAAGATGCTTCAAACTTGAAATACTGTATGTGCTTCTATCTGCTGACAAAAATCAAATGCAGCCATTTTGATCTCTTAGAAATATGTTGCATAAGTAATTTTATACTTAGAAGTTGCATAATTAGCTGTACAGTGGAACCTTGGTTAATGTAATTAATGCATTCTTCAGGACGTTTCTTACAGCAAAAATTACTTTAACCAAATTTCTCATAGGAATACAATGAATGCAATTTCCCATAGGAATGCATTGAAAAAATACATTAACCAAAACAGTTTCCCATAGAAATGCATTGAAAACCAATTAATCCGTTTTGGGAGGAAATCCGTAAACCGAGCCACTATTTTCCATGGATTTCCTTTTGTTATGCAATTTTTATGTTAACCAAGCCGTTAGTTAGCCGAGGTTCCTCTGTATGACTATTAGCTGTTGCCCTGTATGTATTGGTAAATAGTGCTGATTCCATTCAACATGGCTTACTTCCAACTAAGTGGGTATAGTACTATGACTTTAAATTAACTAGGCTTTTGGGTACCCTTTAGCACCCAAAATTTGGTTTAGCATTATTTTTGACACGGGAGCATTAAAGGTTTTATCACAAATGTCTGAGCATAAGATAAAGGAGGGCAATTTGATTTTTAAGGAGGGCAATTTGAGAATGAGTTATTAAGAGTGAATGGGATTAGGAGTTCACTTTTTGAACAATAAGAATTATATGTCATGAGAGGGATTAGGATTTTAGAGATGCTTAGGTGGGCATGGCCAAAAAAAGGTTGGGAACCACTGTTTCAGGGGGAATTGCCCTTTTGTGGTGGACTTTAAAATCAGAAGTTGAAAAGGTGCATACCTAGGGATCTCCCAGATATCCAGTCGTAGTGATGAAAACGAAAGGATGTGTACGCATATACATAATGAATCTATTATTTCAAGCAGCAATAGAAAAAGTTATGTAAAGCCATTTATCAATGGGATTGATTAACACCAAGCCTTTTAAGTTGGAAACTGATTGGCACTGCAGTTTTTCTGAGTCTGGATCATGAAGGATAGCTTCATTATGAACTTGTAGGCCAGGAGTTCTAAAGTTTTTTAAGCCGGCGGCTGGGTCACACTCCCTCAGACAACTTCGGGGGCTGGATGGCCATTTTGGTCTTCCTTCACCACATGGCTCTTCCGGGTGTGGTAGAGGCGGTGGGGGGTCACATGAAATGGTGCCACAGGCTGCATCCAGCCCACAGGCTGCAGGTTGAGAATCCCTATTTTAGACAATCTGAGCTCATAGCAAAATGCTCTGATGATAGCAGAACCTCAGCCTACTTGAGTCAACCCCACTCTGCTGCTACAATTATGTGAACTAGCCTTTCGTTCCATATATAACTCATTTAAAAAGTAGGTGCCAAATAATCTTTATGATTGTTTTGCCTTCTGTTTTTAGATGCAAGGCAAACATTAACACCTGCCTGTCTTAGGTTAGGCACCTGAAGCCATGTTTGGCAGCTAAATAAAAGCCTGATTCTTTACTATGTTTATTCACATGCAGCCTCTGTAGCATTCATAGGAATAAATCTTTTCAAATCAGTCCTATGAGCTGCTTCAATTGCACAGAATTCCAATCCAGGATGGAAAGTCCTACCTTCAGTAGAAATGGTGTCTTTATACTCCTAGTTAAAGTTGAAGTGGTTGCAAGGTCTCTTGCAGATACTATCCAATGGTCTCCCTGTGTTGTTTGAGCCAGCCAAGTTCTGGACTACCTTGGGACTGAAGAATTTTGGTGACATGATTAAAAGTTGTCCTTAGATGAGGCTGTGGAAGCTGCTATTTTCACAGCTGTGATTAAAACAAAATGCTAGGATTTCATTTCCTGCCCAATAAAACACCAACCCACAATGAAATAGTTGAAAAAATGCTAGGCAATAAGTATTTAAAAGTTTTAAAAGATAAAGGGTTCATTATAAAAAGCTGGCATCAGTTCACACATCATCCCATGTCACTTAGATCCCCCCCCCCTTGAAAAACAAACTTAATAAATAACTAGTAAAAGTAAAGGTCTCCCTTGCTCAAAGGCTAGTTGTGTCTGACTTTAGGGGGCGGTGCTCATCTCCATTTACAGCCAAAGATCCAGCGCTGCCTGTGGCTAGACATTTCCATGGTCATATGGCAAGCATGATGAGATGCCAGAGTGCACTGAACACTGTGACCTTTCCCACCTGAGCAGTACTTAGTTATCTACTTGAAATTTTTTGCTTTTGAACTGCTAGGTTGGCAGGAGTTGGGACAGATGATGGGAGCTCACTCAGTCACACAGCACTTGGGTCTCAAACTGCAGACCTTCCAACCTTCTGGTCATCAAACAATGTCATAGCCACTAAACCACTGCAGCCCTAATAAATAACTAGAACCTAGATAATACAATATTTTGTCATTTGGATGAATTATACATAATGTAAACTAAAAGTTTTAACTGAGGGCAAATGGAATGCTACTTCTCCATAGACTGTAAACAAATTAAGGGTGGGAGTGCCCACTCATTTTTTTTAATTGGCTTGCATTATGCAGCCGTGGTTACCAGTCTGTCTTTATACAGTTCAAATGCATCTGTTCAGTTTATTACTATAGAAAAGAAACATTTTTGCAAACATTATACAAAAGCAACAACTAGTAGTAAACTTCCACATGTCTAAGGCTAATGATTAGGAAAGAAACTGAGTGTAGTTTTATAGATGCTGATTGTGTTTAGAAAGATACCAGACATTTTGATTGACAGAATCTTGACTCATGCCACAGATCCTCCCCACAGAGTCTTGCCCTGATTTTCCTGTTTCCCATTACAGTGATATACAAAGTAGCCTGCAATTGACACTGAAAGCTTAGGCAATCTTCAGACTTTGTTTAATTGCCGGGGGGGGGGGGAGACAGGCATTTGCCCAATAAATTTTATTGGCAATAAACTTGTGTAGAGAAGAAAAAAAATTAAGATTGCCAAATTACCTGAAGAACTGAACATTTCGTATCAACAGCATATTCCCTGTAGATGCCTGCTCAGAACCAAGTCCAACGGAGTCCAATTATCCCTCTTACCAGGCCAGTGCATGAAGAATTATGGTTGTCCATAACATAACATTTTCAAAAGAAAGTATTCTTGCCTCTTTCCATCTGAAACAGCAACAACAAATTTGTTTTAATATTTCTGGGGCTTTCTATCCAAGATGGAGACTAAGAAACAACTGGTTGAGTGACAACACTTTCAGGGCGTTGTTCCTTTGTCAACAGATTAGTCAGTTAGGTTCAGTTTTGATGTCCTCTGTTGCCAATTAGTTTAGTTTAGTTAATGATGTATTTGTTGGTGGTGGCTTTTGATTTGTATTGTTGTCATTTATTTTCTGTTTGTTCCCACCCAGAGAGGGATAACACCCAGATGGGCTGTATATTAATTAATTAATTAACACTCATATAGTCTTTATAGGAAGTTGGGTCTGTTCAACATTCTTCAGCTTGCCTATTGCAAATCTGCATTTGTATTCAGTGCTTTCTGAAGGATAGCTTTACTCTGAAATTTTATGAGATAATGTACATAAAAAACACTACTTTCCAGGACACTTAAACATTTCTTTCCTTGTCACAATAAACACAATTAGATACTTCTTTACATTGAGCAAAACAATTTTTGTTACTCTGTTATCTTGATACTGCACATATCTGTGTTACGCAGTAACGAATAATTGCAAATCCGGTGTGTAAAAAGAATAATACATTCAATCTGTGGAAGTTTGGCCTCCAAGGCACAGAAACTGTTGACTCATTAATTTCACTGCATATACTATTAGTCACGTTCTGAGAGTGACATCATCTTCATTGCTCTTGGTAGCAGGTACTGGGTAAATGAATAGGTTTCTGCCTTCTTGGATTTGCTGACAGTATGCTTCTCATATTCAGAACACAATTCTAGTTTTGCTATCTCCCCACCCCCACCCCCACTTCTATGTAGGAAAACTTTGGAGTCAGAATATGGGTTTCTGAGAGCCTTTGCCCTCCCCCACTGAGCACTCTGTTGCAAAGAGCCAGGCTTCTGGGCACATTGCCAGAGAGGACAAGGACACTAGAAGATGATTGCCATTTTCAGGACTTGCCTCTGTAAAAGAGGGTGGGATTTGCAAAGAGAGGAGTGAGCTCTGGGGCAGAGGGGACTCGGTATTTACCCTTTTCATGGCTGAGCAGCAGGACATCCAGAATCTGCTTTATTTCAGGCACAAGGACTTCAAGAACATTTCCTGGTTTTGGCAAAACTTTGAACCTGAACCCTAAAATAGCAACTACTTATATACCGCCCCATAGTGCTTAGTGCACTCTCTGGGTGGTTCACACGTTAATTAGCATTTTGCCCCAAACATGCTGGGTACTCATTTTACCAACTTCAGAAGGATGGAAAGTTGAGTCAACCTTGAGCCCTGTCAGAAACAAACTCATTTGGCTGCAGTACAGCAGTTTAACAACTGCTCCACCAGAGGTTTTACAAAGAGATTCTTTATCAAGTGATCCCCAAATTGTGATGCAAAGCAATTCAATTGAAATATACAGCAGCCTGGAGCCTGAACACCTGCAAGTACATGGATAGGTCAGAGCCATGGTATGCCTTTCATTTAATGCAGCATCCAAAAATTACATTAAAAGAATGTTATTTCAGGTTGCCTACTTTAAAAAACTGAGATAGAAAACGCCAGTTTTATGGTCACTCATAAAAGCTGTGCATGCTGCAACACTGTATGCATGCACTCACCTAGGAGCAAGTCCAACTGAATTCAGTGGAACTTACTCCTGTGTAGTCTTACACAGTTTGTTCTGCTAGTGCAACTTTAACCTGAATATAGTATATTAAAATAAGACAGGGGCTTATTCAGTGGTTAAGAAGCTTGCCTTATTAGCTGGAAAGCTGGCAAGGCGGCAGTTTGAGACCCAGGTACTGCTTGATGGAGTGAACACCCATCTCTGTCCCAGCTCCTGCCAACCTAGCAGTTCGAAAGCAAGAAATTGCAAGCAGATAAATAGGGACCACTTGGGTGGGAAAAGATCTTGAAGACACAAAAGGAGCCTCATTCAGGGGTCCCCGGAGTGAAGTTTCTCCAGCAAAATATCCTTTCAACCCCGAATAATTTCTCACATGAAATAATAATAATAATAATAATAATAATAATAATAATAATAATTATTATTATTATTATTATTATTATTATTATTATTATTATTATTATTATTATTATTATTATTATTATTATTATTATTATTATTATATAAGGCTTGAGAATGATGAGAAAAATTGTTTGATGGTGGTGGAGGAAAATCAGGTTCAGTTTATTATACCAAATCATAATGAGGCTGGATTGGTACTAAGCCACATTATTCATGGTAAAGCTTTTGGAGAGCTTCAAAAGCAATTCCACTGATTCTTTATAAAAGTCCGAATAAACAGCCTCTTTGATTATTATTTTTAGCTTTAAGTTTATTGTATAAGTACAACTTTACATGTGTGTACATTCATGTGGCAATTCTGTTCTCTTAATTGAACAACAAACTAAAAAATATTCCGGGGGGGGGGGATCTGCTCACTTTTAACAATAAGAATAATTTTATTTCCTCTTTCTTGAGCAGTGAGACGTACCCAAGTGCTTTCACAGAGTCAGTTTCCTTCAGAGGAGTGCACAGTGTGGGCAAGGGTTGTTAAAGGAATAAGAGATTTATATGTGAAAAATCTAATTTAGACATTTGCAAATAAGTACTTTGAGAGAAGAAGGAAGCAATAAACTCTAATATTTCTAAGGCAGTGGACTGCCATATCTCATCTCTGAACTTACATCTTCAGCCATTTAGTTTGACCAATACAAACTCTGTAAATTTCTTTCTTATCTGCCAAACAGATAAGGGATATTTTGAGAAAGTTCATTAATTCTCATTAATCTGAATGCCTTTGCACCACACAGAACTGTTTAGGGTTCCAAGTAAACATTCAGGTCAGACCAAGAAATGTTGTTGCCTGAGGCAGAACAGAAAGTACAGCTCTCAAGTGAAACTGCATGATGTTCAAAACTAGCCAAGTTATTTTGGCACCTAAGGCAAAAGACAAAAAACACCTTTCCCCATGAGTAGCACACAATAAGAATTAGATAAATAATGAATAATTTGCTCCCCCTTTGTAACACAAAATCTGATGCCTGTGGTAAGAGCCTAACACTTCCTAATGATAGGGGCTGGCCTGATATCTGCAGCATGACAGACAAGTCCAAAACACTGTTTAAGACAGGTAGATTTATTAAGGTTTACCAAGAAATGTGTATATGTATACACTGAAAAATAAATCTTCTATTTAAAATAGCAGGATATAAATATGACTCCTCTTTTCCATTGGGTTCACCCTTGTATGACTACATTTATTATTCATAATATTAACATGGTGGCAATAATTTATTTAATCTTATTTATTATTAAATATATATAGTATCCTGCACCACTTCAGCACACACAAAAATCAGGACACCGATAATAAAAATCATATCATCTTCAAACATTTGAATAAGATTTAAAAAAAAAAAAGCAGAAACAATTTAATAAATAGCAAAGAAATAGAACAGAACTAGTTTTCTTCAAGGGTTAAAACTGCAGGAAAAGTCAAAAGATTATCAACTGACATCAACAAGATAACAAAGATGCTCTGCACGGCTCCCTGGGAACACTGTTTCGAATATGGGAACCATTATCAACAAGGCCATTTCACTGTTCACTATATCTGAGAAAACAGGGGTGCCAGCAAAGGGCCTTTTGGTTGATAATCTCAAAGCCTGGGCAGATGGGTTTTAATATCTATCAAAGCCAGACCACTTTGATGTTTCATTCAAGTAAATTAATACAGCAATACTGTTTGCTGAACCTTCTTATAGTTTAAACTTGGCAGGGAATATTAATGGTGAAAAGAAGGTTAAACTACTGAGCTTTATTTGGGACCTATATTACACAGAATGTGCATATACTGGTAACCCCAATTTCAGTATGAACACAGGGCTACATGCTACTAATAAGAGATATGCAAATACACCTATGGGTGGATGCAAATGCATGGCACAATCTAAAAGTTGCCTCTGAGCATAATAGACTACATTCATAGGGTACCATAGACATCTACATATGCTCTATGATTGATATAATGTTTAAAGTAAGAGTTGCCATCCATTAAGACAGGCAAAGCATTTACACAAATTTCTGAAGCTTGATTATTGCCCCAGGGGAGAGAGATTAAGGGAAATGAATATGACTTATTCTTTGACACTCAATTTCCTCACAGCTATATTCCATTTTTCTAATAGTCATTTGCCCATGTCACAGAAGGCAAGTTCCATTTATTTTAATAGGAATTGTTCTAAAATCAAGCATGTTCTGAATAAGCAGCCTAAATTAGAATAGAACTTCATCCCTCTAACTCCATTTACCTTAACCCATGTCATAATCATTATTACTAAAGAATAAAGACAGGCTTTAAAGTTTTGTACATCATTTCTAAAGATGTTGGGGATTTTGATACAGTACTTGATATTCATTATAGCCCCCTTTATTATTTTTAGTTGTTGCAGGGTGATCGATTTGAGCAAGCAGAACTGAGAAGCATGTTAAGTAGAAATTCTACTAAAGTGTATTTGGTGGAATTAAGCTTTTAGCAACCAATCTGATTTTTCTTACTTATTTAAGAATAGTTCATATGGAATACTGAGGAGATGTTAATTAATAAGCCAATTGGTCTGTTTTCTTTCTATTCACCAGAAACTTTAAAAACATCTTGCATTCCTTCTTCAGCATGGTCCAAAAATAACAATAGCCATTTGAATATATCACCAAGATGTACTTTCCAATATAATCTAGCAATATAATGCTAAAATTGACATCCTTAGCAAGGACAAAGTCTGGGCCTCAATGCCATGTTTCTGCTACTGAGAAAAAAGAAGCAAAATAATGCAAGGCCTGAAATGGAACTCTTTACTCAAACCTCTAATAAAATGGCTTCTGAAGGAATAGAGTCCTGTAGTATCTTAAAAGTTAGCACGTTTATTAAAATATGAGCTTTTGTGGACTACGGCTTCTTTCATAGATGCATTAAGTCCTATCCTGAATTTCAGATATCTATGCAGTACAGTACATCTCTAGGTGGGATTGTAGGCAATGAGGCCAGAGGGAAATTAAATACATAAAGTCTACATTAGCAACCACACTGACAGTAACTGCTCACAGGTTATGTGAATGGCTAATATGCTAATCATGTAATTCATAGATTATAGCATTTGACTTTTATAAAACCTGCTGACAATGGACACATTTGCATGAGGGCTATTTTTGTTTTCTTCATTGTAATAGGAGCAAGACAATCTACATTATACTTTGGCCTTTACAGGTCATGTAAACTTTGAAGTGAACCTCCTAAAATAAAAACACAAATAAATGTTTACAGTGTTTGCCAACTTAAAGGCATGAAGGGAGTGGTCTACAAAAGGTGTGCAAATGCTATGGAATAAAGCAGGACACTAAAACCACAGGCTTCATTAAAGCAAGCCAACACTATCCAACATTGACCAATCACCTCATCTTTATGGTTCCGTTAGCAGAAAATTCTTATGATACAACCTTAAAATTGTATTGCAATTTTTGCAGAAACTGTGAAGCACCTGCATGTACCATTCACACAGCAGCAACGAAGTTGAAAGAACACTTTTTTCTGTGCTAAAGGGGAAAATATATCATTTATTACATTTAACATTCCTGAGACAGCAAAAATCTCAACCCTGGAATATTTCCAGTTCCATTGGATAAAAGTGAACTGTGTCTCGGAGTGCTCAATCAATGGGTAAACTTTCTCTTTTAATATTGCTGATATAAAGGAAGCAAAGAATTACGAGGTAAAATATATTAATTTCCTTTCTTAACAGCATTTTATGTTCTTTATGGTTTGAATATTTTCCCAAGAGGCAAAAATCTTATGAAGTTGGGTGCTGTTGTTTTTTCCCCCAAAAAAGCTATAAAAAATTACTTAAGATTTTTTTAATAGTCTCATATTTCAGTAAGTTTGGTTGGAAGCAATCCTGTGACATTGATCTTTCTAATGGCTTTTGAAAAGAAGGGTCTAGCCCAAAACTTGTGAGGGACACGAAATGGTAATTTTTCCACTTGTTGACATTATTCCTTCACTACTAATGGAGATGCAACAATTCAGGATTAAGAATGGTACAGTATTAGAAAACCAGAGACACAAATGTCTTGTCCATCTGACAACTCAGACCTGGAAAACATTGGGAATCCTCTCCCGGCACCCCCTTGCTTTGAGAAAGTAGATTAGTTTAATTAGATTAATCTTTTTTAAAAGAATCACCATGTAGTTTATAGGAGATGATGATTTTAGCTCTAGAAATTGAAGGGGGAGTGGAAACTGGCCCTGAGCGCCGAATTGAACAAGGTCGGGTAAATCTGATTTACAAAAGGGGGCTGGTATTCCTTCTTCAGGAGAAAACATGTAAAGCAGTTTGAAGGGAAGGAGGGGGGAAAAAAGAGAAATAGAGAGAGTAAAGTGGGAAAAAGAAGGAAAAAAGAAAAGAAAGCGAGGGTTAATTTGGGGGGAGAGAGACAACGAGAATACCTCCCTTGCTGGAAGCCGAGAGCCCCCCCCCCCTGGAGTTTGGGGGGTCAGTGGTCTCCCTCGCCGGCCGGGCATCTCCTTTTTGGCCCGTGGGCTTGGGGTGGTGGTGGTGGTGGAGAGCCGGCGCCTCCTCACGGCGGGAGGGGAGGCAAAAAGGCGGGAAGCAGGAAGGCTTCCCGGGATCTTCTTCTGGGGGTCGCCGAGGGCCGCTCTCGAAGGCTGGCGAGGCAGGGTCCGCGGGCGCGCCGTGCTCCTCCTTCCTACCCTCTCCCGGGGTGGCTCGGGCCGGGGGCCGCCGCCGAAGAGGCTGCGGGACCGACTCGAGGCGAGCCAGACGGTGGAGGAGGAAGGAAGGCGCGGAAATTTAAAAATGTTTGGACAGGAAGAGAAGGGGGGAGGGAGAGAGAACCGTCAAGGGGAGGGACGGCGGGTGAGAGTAACGGTTCTGGAGCGGCCCCGGTCCGCCTGCCCATCAGCCGGGTGGGAGGGAAGAAGGCGCTCCAGAACCGTTACTTTCCCCCCAGCGTCGGGCCTGCCTGCCCTCCTCCCGCCCCCGGACCTGGGCAGAGTTCCCGGCGGAGCTGCGAGAGGCGCGCCACAAGGAAGCCACGCACGGCTCCCGCCGACATTTTGAGGGCCGGGTTGGCTCCAGGTTGGGGGGGTGGGGGACGCCCGCACGGGCTTCAGCGCCCAGCCCAGCCCAGCCCAGCCGTCGGGGGGCTTGTGGGTGACTGTGGGGCTCGTCCTCCCCGCTCCTTCCCTACCTGCCCGGCTCGAGGGAGCAGAGGCGCTCCTTTGCGCGCGGGAGGAGGAGGAGGAGGCGAAGAAGAAGAAGAAGAAGCGCACCTCTGGTTTGGCCAAGGCCAGGCGGGAGGAGAGTCTCCTTCCTTCTCCGGCCTCGAAGACCAGGCCGGCGGGCACCTTGGCAAGGCGCTGGGCACCTTGGACCTCGACGTGATGCCCACCTCCTCCACCGCACAGAATGGGGCGCCCTCAACCCTGGCTTGGGCGCCCCGGGAAAGGCAGTTTCCGACCACCACCGCCGCCTTGCCAGCTTGCCCTCCACTTTTGGGGCTAGCCTGAGGGCCTCTGCGTGACCTTCCCTCCCGCCAGGGATTTCGCCCTATCCCGCTTAAACGCCCTGTTGCTTGCAACCACGAAAGCTGAAGATCCCGCTTTTGGGAAGGAAGGGCTCCCCAGTGGCACTTTGCGTCGGGCATAGAGACAGAGAGAGAAACCACTGGATTGGCAAAAGGGATGGATTCCCTTTGGAAGTGCTGAGGTCCTGACCCAGTTTTTCCAAACTCAAAAGGAAGTTTCATCGAAATCAGTTGAAGCTGGTGCCAGGGAAAAAGTTGTTCATGATAGCGCCCTTCCAGGAAGGAAAGTCTGAGTGCATCTCAGCTCGGTTACCTCTCCAGGGCGGTTATCTAGGAAAAGACGGCGACTCGACTCAAGCGCATCCCATTCGGTCCTCATATATCCCGCTCTATAGTAGTTTATTCATTAAACATTAACCCCGAGAGATATAAAGGCGTATTCGCTCTGCCCATCGGATTCCAGTGCGCTACAATAAACGGCTCTTAGAGTATGGACTATGGGGAGAAGCAATAGCAATTACATTTATTTACCCTCCCATCACGCTTAGTGGAGTCTCTAGTCTACCCGTCATTAGCATTTTGCCCCCAACGTGCTGGCTACTCTTTTTACTGGCTGAGTCAACCTTCATCACAGTCAGGATCGAATTTACAATGTTAGCCGTTTGGGCTGCAATTGAACATTCAATCGCCATTGTACAGCGTTTGTTGATAGCATGTCTTCAATTTTAAACTGGCTCACCTGCTATGATGTTCTGTGGAAATTAGAATGCAAATGCCTTTAGGATCGACGCCCCTGCACTTCAGCAGTGCCCTTGTGCTGAAACAACGCATAAGTCCCTCAGCCTGGACCCTGAATCTTTTTTTTTCTAATGCTCCGACAATTTGTGCATCAGGAGCATTACACAGGTCTGTCATGTATTTACTCTCCACCTTGTGAGGATGACTGTCTTAGGGTGTGCTTTCTGAACACATCCGTAAAACTATACTTTTAAGGAGACACCCACAACCAATTGTGTGAGAACATTAGAAATATTTTTTATCAGTAATATTTAAGTGAAAGTATATCCAGTTTACTTATAGGCTGACACTATCTTGGGTAAGAGTTCTGGTTGCTTAAAAATAATAATGAAAATTTGAAAAATAAACACATGAACGTTTCAGTTCTTTTGGCTTTACAGCTAGCAACCATAAAACTCATTTCTGTAATACTGTGGCTTCATGTTGTTTCTTTTCTGCTAATAAATGTAAAGGGAGGAACTTTTGATCATCTTGGTTTGGTGTTTTTGGTTTGTTTTTGTTTTTTTTTTGCTTTTTCACCCTGAGTTCACCAGCCAGCTCCTGTCACCTGTTAAGAGCCTGTCAATTTATGTACCACTACAGAATATTAATACCATGGCTTCTTTAAACAGCTTAAAGCACAAGAATTGGGAAGGACTGTAGATTTAGCCTTTTGGAAAATGTCAAATTCCAGAGAAATGGCAAATTCCATTCTAGTCTTGGATTAGGAACTAGGTGCTAGTGCAATTACTTTCAATAGAAAGAACATTTAGAAAGGGATATGATGGGGTTAAAGTCTGGTTTGCAGAAAAGGTCGTTGTTTTTATTAGCAGTGGAACTCAATGTTTTTCATCTGACCCTTTTGAAACCTCAGTTCAGTGAAGGAGATGTTTCTACATTGAGAAGAGACATTTTAACATTGGGCAAAGCCACCCAATACAATTTAGAAACTTTTTTATTTAAAAAGAAAAAGACTGGAGTTCACCAATTCCCGTTTTAACGCATCTTCGGTTACCAAAATGTGATCCTCATATAGTTGTATCCTTCACTCTGTCCTTTCTCTCAGACCACCATCCACCTTATGATATGCCAGATTAAAACATTATTTGTAGGACAAAATAAGAAGAAAAATATGCAGGCTTCTACTTTGCAACACAATGAGATTTTAATCAGAAAACTGTAGCGATATGAGGTGACAGCATTTTAATTACTTGATATAAGTTACATGTTTTGTTGTCTAATTCCATGCAAAGTATATTATATTTTAAGTTTGTCTTTGTCTACTTAAAAGCTTAGAAACCAACACAGGAGAATTAAAAACCAGTTTAACTTCATTCACATTTTTGCTTTACAGAGATTTTCTCTCCTTGAACTTCTATAGCATACCAACCTCTGAGTCTAGGGTGATTCATGGTCTCTGTAAAACAATTTTTGGCTGAAGTTCTCACATCTTAACCTAACATAAAAAACAGTTTGCTTTGGATTAATTCCACTTGAACAAATGGAACTCTTCTAGAGTAAATGATGGGGGGCTGGCAATTTTCTGAAACAAACCAGAAGGATTTTCAGTATTGGTTAAAACAAAAGACAGTAAAGACAATCTAATATTACCAATTAATATCCAAGTTCCAAGGCCAGTTTTTGAAACACAGGTGTACTAGTAAGAATATGTTTAAATGTCCAAAATATGTCCACATCTATGAAATGCATGATTTTAAAAGTAGGTTTTTAGAAGCAGAACACAGAAAATAAAATACTCTTTCTGACAAATATCGTCCCTATTCTCATTCTTCAACATTAAAACAAATCCAAGCACAGGCAGCTTTTACTTCTCCCCATACACACGGACGGACACATTCAATAAATGGACATCAGCTTGCATCCTAAATATGCTTAACTTGAAAATGAGTCCCACTGATTTCAACTGAAGCTTCTTCTGAAGGAAGTTTTAGCAAGGAAGCCATAACAATAATCACAATAACTCCCGCGAAATGGTATATGAGGAATGTTTTACTGGGAGCTTTTGTTAGTGTCACCATCTTGCTCAAAATCAAAATATTCCAGAAGTCTCCCTCCCCTTGCTTTCGGACATAAAGCCCTTTCACAGCGCGTTATATTCCTTCATATTATTTTAACCTTTGAGGGTGGGGCCCCCGAGAAGCAGAGAATCACAGTACGCCGTCTAAAATCTTAAAAGTCATCACGAAATACGGAGCGGATCCTTTCTCTCCTTTGTCTTTAAGCGAAGTTTGGGAAAATCGAGGTTTAAGGACTGCAAAACCCACCCCTTGCAGCTAGCATGCCCACTGGATTTCAGGTGTTAAGAGTGCGGAAAAACCCACTCCCCCCCAGCTGTTTGTTTTCTAAGTGAAGGGAGGGAACGAGCAGAAAGAAATCAAATGGGGTGGGAAAGCGAGAGCTCGTCTTCACGCACCCTTAAGGAAAAACTGCTACTGGCGTGATTTTTCTGCTTCCCGAGAGAGACAGAAATAATCACCCCCACGTCTGCTTTTGAAAGAAAACATAGGATGAAGAAGGGAGGAGGAGGAGCGGGAGGAAGGTGACTACAAAGCAGGGACCTTTCCAGAACGGCTCGGTTCGAGTCCGGAGCCAAGCACCGGCGTCCGTCCTTCCATCAGTCCATCCCTCCCCGCCCGCCCTCCGTTCGGGTCCCACTTCAGCGGCCCTCGAGGAGTTGGACGACGGCGCGCCTCTTGTAGAGTTTGGCCAGGTCGTAGGCGGTGGCGCCCTTCTTGTTGCGGTGGGCCACGCGGCTGGCCGTGCGCTCCAGCAGGCAGGCCACTACGGGCAGGTGGCCCTCTTGGGCGGCCAGGTGCAAAGGCAAGTTCCCCTCGTGGTCCTCCACGTTCACGTCCGCCTGGAACTCCAGCAAAGTCTGGAGGGTGTCCAGGAAGCCGGCGCGGGCCACGTCGTGCAAGACCGCGAAGCCGGTGCCGTCCTTCAGGTCCGGGTCGGCGCCGCGCATCAGCAACCGCCGCGCGATCTCGGGGTTCCCCAGCTTCATCACCTGGAAGAAGGGGAGAGAAAACACGCCCGTGAGCTGGATTCTCGCCTGGCCGCCTTAACCTTCTCCTCCGAGGACCCGGAGCACCCTGGCTGCGCGCCCGCGCGCATCTCCCTGGGCTGAGCGCACCAACAGGATGCGCAGGAACCATGGGATGCAGCGCGTCCCTTGTGGGATGACACTGGCTTTGTTCCACGTACTCCCCGTTGAATACTCGTCTTTCATTGCTGGGTCCCTATTGCTAAAGAGCCCGCGTCCCTAGGGGTGCCCCTTCTCCCGCTTCTGCGCTTCACCGACGAGGCGGGGTTCACAGAAAGAGCCTCCTCGAACACTGTGGTATTTCTGAACCACAACCGGGCGTACCCTGGCAACTGCAGCCATGTGTCGCCGGCTAATCTTTCTCACATCGGGTCAGGTGAAAGGAACTGCAGAATGAACTCACCAAAAGGTGCCTTCATTTTGGCAGTTTCACGTCTGGCCTAGACACGGAAGAAGAATCGACGGGAGAAGCAGGAAAGAACTAAGGCTTCCCCAGGAGGAGACCGAGATGGAGCCCCTCCACCTGTCGTTCCCTGCCGCACAAAAGCCCTGCACCAAGCTGAGAGGAGGAGGGGCGCCCAGTTTACTGAGCCGCCGGATGGTTTCCCTTTGGGATGCTGAGGTTTCCACCCTGAGCACTTTCGTTACTAGGAAGAGGGGACTAGGAAAGGGCAGGATGCTCCAGATATAATAGTCAGAGCTAGTAAAGGTATGTTGGAGCAATCTCCGGATGCTCTCCCGACACCAAGCCGCTTTGGTGACCATTCTCATCCTCTGCCTTAACTCCACTGGTCTGAAAGTAAGACCTCCTGAAATCCAGGACATTTCTCTGAAAATCAGTCGCAAAGGTAAATCAAGGAGACAAATCTGATTTCCATTTAAATATTTTGCCTAGATTGTGTTCAAGTAAAGCATCTGAGTGGTAAGATTCCTTCTTTACAAGATACAAATATGTACACTTATGCATTAAATACCATCTGTGTTACTTCCACTTTTTTTCTTGTAACAATTTCCAAAAGGATAACTGTTAATTGTTTCAAGTCAAACAATAAAATGTCCTGTGGCATCTTGAAGGCTAACACATTTGTCATAACATAAGCCTTCTTGGACTAGGGCCCATTTCATGACATCTATGAAGTCTGTTATCCAGAGTTACACACACACCCCAAGTACACATAGTTAGAGCTTGGAGTGTAGACAATGAAATCAAATGGAAATTAAATGCAGAAAATACATTGACAATTATGTTATTAACACAGGCCATATTTCCTACATTTTCTAAACTTAGGAATGAAGTGTTTTCCTGTGAGGATCGGGCAGTGAGAGAAAAGTTCAAAACTGGAAGCAAATCTTAGCCAGTATTGTCCAGGTACAATTTAGTCATATTAGAACAAAACCTATCCTAAGCTAAGAAGACTGAGTAATTGAAAAAAATACATTGAATTGAATTTTCTTGTTAATAGAAATTTAAACTTTGAGACAGCTTAAGACCTTTCTTCCAGCACAAGACAAAAAAGCAAACAAACAAGGTCAGGCACATGATGGGATTTTGCCAAAATGAATGAGATAAAAGGGGAAACTAGAAAAACACATTCTTAGCACAAAAAAAAAAATGTTACCCCTGCATTGTCAAGAGATTGTATAAGAATACTGTTATGCTCATGTTGTAGATTAACACATTGATTACAAAGCGTAAGTATATACCTAAATGAGAATAGTTGTGTGCTTCCACACACACACCATTCCACATTTGTGGACAACCCAATCTAAGCAGTTTTACTGATCAATATTAATGAATTTAGTAGGTCTCACTTCCACATAAGGGTGGCTAGAATTGCACTTCTATTTTTGGTATTGATTCTATGAATGTAAAATATCACATCATAGTTTTCTCTAATTACTTGAGAAAGGGCCAACATCCTTCTCAAGTCTTCGCATTTGTTTTGAATAGTTTTTTTTAAAAAATCTGTTGGTTTCACTAAATACCCTTTACCTTCCTTTCTTTCCATGTAAACATTCTGTGATTATCACTAAATGCAGATCCCTAGACTCAGCATCATCCTTGCCACTAGGAAGTTATACTATAGTTTAGAAAATAGTAATGAAGCACATGCATTATCTTTTCACTTTAGAAGTAGGGCTACCCAGCTCCACAGCCCTTTGGCTTCTTGAATTGTTAGTCTCTGTGACTTTAAAAAGATGCAGCCAGATATTCTGTAACATAGTACATTCGGTAGCATTTTGTTTTTTGGGAACAGTCAGTTTTGAAGGATGATGTGCTCCTTTGCTCTCAATAGTTTTTAACCCTGTTCTATTCTGTTGCCCCCCACCCACCCTCCACCTCCACTTGAAGGGAACATAACACATGTATATCTGCCTTATATAATTGTCTTTTGCAAGGAATGTCTGTTTTCTACTTTCACAGAGCAGTAAGAGCAAACAAAACGGGAAATAACTGTAAAAATAGGAGTAAAATCAAGGTTCCATGAGGGGGAACCAGAATTCATAACATCAGCTAGTGGTAAATGGCATTTATGAGGAGGAAAGTTTACCGGGTGATAGTGGTGTGCTTTGTTTTACCATCATCTGCCTCTGGCTTTCAGATTTAGGCCGGAAGGGCGAGGAAGATCATTTTTGGGATTTTTTTAAAACTGGTACCATAGCCTTTCAGCATCTTATTAGTATCAATATAAGCTCATTCAGCATTTAATCTCTTATCAAAAATACTAGATAAAACCTGTGCATTTTGGGGTGAGGCAGAAAAACATATTCAGGCATCTAAAATGGTAGAAAATTAAAGGGTGGAAAGGTGTACTGTAACAAACATGAGGAAAGTGGCATTTTAAGCATCCTGTCAGATGTGAGCATTTCTGGTATGGAATACTTTCAAGAGGGGGAAAAGGTAGACAGGAAAGAAAAGAAAAGGCAAGGCCTACAAATACAACCTTGGTCAAATAATAATAAAATACCTGCTCTAAAACACCTGTTTTTTTAAAGGAAGAAGTAACAGCAAAAAAGCAGTTTGAACAGGGGAGAGGAGAAAGAAAAGGATGTTTTCACTTTCTTTGGTATAATGTATAAGTGTAAGCAATATTTGGGACCATGTTGACTATCAGCTTTTTCGAGTTTTATCATCTACCCACTAGCTGGATTATGCATACTGAAAATAAGTCATCAGTCTCTTCTGTTGTGTACAGCTGTTACTGGGGGGCAGGGGGGGTTATGTGTGCTGAGTGTGTGCCTCAAATAATATTTTCTGATGAAGCAGCAACAAAAAGTGGTTTGGTGGGAAAGACAAGCTCTTAGTGAAGTCAGCTCCATGTTGAGCCTCTGGCTAGAAAATGCACCCATGTAAGTTTTAAGGTCTTTGGGTGGGTGCACTTGGAAAAGAACCTGGAGTCTCATTCTGGAAATTGGGCTACCTTTTCCTACATTATTTACCAGTGATCACTATGGATTTTGTATTCTAGCAGAATTTTTTTTTAGGCTTGTTAAGTGTAAATAGGAACAAAACACCATACAATAGGTTCAGTACTGTATAGTAATAATTGGTTATTACCAGAGTTCTTTTGAAAAAACAAAGGAGGTAGGGGAGGAATTTTTGTGTTTTACTGGTCTTTCAGCTCCAACCAATATAAATGCTCTATAACATTTGTGAAAGTTGACCACATTTTTGTACTTTTTTTTAAAAAAAAGTATTTTATTCAAAAAACTATTCAGTGGTCTCAAATGCATGTTTGACCTACTGCTTGGCACCCCAAACCTGCTCCAAACTTTCGCCTACGTTTTTAACAACCCCCCTCCCCTTCTTTCTCGTGTATTGTTGTCACGTTTTCAGCACCGTTATGCGATGTTCTCGAAAGAAAACATCTTTCAATGAGTTCAGATTTTTAGTCTTTGGAAGGGGTCCAGCTGCCGCTAGTGAATCTAAACACTGGGAATGGGTGTATACGACGTTACACCTAGGGCAAGGAAATCCTCGCCGAGAGGCGATCCACCAGTCCACTAAAAAGAACCAAGGATGGGGAACTAACTGAACGCATTCTTCTAGGCGGAGACGACTCTTTCACCGTACATTTTAGTGGCGATATTAGGAGGGGGGAAAATGAGTTTGCCACGGAGGGAGAGAGAAAGAGAGGGGAAGCCTTGACTGCCCTAGGTTTCATCCGCCAAAGAGCACCCAGCTGCTAGACACATAAACATATAATGGGGATTTCGAAGAATAGAAACGAGGTGTTTACCGACCTGCTCTGAAACACGACCAAGCCCCGGATGGTTTCTCCCCTCTCTCTCCCCCCCTCCGCCACTTGCTTCCCTGCCCCAGAAAAAGGGCTTATTTTTTTAAAATCGAATTAACGTGCAGACGGGTTGATGTCGAGCTTCAAAACACCTTCCTGACCCGTTTCACTCAAGGCGCGCTACTTTGAAGAGTTGGAGCTGGGTGAAGTTATAAAATATGGCAACCAACTCGCTTTTAAAAAAAAAAAAAAATACAGATTTCTCCCCCACCCTCTCCTCTGTGGAAAACGGTCCTCTCCCCCAGTCAAACCAGTTCACCTAGCGGTGAAAGATAGCCACGGCCCGCCTCTGGATACCAACCTGCAGCGCAGTCCTTCCGAATGCATTGTGTGCATTGACGTTTACATTCCTTTCCAACAATTTAGTCACTTGCGCTAGGTCTCCTCTGGCAGCTGCGGACGCCAACTCATTCGCCAAAGGTTCGGCCATTCCTTGGGGCGAGTGACGATCGGCAAGGCGCGGATGGCTCCGGCTTGGGTGTGTGTGTGTGTGTGTGAGAGAGAGAGAGGTGGGGTTTTTTTTTTTTTTGGAAATTCTTCTCCTTATTTTTAACCGGGCATGGCCATCGGAAACTGACAGGAGTGGAGATGTTAATCTTCTGGAGTACTTTCTTGTAGTAAATACTCGTAAAAAAGCTCCTTGCCAAGAGCCCGCCCCTTGGGTTCACACGTGATACACGCTGCTGCTGCTGCTGGTCCGCTGGAGAATCAGATCTCTGCACCTCTAACGCGGGCAAGCAATCGCCTCCCCCCCCCCCCCACTTTCCCCTCCCCAACCGCGGACCTTGGCCAGGGCGAGAAGAAACTGACCTGTACCCTTCTTGGGCATCCAGAGAGGGAATATATAAACCCCGCCGGGCTAATGGAAACGCCTCATCGGGGACTGAGAAGGTGAAGAGCAAGGTGGAGGCGGAGAATGAAGGTGGAGTTGTTGATTTTTTTTGGGGGGGGAGTGGGTTCAAACGAGGAAGCATCAAAACCCACCGTGTTCTCCAATGGGGAGGTCCAAAAAAATCTCAACTCTCTTCCTCCTCCTCCTCCTCCACACACGATCCGGAAGGGGTGCAGTTTGTCCGCTCCTTGTTGTGTTTTCTGCCCCGTCTTATTATTTTTAATCTCCCTTGGCCAAAATCCATCCTGCCGCAGCTTGACCCTGGGGAGTCGGCCGGTGTGGTGGTGGTGGTGGTGGGGGAACACGCCCAACAGTTGCCGCAGGCGGAGCGGCTCAGCTGCCAAACGTCCCCGGCGGCTTCCAGGAGGAGTCAGGAGCGCCCAGGTAGATCCGAGGGAGGCAGGCGCGGCCGGGGACGTCCCTCCGGGCCCCGCTCCGGCCGTGCGCCATGGCGAGGAACCGCCGGCCCCGTCACGCCCAAGATGCGGGTGGCCCCGTGGCGGCTGCGGCGTCAGTTACGGGGCTCTCTTTCGGCCCCCCCTTTCCGTCGCTTTGAGGAAGACACCGGCGTCGGGATCGAGGGGCGTCGGGCTGCCTCTTTTTTTTTTTTTCCTGACAGGACCTGAGAAAGCGGCGCCAAGGCAGAAGAAGAAGCCGCCGCCGCCGCCTTCTCTGCCGGGCGTTTGGTGGGTCGAGTCCCGGGGCTTGAATTTCTTCGCGGGCTGCCGCCGCCGAGGAAGCCGGTCCCCGCTCCTCCTCCTCGCTGGCCGCTTCCCACCCGTCGCCGCGCAACTTCTAACCCTCCGCGGCGGCAGCTTTTTTTGAAAAAAGGAAAAACATTTGAGCGCTCTTTGACTTGAAACACCCGCCCACATTTTAACGGCAGAGATTTAAGGAGGCGCCGCGGAGTTGCCGGCAAGGAGAGAGGGGAAAAAAAATTAAATTAAAAATAAAAAAAAAGGGAGGCCTGAGTGAGAGGCGGGCGGGCGCGTCACGGCCCCTCGGGTGGGCTGACAGTCCCTCCTCCCGGGTCCCGGAGTCGGCTTTTGGCGGCAATAATAAGCCTCCTCGTCGCCCTCAACTTCAGAAGTCGCGCCCCGGCCTTTGCCCAAGAATGGCCTGTGTAGACCCAGGCTGTGAGCCCCCCCCCCCCGCCTCGTAGTAGGGAATGGCGCAAAGACCACCACCCTCCCCGAAAATAAGTCCAACACCGCCCTTGTTTGCCCTGGTGGCGCAGTGGTTAAACTGCTGTAGTGCAGCCAAAAACGTTGTGAGTTCGATCCTGACGGAGTGTCAAGGTTGACGCAGCCTTCCATCCTTCCGAGGTCGGTAAAATGAGCACCCGGCATGTTGAAAGGGGGAGATGCTAATTACGTTGTGATTACTATGGGGCGTGATATTTTATCTGGAATATTTCCCGTTCTGGGTGGGGTATAGAGAAATAAACAAATAGAGAAGTGTGATTTCGATTGCGTCCGTCTGGCAGGTTTATTTCATACAGCTAACTCCCCCCCCCCCTGACTTTTCCCACCGCCGGTCTGACTCGGATGTGTCCCCCTGGAGTTGTTCTGGTTCCAGAATGAGCCGAGAAAGAAGCAACGGATTGCACCAGCGTCTTGGAAGCCCGGACGGCCTAGTTATGGGTCCATAGGTGGGAAAGGGGGGGGGGGAGGGGGGGAGAAGAGGCGGGCCAAAAAGTTAAGGCGACGTGGAGAGACGGTGCCCTCCGCGCCACAACAATGTCCTCGCTTTCCTCCGCCGCCGCCGCCCCTCCTTGCACCACTAAACAGCTAAGATAGCACCTCGGCGCCTGCTCTTCTTTTCCTTCCCGCCATAAACTTGCCCGACCCCCCTTTGGGCCTATTAGAGAGAGCTAGTAGGTCGCGCGCCAAAGGTGGCTGCAAAGGAAAGCGACCTGCGCGGGTTCTCTCTCTCTCTGGGTCTCGGTTACTAAGGAGACGGGCCCGGACAAGGTCACGCGGAAGGGTCACTTATATTAGACTGCTTTGGACTGCAACAAACCAGCCACCTTCACTGTGGCTCCGCCTCACTGTAGCGTCTCCCCGCGCGCACCTTGGGAGAAAATCCGGAATTATTTGTCACTGCCTTGCCAATGGCTGCGGAGCAAGGAATGAGGAGACGCCCTTATGTAACCGGCGGAGGGAAGCGAGGGGTGGCATGATGACCGCCTCCTTCCCCCCTCCCCGCTACCCCCCCCCCCCCGAGATCTGTCAGGCACAATTTTGCCCGGGTTTCTCCCGTGATGACTTTGATTGTCACGAAAAGAAGCCAACCGTGGGTGTTGGAAACGTTTTGAAAAAAAAAAAGTTGAAATCCGCCAAACGGTTGTCTCTTAAGAAACCGCCGGTTTCAGAAAGAAGTACGAAATAAGCCAAACTATACACGGTTTGTGTCAGTAGGGGCAGTGCAAACAACAATATGTAAGCAATCTAAAACACGTGTAAATGTTGAGAGGCTTCCCCTTCTGTATTCACATTTTCCAAAGCTGAACTTTTTACAGCCTTCAGAACATACATCCTGGTTAGTCCTGAACAGGCTGTTGCTATGGAAAGAAAACCACGGGTTTATTTATTCCAGAAAATAAATAAGTAGAAAAAGGCTGTGTGGTCACCAAGATTACACAAATACAAGAGGAGGTGATACCTTTATTACACCACTAAAAAAAACCTGTGGTCTAATAAAGGTATGGCCTAATGTTGCATTTTAGTTATTCATTTATATATTGATTATTGCATTTATTTATTGTCTTTTTGCTCACCAGGCCTCCCAAAACAATTTACAATAGAGTAAAATAATTGGAAACAGAGTTGAAATTTTATTTTAAAAAACAATAAAATATTATCTTGAAAACAGTTTGGAAAGACAGTTCTAGAAGCCAAATACTCTTTGTAGCAATATAGTTTAAGCTGCTTGTTGAAGGCTCACAGAGATGGAGTTGCTGTACTCTCATTTCGCTTGGGAGAAAGTCCTCTACTGGTGCTGCTACAGGTAAAGACTGTATCCATCAGTCTAGATATCCAGGAACATGAAATGAGGCCTTTCCTAAGGATTTCAAATACTGTACCATGAAGGTTAAGGAGATGATCCAGGAGATTTCTTGGCTCCAGGCCATTTATGGTTTTATAGGTAAAATCCCAGCAAGAAAAGAGGAAGACTGAATGTGAGACGTGTTAACTCCATCAAAGAACCTATGGCGTTGAGGTTACAAAAATGGCTATTGATGAGAGGGCATTTTGGAGGTTACTCATTCACAGGGTCACCACAAGCTAAGTCAATAGCAGCAGCAGAAGCAATAGGTTAAACCCAGCACTTTGAATTGAACTTGGAGGCAAATTGTGAGCTGGTGTAGTTGGCTCAAGACAATGTCTTTGGGGTAAAAATTGATTGTACATAATACTACATCTCCAACATTTCTATTTTGTTTTCCTTCTAAATAATGTACGTATCTCCCTTGTCCATTTTTTTCTGTCTACATGAGTAGAGTGGGCGGAGTAAAGGCTATAGAAATGTAGCAAGACTTCTGGCCAGGGCTGTAGCCAGGGGAGGATCAGCCTGTTCTAAGCTAACAGCCCACCCCACACCCAGGGCAAAGTTCTAATGTTATATACTGTATATGCATGTGTGTGTGACATTATTGCCCCTGCTGAAAAAATATTCGCCCCCCCCCCACCCATCTAGAATCCTGGCTATGGCCCTGCTTCTGGCATCCTATCATTGAGCATGCATAAAAACAAATGCCATCTACAGTGGTACCTCGGTTAATGTAATTAATGCATTCTCCGGAAATTTCTTATAGCGAAAATTACTTTAACTGAATTTCCCATAGGAATAGATTGTATACATGAATAGATTGTAGTTCATTAACTGATTTCAGTTAATGAACTACATAATTGAAACTTCCGTGTGCAGTTGCTTAAAATTAAATTTGTACAGTATATTACTGAGATTTACTTCTGAATGAACTTGTCTTAATATTAAAAAGAGTCATGCATCATATTTAATCTGAAGACTGTTGCAGCATAAGGTTTTGTTGACAACATTTCATGTCGTCAGATTGAGTTACAAGATGTAAACACATTATTTATTTTAAAGAGAGGGAGTTTGTAAACTGTTTAAGGGAAAATGAAATTCAGAAAATACTGTACAAAATTCTGCAGAAATTGCAGAAAATTCAGAGTACATGTCTCAGTTTGTTTAACCATGTTAGAATAACACTAGGTTTTATTACCAAAATTATTTTATGAATTATCTAGGAAAATAATGTAATTATCACTGTTTGCACTTCTTGCATTTCATTTCTCTCTAACCTTACTGTTTATAATCTCTTTTTCTGCCCAACTATGTTTATGTATACTTATAACACAAAATAAGAGAGCATGTATGGTATAGTAGATAAAGTGTTGGCCTAGAGAGACCTGGATTCAAATATTTATTTGGCCATGGCAACTCACTGGAGATGGCAATGGAAAAGCACTTTCTGAACATCTCATATACCTAAAAAACCCTATTAGGATTGCCAAAAATCAGAAGTTGGAACTCATTGTCTTTTGTTTGTTTTCAGACCCATATGTGGTTTCACAACTACTTTCTCAAATTTAAAATCTGTTTCGTAGTTGTCCTTTAATTATATAATTCTAAACATTTGTGAATTAATAGGATACAGCAAAAAGATTGTAGAACAGAGGCGTAGTGGGGGGGCAGGGGGGGCAGCCTGTCCCGGGCAACACTTTCTGGGGGGCAACAAAATGTTCCAGCAGGAGGCAGGGCACGTGGTCCAGCCTGGACACATATTCCAGCCCGCCAGCAGCCTTGCATCAAGGGAATCCACCGCATCCCTGGTGGTGGTGGAGGAGGAGGAGGCCGGCGCAGTGGCATAGCGTGGGAGGCAGGGGCAGCCCACCCTAGGCAGCATTTTTTGTGGGTGGCAAAATTTCATACCACCGGCGTCCTGGGCCCTGCCCAGGGAGTGGGGGCGGTGTCCTGGGCCCCACCCAGGGGACAGATGGTGGTATCATGGGCCCCGCCCAGGGGGCGGCAAACTTGGCCTCTGCCGCAGGCGGCTGAAACCCACGTTATGCCACTGGTGCGGAATACCTAAATTGCTGCCCAAAACATGTTTCCTTGGTTTCATTCTTTTGCAATACCATAGTGAGTTTCATTATGAAAAAGAAAAAAAGAAGTGATTTCCCATAACCTTTTAAAATGATTTCCTAGACAAGTGCAATTTGATACTGTTTTCTTCCTGCAGGCAGGAACCTCTATATTATGGCAAGATGATAGTATTTAGAATGCTGAATTTTGGCTGACAGGTTGCATGGAGATTATATTCATGTTTAGAATTATTCAAGTCACATATTGGGTGAAAAGTCAGCCCTGTAACTATATACCTTAGACAGGATTAAATGTGGTCAGTCTGTTGATGGAACCAGTTCCCCATTCTGCTGCCTCTCTCTACACACGCTCAAAATCTGCTCTGGAATGCCTGAAACTGGAGCACAATTTGAGAAAGCTTTTATTGCTGTGGAGGAGAGAGGGGGAAAAGTTACAGGAAGGCTGAATGGGGGGGGGGGGAGGAATGTCTTAACTGTTAGAGAAGTATGATAATGGAACCAATTACTTGGGAGGTGGTGAGTGCTCCAGTGCTGAAGGCATTCAAGAGAAAATTGGGCAACCATAAGTCAGAGTTGTTTGATATGGAATCCTGCATTGAGCAGGGAATTGGACTTGATGGCACCATGAAAAGGGACTAATAAACCACTACTCAGTACTTTATATTGAAAAAATCTTGGAAAGGTCACTGTAAATTAACTTGACTGTACAGTATATATTATTATTACAGGAAATGCCATGGCTTAGTGGTTAAGACACTGAACTTGACGACTGGAAAGTCAGCAGGTCAGTAGTTTGAGACCTGAGTGTTGCTCAACAGAGTGAACTCCCATCTTTGTCCCAGCTCCTTCCAACCTAGCAATTCGAAAGCAAGAAATTGCAAGTAGATAAATAGGTACCACTTTGGTGGGATGGTAAACAGTGTTCTGTGGATTCCAGTGTTTAGTCATGCCTGCCACATGTCCACAGAAACTTCTTCAGATGTAGACTCTTTGGCTATAAACAGAGATGAGCACAGAACCCTAGAGTCGAATACGACTGGATTTTGAGCAAGAGTGACCTTTACCTTTACCTATATGATGATGTTGTTGTTGTTGATGATGATGATCATAATCATCATTATTAAAAATCTACCATTAGATTCACAGTTGAAGACTGGTATAAAATTAACAGTTTTAGACTGTTATATTTTTATTTATTAATTGTTGTCATTGTCATCACCACTAGCAACACACTGAGCAGCTTGCAAGAACCTACACCTTGGATACCGTGGAGTCATTATTCAGCGAGGAGTCTGTGCATTGGTAGATACAGTAGCTCCACAGTGACATTCAGCACATGCAAATGGACGTGAGAAATCAAGAGCATTTTCATGAGTTTTTTTAGCCATTTGGATATCACGTCACGTGATGGCCAGGCGCACTATGATGTGTGCCCTCCAATTTCACTTTGCCTAAGGGATCCAATGGAGGACACTTTGGTGAGTCTTTAGTCCCAGCCTAACATCATTGACAGGAGATGGGCAACATTGTCTGGTTAAACTGCTCAAGCCCCCACTAGGTGAGAGCTTTGTCAGGGCATGGGGGGTTGAGCAGTCTAACTAGATGATGTTGCCTATCTTTTGTCAATGGTGTTAGGCCAGGACTAAAACTCACTAAAGCATCCTCCGTTGGATCCCTTGGGCAAGGTGAAAGTGGAGGGCACATGTCATGATTCACCTTGCCAGTGGGTGATGTGACTTCCCAAGAAACTATATGCCAACTAATTTCAGTTACATTGAACCTGCCTACCAGATGTAATTTCATTATGTTTACTGTCCCAGTGAAGTGAGGTACAGTTGAATGCATAAATGTAAAGAGGACTTTATAGTACGTAAAAGACCCTTCTTGTATAAAACAGAAAGTATCCTGAATCTAATGTAATTGGCTTGAGCTCTAGTGTGCTATCCTTGCTGTTTCATACCTGGAAGAAAATTGTCAGTTTGTCACAGACAAAACATAACACTGGGGCCTGGCTGGTAGCACCAGCATAACGACACATGTTGCTATGGGAACAAAAGTTGTGTCCAAATGATAGAACTTTCTTTGTTGTTAGAGGCAAAAGACAAAATGGCACCCTGTTCTCCTCCATGTACAGAAACCAATTGGACAGACAGCTGACAAGAGTCCTATATTTAAAGATAGCAGGGCATGCTCTGTTAAAATGATTGTGGCAGTCAACATGACTAACTCTGGTCTTGCCCCTGCTGCCTTCAACACCTGCTGCCTGAGGAAGCTGTCTCACTGCAAAGGTAGGCCTGGCCCTTATTGCTACTACAGCGGCTTCTATAATCATGTCATAAACTAATGGACTGGAAGTGTGGAGCAATACCTGCACTTATTTATGTTATTTTTGGTTTGTTTCAAGTGCATTCTGAGGGTTGAAGTTTACTCAGAGGTAGAAGAAACAAACTAGTGAAAATCTTCTCAGTTGATTACTTACACAAACTAGTTTAAGCCATAATCCTGGGTCCCTAAACAAACATCATAGTTCTAATTGGGACAAAGATGTTTTTAAGGAATGTTGAAGGGAACTCCGATGGGGTGGCATGGGGGTGAGGAGTGAGTACCACTTGTTTTCTATAATTTTATTTGGGAATAGATCATATCTGAACTGGTTAACCGGTACTCTAAGCCAGTGTTTCCCAACCTTTGGGTTTTTGACTTCAATTCCCAGAAGCCTATGTCTGATCAGTGGTTTGGGGAATTGACTTAGGCTTCTGGGAATTGAAGTCCAAAACCCAAAGGTTGGGGAATACTGCTCTAAGCCACTGTTTTATTTGTCGATCTTGTCTTTCTGAGTGGGATGAATGAATCTGAGGTATGGTGTCACATGCTGTATGTAACTTGTACCACCTTCCCGCTGCAGTCTTGCTTTAGTGGGAGGTTCTCCTTCTGTTCTCATTATAGTATAGGCCTCCTTGGTAGCTGTCTGATGTCTATTAGTTATTTGCAATCCCATTTTATAATGAAAACAAGATGATGCTTTATTTTAATAATATTTTTCATATTTAACTTGGAAAAATAACAACATGGAATTTTTTCCCTAATGAATGACCTAGCTGCTTCCTCCAACTTTTTCTTTTTTTGGCTTGGCTCCAGTTCAGGTTCAGTTAGTAAAATCAAAAAATAGTTTATGTTTGGTTCTGATTAAAATAAAAATACCATTAGTCATTTTCTACTTTGATTGTAGATCAACTGGCTGCAGAAATGTGGAATGTGCCAACATAGAAACATTATAAACTCTTATGGCTTTTTCACATGGATGTGTACTTTACTCACAAATATTACAGCTAAATAGGTCAATTGCATCTGTTGACCTAAACCCATTTGCTAGTCCTAGCTGGAGCAAACATATTGAAACAGTGGGATTTACATAAATGTTGGTATACCATTCTATCAGTTATGTCAATTGGAGCGTCTGGATTGAAGCCATTGGATTTGAAATCATGGCAGACGATTCCACACATGGAGAATCAGACATAGGGAAATTTATTTTTGTTTAAATAAAAAGGTCCCAGAACTTGACTGTGGCTGGGATATCTTGATAGTTTTAATTTGAAAAAGTAATTTGGCCTGAGTCCCTGCAGATTACGGGATTTTGCAGTTCCTGAATCATAAACATACACATATGAATTCATTTATAACCTGACAGTGAATAGTAACTGAGAAAACATGATGTAGTCTTTGGTCAGTACACTGATATCTCTTCTATTAATCCTGCATAGCAAGTGTTTGCTGATACAGTACCTGCTGTGGAGGAAAGGGTAGGCTGTGAAGGATGCTGTTAGTAGCAGTCAGATATGTCAGATAAGCCTGCTGCGTGTCAGTCGTGTATGTTTTCCTACAAGCAACAGCAAAGAGACTTCATATAAGTGCACTAAAAACTGCATCACATAATGCTCAGAGGTATAACTAACTTGTGGAAATAGAGTAGACATGGGGAGTTATGGAAACCATAAGTTGAGATATCTATGATTCATACCCACCTCTTTGCTCAGAAACAGAAGAGATAGGAATCTCATGCTTGGTTTCTGGGGGGGAAAAGATAGGTAGGGCCTAAAATGATGTGATGGTGGTAGTGGTGGAAGAAATGGTAGTAATATGGTCAATTGCACCCCCTTCAGGCCTCTGGAGGCATGACTGTACATTTTAGACACTATTTCTTTTACCTCAATATTATTACCTTGAAGTTGGAAATGAGGCTGCACTAGGGGCCTTTGCAGTACAGTACTTATTACCATTTGAAGAGAGAAGCCTTCTGCAGGACACTCATCTGAACTCTAAAAAGATTTCATTGTACTATTGCCACAGAGTTGTGGGGAATTACTCTAGTGTAAGAGTGCAAAGTACTGTGATCCTACTGACTGATCCAATGTATATTTACTTAAGTCCCCTCTAGAGGAGACATCAGCTGAAATCCTTTTGCTTAGCATAGTATGTAGCACTTCCTTCTTCTGTGTTTAGGCCATAAGTGAAACTGTCAAAATTAAACCACCTTTGGGTGAATTCATTTTGTAGTTTCTTTCACCTGACCTAGTGTGATAAAGTATGCAAGTAGCAGTACAATAGGCCTACTGAATCAGTGGGGATTTGATGAGCCAGCTCATCCATAAGTCCCATTGATTAAAGCAGGCCTATTCTAGTCCAGCTCCTGCCAACCTAGCAGTTCGAAAGCAAGAAATTGCAGATAAATAGGAACCACTTGGTTAGGAAGGTAAACAGCTTTCTGTGTGCTCCAGTGTCTAGTCATGCCTGCCATATGACCACAGAAACATCTGCAGAAGCAGACAGCACTGGCTCTTCGGCTGTGAAACAGAGATGAGCACGTAACCCCAGAGTCAGATACGACTGGTTTTTGAGCAAGGGTGATCTTTACCTTTAGGTATGACTGTATTGATTTCATGTCTAAAAGCAGCATATAATTACAAGGAACACATCTATTCTAACATGAGTTTCCTTCAGTCTTGTCTTCTTTATTAAAATTTGCTTCCCCTATCTCTATTCCAATCCCCACCTCATTTGCTCAGTTTGGCTTTGATTGCATGTCTGATATCCCGAGCACTAAGCACTAAAACATCTCCATGCCTAAAAGGATAATGTAAGAGGAGGAAATAAATATTTGTGTTCTTGTGTGATCTGACCATTATAAATACCTTGCCATGGATACCTTGTAGTTGTTATTCAGCTAGGAGTCCGTGCATTGGTAGAAGTATCTGTGATGACATTCTGCAAATGCAGTTGGACTTGGCCATTTGGATATGTCACCTGCTGGCTAGGGAGACCCTCTCCACTTTCAACTTGCCCAAGGGATCTGATGGAGGACGCTTTGGTGTCTTAGCAGCGGTCTAACATCATTGACAAGAGATGGAAACACTGCCTAGTTAACCTCTCAAGCCCTGACAAGGCTCTCACCATTATAAATATTCCACAGTTAATTCTATGGGTTCTGTTTTAGAGGAAACATGCACAGGACCACACTGTTCTATGCTGTTATATACAGTTTTATTTATCCACCAGAGTACAAAGCTTGGATCTGCACAATTCAATTTTATTGAATGATTACATTTGTATAGTACTTTTCATCTCAGAGCTGAAGACACAATACAGTTTCTCCTTCATGTTTTATTATCCCAATAACCCTGTGTTGTAGGTTAGAGTCAGAAACAGTGACTGGTCCAAGGATTTCAGTGAGTCTCATGGTTTTCAATCTGGCCTTTCCAGTTCTAGTCTGACAATGTAACTCTTACTGCACATTGGCTGTAAATAAAACATTTCAAAGTAGTGGAAATGCTGACCCAGTGTGTGGCTACCATGAAAAAGGAAAATACTATGAAAAAGACTAGGGGCTATCAGGGGAAGAGATGAAAAATACAATTGTCAATATAATGATGTCTCTTAGCAGACATTATTTTTATTAACAGATTGTGGTGGCTCAAGTAGTTAAGATGCTGAAACAATGACTGGAAGGTCAGAGTGTACTGCATGACGGACTGAACTCCTGTCTCTGTCCCATCTCCTGCTAACCTAGCAGTCTGAAAGCAAGAAATTGCAAGTAGGTAAATCCACTTAGGTGTGAAGGTAAACAGTGTTTCATGCACTCCTGTGTTAAGTCATGCCTGCCACATGTCCATGAAAACATCTGCAGGCGCAGACAGTACTGGCTCTTTGGCTATAAACAGATGAGCACTGAACTCTAGAGTTGGATATGACTGGCTTTCAAGCAAGGGCATCCTTTACCTTTACCTTAACATATTAGTGGTTCAGTGACACTTGAAATACCATGCATAGTCCAGAGGTGGTATTAGAAGACATATTTGCAGAGAACAATGGATTAGTTCAGGGGTCTCAAAACTTTTCAGGCTGCAGGCCAATCACGTGGTTCAGGGAGCTGGTCACTAAGGCCCGGGGGCAGTAAAACATGCTCGTATGGAACAATGAGGGCTTCATGGGCCAGATGAATTGGCATCGGGGACCGTATCCGGCCCCTAGGCCATAGTTTGGGCACCCCTGGATTAGTTAAATGCTGTAAAAAAGGGTGACTACTTCTGCAGCTCTGAAGCACTTAGTTAAGTAAAAATAGAAATACTGCTTGTGAAAGTCCATTTAGAGATAGAGTTGGAGGAAAAAAACCCAGGATTGATTACCATATACAAGCTGTCCCAAAGTCACCATACACAGGGAAAATTGTTGCTAAATGTAACTTTTGTTGACAAAATACTCATCCCAATTTTGTACAAAAAGTTTACAAAATATTCTCCATGTGTTGGCCACCTCTTTCTAGACACACACATGAAGTTTTCTCCCAGACTCATCGCAAACATGTTCTAAGATATCTGCTGTTACTCAATTTTGTCTATGTACAGTATAGTGACTTTTGGGACACCCTGTAGAAGTATTTTAATGTTGGCTTTCATGCATGAGATGGGGAGGGGAATATATAGTACTAGTACTGTACTGTACTGTATTGTATTGTATTGAGGCAAATGCCTGAATAGGATGTTTGTCTCAGAATACTGGAGAATTCACTCACAGGGTGTACACATGTTCTGATTCTGGATTTCTCATAGGTACTTGACTAGCCACAGTGGGAACAATGTTGCTAGAATCAGACCATTGGTCTGATCAAACAGGACTCTTCCTACCGGTACTTATTTCTTTAGCACACGAGTTCTCAACGTTTTTAATCTGGGGGCCAGGTCATGCTCCCTCAGACAGCTTTGGGGGCCGGATGATCATTTTGCCCTTCCTCCACCACATGGCACATTTGGGTGTGGTGGAGGCAGTGGGGGGGGGGACTTGAAATGGTGCTGCGGGCTGCATCCAGCCCACAGACTGTAGGTTGAGAATCCCTGCCTTAGCATCGTGCTGTCTCAGGCATGCAGAGGTAGTATCAGCCCTATGTGGAAAGTTTACCATTTATTGTAGTTCATATCAAGTACCACAAGTACATTGTGAAGGAGTGGAGAATTAACAATAAAACCATTAATTTCATCCTCACTGAATTGTAAAGCACATAATAATTTGTCTTTTTGGAAAATATTATTCTTACCAGGAACAGAGGAAACAATTATCTTTTAAAACTGGAAATTAAGACTATGAACAATTTACGAAATACTGTATACACAAACCTCCTTTTACTTCATTCTTTGTATTTTGGGTCCAACTGAATTGTTCAGCTAACGTAAGATAAAGATTTTATCCAGGTAGTAATCTTAACATTCAACCACAGCTGATGTCTGTGGATGATATTGCAACATTGTTGACAATGCAATAGTTCTAAAGCCCCAAGGGAGCTAGATGGCTTTCATCCAATTTTCAGAACTTGCTTTTCAACTTTTCTTTTCAATAGTCACTTTGTAATCATGTGTGGGCTCACTTTGCAGCTAAGAATATACCTGCTTGGTGTAAAACAATATGCTCTGTATGCCACAAAGTGAATTTAAAGACAAACATTGATGGAAGATATTTTAACCATGCAGACTACTATAGGAAATTTTGGTATCACCTCCTAATTGTGGTAGATGTTACCTACTGTGTAACAGAAGTACTGTACTGTATAAAGCATGAAATTGTATTGTATTGTATTGTATTTTTGACTTATATGCCGCCCCACTCGCAGAGCGACTCTGGGCGGCTTACAGAAGAAACAATTACAATTACATACCATATTCCATAGCATAAAAATAATTACAGATAAGTTACAAATATCACATATATCTACAATAGCAATTGCAATTACAAAACATCAAGACATCCTAAGGAATAAAGCAAAAATACTATAATATAAATAATTACAGAATCAAAATTCAATGAGCAACAATAAAAAGCAACAACCAAAAATTCAAAATATCAGTCCTGTTTACACAAAGATTACAAAAGAAGAAAACTAAACAATATCAGGACATCGTAAAAAGCATATCAAGACTATTACAAGACAATACATTGAAAATCTCGAAACCCACCCTCTCGGCCCTAGGAGCCTTTGTCTTTTGACAAGATTGAATTCTCAAAGATTTTAAAAACTCTCTATTTAATTTTTTTTGGCAAAATGACCTTTATACATAACTAATTTAACTTTTACGTTACAATCTTATGTGGCTCATTAGAAAGTTGAGATCTAGTGAATTCAGTGGGATTTACTTTTAAATAAACATACTGTATGTATAATATAGCTGCATTGTCAATCATGTAGATGTAGCTGTTCTCAATAATTCTTAGTTTTAGCCTTGTCTTTTTATCTGATATTAAACCAAATCCATGTCTTTACTGAACAAGTTTGTATAAATGTCTTGATAAAAGCATTAAAAATTAAAAAGCAGAGCAAATCTAATGTTGGCAGTTTCTTGTTTTGGCGAGGAGAGCGGCATATAATAATAATAATAATAATAATAATAATAATAATAATAATAATAATAATAATAATAATAATAATAATAATAATAATAATAATAATTTCCATTTCTGTAACTGTCAGAATCAGAATCAACTTTGACTGATGTAGTTTCGATCTTGAGTGTCTTCTGTGTCATCCATTGAATTCAGTGCATTTTAATTTTGTTGAGAGGATCTTAACTTTCTAATAAATGACATAAAATTACACAGGAAATCAGTTACAGATACACACACAGAGCAAGGGTTGTGGCAGAAATTATCAGGAAGAATCTTCCATTTCATTTAAGACTTAAAGCAGAATTAGAGAAACCTAGGTTGTCATAGACCTATATTCCACTATTTTAAGATTAGTTTCATTGGAAAAGTCAGAAAACAATTTAGGCCTATCCTTTAAGTTCCACTTTGTGTGAATAACAAAAGAGAACTCAGAAGTATATTTTAGCTAAAGGAGGTTTGACCGACCCATTTAAGAATAAATTATTTTCATTTCCTCAATAAAGATCACAACAGACGTGCACCAGGTTTTCCAACTCTTGTATCTTTTCAGTTGCTTTGAATGTCACTAGACGAGGCACTCCAGGGATTGGAAATTCTGTACATAATGTCTTGCTATGTCCATGGAAATGTTGGCAAATGCAGACAGCTCTGGCTCTTCGGTTAGAAACAGAGATGAGCACTGAACTCTAGAGTCAGACATGACTGGCTTTTGAGCAAGGGTGACCTTTACTATCATCAACTTTTAGCTGCTTTTACCATAAAGAATTGTTTATATGACAGAAAATAACGGACAACTGTGGCAATAGTATACTGCTATTGCTATAGATAGCATTTTATATTCTAGTTATGTATTTCTGGGATTACACAAACCATATACAGTACTGCACATGAGCTGACTCAAGTGCTATTGCACTGACACAAAGACTATCCAAACATGCTTCTATGGCAGTGATGGTGAACTTTGGCACTCCAGGTGTTCTTGGATTTCAATTCCCAGAAGCCCAAGACAACACACCTGCTGATCAGGACTTCTGGGAATAGAAGTTCAAGAACATCTGGAGTGCCAAAGTTCACCATTACTGCCATAGAAGCCTGTTTGGATAGTCTTTGTGTCAGTGCTATAGCACTTGAGTCAGCTCATGTATAGTATATGGTGTACATGAGGAGTGCCAAGGTTGGCCATCACTGTTCAATGGGGTGTAGCTATATTTATATGCATCCCTAAAGACTTCTTAATGTTTAGATAAATTATAGAAAGGAGTGTGTTGTTTAGATGCCAAGGAAACTGACACAATAGTTATTCCTGTTTGCTCTGCTGACTGGTTGCTAGACCCAAGTTCCGTGATGGTGAACCTTGGCACTCCAGGTGTTCTTGAACTTCAATTACCAGAAGCCCAAGTCAGAACTCCAGCTGATCAGGTCTTCTGGGAACTGAAGTTAATAACATCTGGAATGCCAAAGTTCACCATCACTGACCTAGTTATATCTTAAAAGTGAATACATGAACATAATAGCTATGTAAACAAAACATTTGGAAACTGTGGCTTCTGCTTGACAGGTTCAGCTTGCTCAGCAAGTAAGTTCAGTCTCAATCATAGTAATCACGAAATGTGTTTTAGGCGTCAACAGAGGAACAACCACTTAGCACAGTAATCACATTCTCTCCCTGTACACACAGCTACACCCAAAAACCAAAATGAAAAATAGGGAATAGTTATAATTGAACATGTCAGGCTGCATAATCTGAACTGGTATATCATTTGAAAATACTCATACATACTCTGTCATTGGTGGAGCCATCAGAAAGTCATTGATTCAAAATAGTTCAGGGACTAATGCTTAGCAAACCTTAATGAAGACCACAGTTGTTCTTGCCTTTCAATGAGACATCTGGAGTAATAAATTAATCTGAGAAGACACATGTATAACAAACTTCAATCAAATTGGTATGATCCAAATTTATTTAATAATACATGCTAATCAATAGCAACAAGATTTAATACTGTGTTGGTAAAGGTTGCCCTTGCTCAAGAGCCAGTCGTATCTGATTCTTGGGTTCAGTACTCATCTCTGTTTACAGCCAAAGAGCCAGCGCTGTCTGCATCTACAGAGAGGTCCATGGACATGTGGCAGGCATACCTCAACACTGGAGTGCACGGAATGCTGTTTACCTTCCCACTGAAGTGATCACTATTTAGCTACTTGCAATTACTTTCTTTCAAACTGCTAGGTTGGCAGGAGCTGGGACAGAGATGAGAGCTCACTTTGCCATTGTGGTACCCGGGAATCAAATTCCAACCTTCCAATCAGCAAGTTCAGCACCTTAACCACTTGAGCCACCACAGTCCCGTTAATACTTATACCTGCACTTAAAATTGTGATGTACGGCAGTCTTAGCACATGTAAAAGTAAGTTCCACGGAAATAAACAACTTGTTTCATGGAACAAGAGTATTCTGTTACCAATAGTAGGGTGGGAAAGGAGAGAAGATGTTTACATTTGGTCATCATATAGTGGCAATCTATTCTTTTTTCTTTTGCAGCCTTGTTATGGATGTATATTTTGTAGGAAAGGGCTTATTTCAGTCATTGAAGATATAGCAAAACCATCTACATAAACACATACAGTAATACCTCAGATAACATTTACTTCGGATAACGATAAATCGCATAACGTTAAGTAATCTGGGGGGGGAGAATTGCATCAAATAACGTTAAGATCCTATGGGATGCATCGGATAACAACCGCTAAAGCCTGTGCGGTTACAATGTATCTCTGTGGAGCTTTAACATTATCTGATGCATCCCATAGGATTTTAACATGCATCGGATAACACTAAAAATCGGATAACACCAAGAGTTGTGGAACTAAGTTTTAGCGTTAGCCGAGGTTTTATTGTATATACATAAATCATTATAGGTATAGTAATACCTCGGATGTTTACCTTGGATAATGCTAAAATCACATAAGGTTAAGTAATCTGGGGAGGAGAATTGGATTGAATAACGTTAAGGTCCTATGGGATGGATTGGATAACAACCGCTAAAGCCTGTGTGGTTACAATGTATCTCTGTGGAGCTTTAACGTTATCTGATCCATCCCATAGGATTTTAACATGCCTCGGATAACACTAAAAATCGGATAACACCAAGACTTGTGGAACCAAGTCTTAGCGTTATCCGAGGTATTACTATATAGTACTATTGTTAGTGTACTGGAAGTGTAAGGTCCCAATCCTCAGTGGAACATATTGCTGAGTAAACATCCATAAGAGTGTACAGTAAAAGTCTGAATATTGGCATCTAGTAGCATAGTACATTCCATTGCCTCACTATAATCAGTGCTTAATTTTTAAAAGGAGAAATATTAGGATCTGTGGTGTAGTGGATCCAAAGATTTACAAATTGAATCCCCAGAACTTTCTGATTATCACAAAATATAGCATAATCTACTACTTTCCCCAGGTTTACTTACTCTTTGTGGGCTAATCCTCACATTAGCTGGAGGAGAAATTGACTTCTATAGAAACAGCATTGTTGCAAGCTATCCTGCTGAAATGCAAAATATTTGGGGCTGGTGGTTTGATCCTGAGAGGGCAATTAAGAGCCATTAGTTTTATAAATGGGCTTTCCTCATTTAGTTGTTCTGGGTGAATCCAGTCTCCTACAGTTTTGGATTTGGGGGTGGGGGCTAACTGGCTAATTGTTGTTGTTGAGGCCTTCCTCACCAAATTCATCACTACACTGTTTGTTAGAAGTAAAGTATATCCAAATTGTAGTAAGTATTAAGCATATCATTTTATCAGGTTAAAACCTAATTTGTGTGCACTGGACATGACAGTATCAAAGATCAAGAACAGGGGTGGCCAACCTTTTTATGCTGCGGGCTTCACTATGTTTCAGACAGCTGAGCGGGCCCGACCATGCCCCTGGAAGTAGGAACGGGCACATTTACAGCTGTTGTAAATGGGTGTGTTTACACATGTGCATTTTATGGCTGACGTAAATGTGTCCGCTTTCACTTCCGGGTGCTGCTGCTGCGTCAACGGACCAAATGGAATGGTGCCATGGGCTGGATGCAGGCCATGGGGCCGTAGTTTGGGAATCCCTGATCTAGCTTATGCTAATATGTAAAAATATATATCCACATGTTAACATGAAATGCTCGAGGAATGTCATATCAATTCATTGTTACTAAAATATTGACTAAGTAAGAACATGCTTGCTAATGATATGATCAGAATCCTTTGTTTTAGTCATAAACATACTGGTTGACTAGGGAAGGGTTATTTTGCTTTTCATTTCTGTAGGATCATGAACTCACTGTAGTTGATAAATTAGAATTGTACTAACTTCTGTTTCCACAGAAAAATCTGTGACTTTAACTGGAAGACAACATTTTATAGCTTTGTGTTGTTGCTTTACAGTAAGTGCATGTTAATTTTGTGAACAACTCATGTTTATCTGTTATTCAATAATATGTATCACCTATCAAAATCTAAACAACATTTGTAACTATGTGAATGTACTACAGCAGGGATTTGCAACCTATGGCCTGCGGTGCCATTTCATATGGCCTGCTGCACTTGTTCCCAATGCCGCCGCTGGAAGCGGCAAAAACAGCCAAAATATGACACCCTTGCTCCCACCACCTCTGCCAGAAGTGGCAAAAATAGCCAAAAACATGTTGCAAATGCACCCGTGGCTGTCATAAACATGTCTATGGCAGCCACATAAATGTTTTACTGCAGTGTTTACAGCGGGGAGAACCACGTGTCAGCTGTCTGAGTGTGAAAATGCACAGCTCATGGTGTGAAAATATTGAAAATCCCTGTGCTACAGATTAGTGTGTCTGGATGTATGGTAACATGTTGCAGCTGAACACATTCTATTAATATACAAGAATAGGTCTGAGATGGCTTTTTTCTCCCAGCTGACTGTAAATGAGCCATATTTTTAGTTACTGCTACCACTTTTTCTGAACAGGGTTTCTCTTTCTTTAAAAGCTGCACAAGTTCCACAAATTCAGCTGGCCAAATTTCCAACAGTTGCAACTCCTACTTCATTCTTGTTTATTATACAGGAAAGAGACTGGGGGGGGGGGAAGTGGATCCCATACTCTTGCATATTGCAAATGACCTTATGAATCCACCCTGAGATTAAGCAGTGCATAATCTCAATTTCCCAAAGGCTGCAGTCCTCCTTGGGAGTAATCCAGGTCAGAATTTACAACCCAAACCTGCATAGGCTGCCTCTGAAGTGAATCCCACCAATTTCATAGTTGACCTTTTTGAAGGGGTAGCCTTGTTAGTCTGTGCAAGCAGATACGAGTAAACAAAAATGTTGTGACACCTTAAAGACTAACTGCTGTATTTTAATGTTAGCTATTATAGAATCTATTTCATCAGACATAAAGTGAGACTTCATGGCATTAATTTATACATATCAGGTACAGAGGCATACAACGGGTGGTTAGTATAACAGATAAGTTTACAAATCAGTGGGGCTTTTTACAACAGGCAAGAAAAGAAGAACCCTGAATGGAGTTCAGATTCATCACTGTGAGGTGAGGTTCTGATGAGTTGCAAATGCTTAACAGGTGGATGCCAACTAAACCTTGTGGCATTTCACATCTTGTACAGTAGATTACAACTGACTTCATGAATCCACCCCAAGACTAAGCACTCTCCCCATCAATACTTTGTTGTTGTTGTTCAGTCGCACAGTCGATTCCGACCCTCTGCGACCCCATGGACCATTGCCCGCCAGGCACTCTTGTTCTCCACCATCCCCCTCAACTCACTGAGCTCTGTGCCCATTGTCTCCACAATACCATCCAACCATCTCATCTTGGGCCGTCCCCTTCTTCTTTTGCCCTCGACCCTCCCAAGCATCAAGGCTTTCTCAAGTGAATCCTCTCTTCTCATTTGACGTCCAAAGTACTTTAGCTTCATCTTTACAATTTGACCTTCTAAGGAGCATTCTGGGTTTATTTCTTCTAAGATTGACCTATTTTACTTCTTAAAAGAAAATCAGAGGCAACACATCCTGTCTACCTATTTTAGCAACTTCACAGCTTACCACACAGTCCCAGCTGCAATTGGAGAGGCATAAACCCGAGGAGAGGCTGAAAATCTTCCCAAAGCTCCCTCTGCCGACTCGCTGTCGCCTCGGCACGACAAGCAGGAGCACAAACTTACGGAACACGCGAATTTACGACAGTACCATTTATATATATATATATATTAGATAGATAGATAGATAGATAGATAGATAGATAGATAGATAGATATGTATGTATGTGTGTGTGTGTGTGTGTGTGTGTGTGTGTGTGTGTGTGTGTATATATATATACACATATATAGATATATAGATATATATATAGATATATATATAGATATATATATAGATATAGATAGATAGATAGATAGATAGATATAGATATAGATAGATATAGATATAGAGATATAGATATAGATATACAGATATATATATAGATATATAGATATATAGATATATATATAGAGATATATATAGATATATAGATATAGATATATATAGATAGATAGATAGATAGATATGTATGTATATATATATAGATAGATAGATAGATATATATAGATAGATAGATAGATAGATAGATATAGATAGATATAGATATAGATAGATAGATATAGATATAGATAGATATAGAGAGAGATAGAGATATAGATATAGATAGATATATAGATAGATATAGATAGATATAGAGATATAGAGATATCGATAGCAGCAGCGCAGCTTCTCCCCGCCTGCCGTTTCTTGGTCCTCGAGCCTTTTGTGCCTTGTGTCGAAACGAGCACTGCAACTCCTCCGCCACCATGAAATAATTAAAAAAATAAGAGAGGAAAGGTGGTAGTGGTGGGGGGGAAAGGAATTTAGTCTCCACTTCCAGCTCTCGCTAGGCGCCATTTCAGTCCAGTTCCTCCTGGCAGAGCACAAGGGACAAACCTCCCCAAGCGACCCGCCCCGCTCTTTCCGCCGCTCGCCTTCCTCCTCCCTCCTCCTCCTCCTCCTCCCTCTTGTGCCTTTCCCGGCTCCTGCCCAGCGAGCCTTTGACAGGAGAGGGGGTCACGTGGCAGCCGGAAAGCGTCCCTTTTGCGACCTCAATGACAGGCAAAATGTGCGACAGCCGCTGGCCAGGCAGGGAGGAAGCTGCTGTAAAGCCTCCTCTCCTTGTTTAAAGGCAGGGTGGACGGCGGTCGTGTGTGCAGTTCGGCTTATCGTCTCTCTGTTCCCCCCTTTTCCCTTTTCCCCTTCCCCTTCTTAGCCAGGTACAGGGGGGGGGGGATCCCGGAAGAGGGAGGAGTGTTTGCCCGAGTGTGGAGTTTTTCTTTCTTAGATGAGATCTTAGTAGTCTCCTTTCTCTTTCCTTCCCCCTTTATTACCCCAGTCTCCCTACGAGAGAGGTACTTACCACGGGCAGCCACCTCCCAGGTGCACAGGTTCAGACAGGAGGAAGGAGGGGGCCCTTACCGGCTGCAATGGCGTCCAACATGGACAGAGAAATGATACTGGCTGATTTTCAGGTAAATTCCAAATTCCACCCACCTCCTCCATATTCTAATCGTGACCTCTCTTTCTCTGTCTTTATTGCTTCTTTTTTTTCCTTTCCTTTTCCTTGTTTTTAAGCACTGGAATTGTGTGACTTGTGCTCTGAAAACATTCCCTGGGACCATAGCGAGAAGAAGACACTCTTAAACGTGTGTTTACCCTTTGTGTATCAATGTTTGAAATGGTAGCTGTTTAAGTCTTTGCTAGAATATCAGAGAGGAAACAAAACAAAAAAAAAGGCAAAAAAATGTTGCGGCACCTTAAACACTGCTGTATTTTTAGGTTAGGTTTCGTGGATCAAATCCACTTTGTTGGACATAAGAGTGAGAGTTCATGGCATTGATTTATACATATCAGGTACAGAAGTACACAATGGTTGGCCAGCTTAACAGATAAGTTTTCAAATCAGTGTGGCTTTGTGTAATGCAACAATGTTTGTTTTGCATCCATCTACTAACCATTTGCAGCTCAACAAGGCCAAACTTCACAGCAAATCTGATACCAATCAGGGATCTTCTGTTATTGCCTGTTGTAAAAAGTCACACTGTTTTGTAAACTTATCTGTTATGCTAGCCAGCCATTTTGTGCTTCTGTATCTGATGTTTATAAATATATGTCATGAAGTCTCACTTTCATGTCTGACTAAGTGGACTTGATCCACAAAAGCCAACATTAAAAAACAGCAGTTAGACTTTAAAGTGCCACAATGTTTTTGTCTTTTTGTTTTGTTTACTCTGATATACCTTCATAAGTCTTCAGTAGTCAAAAGGACACAAAATATTACCATAAAAAGTCTGATTCATTTCCAAGTAAGGCACTTCTCTGTGACTTTTTCAAATAAAAATATCCCTGGGCAGAGCCATAGGTACTTCCCCCTGGCTTTGTTTTAAATAATAGTTTTGTAGCCTTCATCTCAGTTCATTTTAGTCCTCTTTATAAGTTTTGAAATAATTGCACTGAAAAGGACATGAAATGCTGTAATTGTCAAAGATCTCCCAACATTCCCAGGGTGCATGCCTTCTTTGAACTGGAATATGGAAGATGATACATTACAGTGAAAGGAAGGGGTCTGCAGAAGAGATCTAGGGCGAGAAATAACATGAAAAATCCCAACTATGCCTTTTGCCCTGAAAAGAATTTTAATATATTTCAGGGTTCTTCTGGGTACTTTAGTAGGATTTTATCTTCTCCTATTTAGTATGTCTGCAGAAGTTTGTTGAACATATTGTTTTGGGCATTTCAATATTGTTCCTCGGTGATTTCAGATGCAATGGCAGATTTCTCATTAGGGTCTGAGGGTGTTCTGGCTCATAAGATAAAATCCAAAGGTAAAATAGGTACATTAATTAAAAATAGCAATCTGTCACATATTTGCACATAGCACTGGAATCTTGGATGTGTCTATCTGTGCAGCATTTACATTGTAAGTCTGTGCATGTCTGCGCAGAAATAAACCCTGTTAACATCAGTGGAACTTAGTCTTACAAGCTTTCAACCTTGGTTATGTAAAATCTTATGATGAATCACATTTTTATGAGTTGTTTTGGATCAAAGCTAAAATCCTATGTCTTAATTAAACATTAGCTGGTTTTAGTTCTAGAAATTTTCTTGTTTCTTTTGTTGGATGTGAATACAAATTATTTTGAAAATTTAGGTACAATTAGTAGAATGTACATCTCACTGAACTTGTTTATGAGTAAATATTGTAATGGTTGGGCTACATATTCCATTGAAAATGCTTAGGATCAGAAAAATAAGTAGCTATCTGGCATATGATGGTCAGAATCATATATTTATAAGATCATATATTTATAGGATCAGAAATTTTTCCCTCTAGAACTATGAATATACCATGCTTTGCTTGAACTGGGCAATCTTGGTCCTGTTTAACAGTTTAGGATTGAAATTTGAGATTTACTTTTGTTATATTTTAAGGCTATTTGAATGTCTGCTTATATAGAACCTTGTTTGCAAGAAATTAAATGACCTATGTAAATGTGCTGATAGCCATAAAAACCAGATCGTTTATAAATAGTCAAAAAAGTCTGCTTTTAATTAATCTTAGTCTTATAGCAGGTAAAATTGGTGCATTGGCTGAGAGGATGCAACTTACAATCTGGTGTATTTTTGAGCAAGAATTTAGGTAATCTAAATAGTATAACAAGTTTTTGGATACTTTAGTAATTTTTCTAAGTAATCATTATACAGTAAAACCTCATATAACACTAAAACCTGGTTCCACAAGTCTTCGTGTTATATGATTTTAGTGTTATCTGATCCTCTATGGGATCCATAGAGATACATTGTAACCACACAGGCTTTTGCGGTTGTTATCTGAAGCATCCCATAGGATCTTAATGTTATCTGATGCAATTCTTCCCCCCAGATTCCTTGATGTTATGCGATTTTAGTGTTATTCGATACTAATGTTATATGAGGTATTACTGTACTGATTTTTGACAAATTTAAATATGAAGTATTAATTATTGTTCTTTATTGTTCCATGGGTCCATAATCCATGGAACATGGAGGTTTCTTGATCAAAAACAGGTTATCACGGACAGTTATTACATCTGGATTTAAAGCACAGTTCTAAGTGGTTAAAATGGTCAGTAGCCAGCTGAGACAATTCTGGGTCTAGTAAAGCTGTCCTGAATCTAAAGTTCTTCCAGCCTAGCAATGCTGAGAATTAAATTACAGTACTTAGGGCTGCATAATTACTTATGTGTGGCCAGGTTATTCTGCTATGGTAACAGAGTAGGCCATACTGCCAGTGATTTAACGCTGACTGTCAGGCAGCAGTTAACTAACCTGACAACCCTGAGGACTAGCAGCCTTGGGTGCCGAAGTCCATGGGGAAGGGTGATGATCTCCAGTTGGATTAAATCCCGCTTGAATCCATCTTGATGGAGGGCAGCAGCTTCCTCAATACTGTCTTGCGGCCAGTGAGGACTTTGTGTTTCAAAAGGGCTCAGGACCAGAAAGTTACTTGGAGAACTGGATCAGTGTTGTGGGTGTCATACTGTGATGCGGAAGGCAGATGAAAGGCCTTCTCAGGACAGTCTTCATGGCTGATCATCATGAGGATCACCAATATTTGGATTTGGATATGACAAAACAAGAAGAAGAAGGACTGCATTCCTTCCCCTGATTGAATTATCATCATGATGACCTGGAGGAATTATTTGGTTGTGAATACCATGACTTCTCCCTCACTCCACTTCTTTTTTGGTTCTTTTACCAGTAAGTCAGCTGTTAGAGCATTTTTGCTGACAGTGGTCTGTTGACAGTATCCTGTGCACTCCGGTGTCTAGGCATGCCTGCCACATGTCCATGGAAACATCTTCAGACTCAGGCAGTGCTGGCTCTTTGACTATAAACAGAGATGAACACAGAACCCTAGAGTCGGTTATGCTTTTGAGCAAGGGCGACCTTTACCTCTACCTGAGTGCTGTAGAACCCAGCATAATGAAAAAACTCTGTTCCACTGAACTCTTCACTATGTGTTTTTTTCGTTATGCGGTTCCCTATGGGAGATGCTCCACATTAAAAAAAAGTTCGTTAACCAGGGTTCCCATTAAGCGGGTATACCCTGGTTACAAAAAACCCTGCATAACGGAAAAAAAAATTCATTATGCGAGGCATCGCCATTGTATAACGAATGCTTTGTTGTGCGAATTTTTCGCTATATGATGCAGTCGTTAAGCGAGGTACCACTGTACTTGTAATTCACACATGGCTTTATCTCTACCCCAATGTACATCATTGTCCTGTTCTTTCAGTTTCACTCTGTTTTGCTGTGGAAAGTTCTAGGGACAGATGCAGTAGCATGAAAGGCTTCAGTAATTAATTGATGCCCTTAACAGTAGCCAGTCACTTTCAGATCCAATGCTGCTTTTAGAATGATGCTAATGTAGTGAAACTGCCATGGATTGCTGCTTCACATGGATGTATCAAAATAAATATTTGGGTGAAGTTATTTTAAATTGAATTATTAATGCTTTCATGTTTCGCTTGAACCACATTTGCTAAAAGAATTTATTTATATCAATAGTTTTATGGCATAGTGTGACTAAAATATCCCTGAAACTCTGTATTTTCAAAGGGTGCAGGTTTACCTTGCTCCAAGATACAGTAGATCAGCTAATATCTACTATTTTGTCTGAAGATAGTTTGCTGGCACTGATCTGGAGGGAAATTGCTCATTGCCCTGCTAAGATAGGCTAGGAATTCCCCATTCAGGGTTTCTTTTGAATAACAGGTCAGGAAATGCAGATGGTCTAAAAGGAAATATTAAGTGTCAGTTCAGTTGTTTGTCGCACCCACTGTACCACATCTAGACTCTAGGTTGCAATTCTTTGGCTGCAAACAGAGATGAGCATAGACCCCTAGAGCCAGACACGATTGGCTTTCGAGCAAGGGTGATCTTTACTATAATCATGGCATTGCTAGGGATCATCTCGCTTTGATGAGCCATGCTCAGGTAATCTAGATTTTTTTATGTAATGAGTTATAAGTGCAACTGCCAATGAAGATTATATGAAAGGTACCATAGCTCAGGGGAATGAATATAGCTCAGAGATGGAGAACATGAATGGCATGCAGAAGGTGAGTATGCAGGGCTTAAATTGCTCAAATTAGGTAGCAAAATGTGGCCTTAGTTTAGTGTGGTCCAGTCAGCCTCCTTTATTCCAATTCAATAACAAAGGATCTATATTTTATGAAGTTTATTTAAACAAGTTAAAGAAATGAATATAGCTTCGGAAATCAAGCTTGCAATATAGTCATTCAAAGAATACACACAAAATAAAGAAAACTTAACTTAGGTTGGCCCTTCTGGCTTCCCTTCTCACAGGTCCATCTGTGAGGCTCCCCCCCCCCCCTCTGGCTTTCCCAAAGAAAGAGGAAGGAAAAAGCCTCCCACTTTGGTTTTATTCTTTTGAGATCAATCCCCACGAGTGAGAAACCTCATCCAATTGGAGTTAGTTTATAATAGGCTGGTGAGAAAGTGGCAGGCTCCCCTTCTCACAGGGGAAAAGAATCCACAGTCAAACTTATCACACAGTTGGCTATTTATCTATCTCTCTAACACGGGTTTCTAGCAAGTCTCTAGCATGCACTCTACATGGGACTGCCCTTGGTGACCATTCGGAGACTGCAGCTGGTCCAAAATGCGGCGGCCCGGGTAGTGATGGGGTACGGGCGCTATGCTCGTGCCTCACCACTGCTTCGGGAGCTGCACTGGTTGCCAGAATGTCTCCGGGTGCAATTCAAGGTGCTGGTCATTACCTTTAAAGCCCTATATGGTAGTGGGCCAGGATACCTAAGAGACCGTGTCACCCTAAGAACATCTGTCCGTCCCACCAGGGCGGATCGGAGGGGCTCTCTTGTTATTCCATCGGCTAGAGAGGCTCGACTTACTAGCACTAGGAAGAGGGCCTTCTCTGTGTTCGCCCCGGCCCTTTGGAACCTCCTCCCAACTGAGCTGCGCCTACAGACAGAGCTCCTGCCCTTTCGGAGGGGCTTAAAGACCTGGCTGGCGGGGCAAGTGTGGGGACCCAGGAACATGGGATCCCATGTAGGATGGCTGATCTAAGGGCCAGCCACCCCCTCTCTGTTTCCGTTTTTATCTGTTGCGCTGTTTTAATTTTTAAGGTTTTAAACATTAGCATTATCATAGGCCCAACCTATGATTTTAATTTATGTTGTTAGCCGCCCAGAGTCTGGTTTACCTGATTGGGGCGGGATAGTAAATATGAGTAAATAAATAAATAAATAAATAAATAAATAATAAAGCCAGTCTAAACATACTAGGCCCTATCCTTGGATGAGCAGAAGCACAGAGTTGTATAGTGAGCAAAAGATAATGAAAAAATACAACTCAAAGCCAGGTTTTCATGCCACCATATAAATAATGATACAGTAAAACCCCATGTAACGACTTTAATTCATTCCATGGGGCTAGTTGTTGTACGATTTAATCACTATACGATGCATGCATTATATAGTGATCATCCCTATTGGATTCATTATCTCTATGGGAAAAAGTGTACAATGACAAAAAAATTGTTGTACAATTTTCCCCATAGATATGCATTGCATCGTATAACGATTTTAGTTGTTATACGGGGCACAATGTTTTTTCAAACCTTTGTTGTTGTACGATTTAATCACTGTAAGAGGCATCCGTTATATAGGGTTCTACTGTATTTATATTTATAGTGGGGCTAGTGATGGTTTCAGTTTTGTCATTTTAGCTTTTAGTGAGAGTTTCAGCATGATTTGATATAAAAAGCATTTATTCATCTTCTTGATTGTTGGGTGATGCTCATAAAGCTCACCTCTATAATTCAAATGAGTCAGTTTTTTTCTTCTTGGCTTTCTTCACTGTCCAGCTTTCATGCCTGTAAATAATAATTGGGAAATCATTCAATTTCTCAATATTCTGTCATCATGATATCCTCTTGTCTAGAATATGACTTATACATCAGGATTATCAGATATTTTAGATTTTTTTTGTTTCGATATGTCATTTCTTTTAGATTTGTCTATAGAAGTGGTTCCTAAACTTGTTTTCACCATGCCCTACCTACATTCTGATTTTAATTTTAAAAATGTGTATGTCACAATATATACAAGTGGAACCTCATATAACAATTGTCCCGTATAGCAATGAAATCGCATAGCAATTATGTTTTGGGGGGGAAAAGGTGTCCCACATAACAATTTCCCCTATGGAAAAAACCGTACAACAATTTTTCAATTGGAAAGACCACTTAGCAAAAGAAATCATTGTACGATGCATCCTAATAGGAAAACTCACTATACAATGCATATATTGTATAGCAATTGTTTCGTACAACAACAAGCCCCATGGATCGGATTAAAATCGTTGTATGAGGTACCACTGTATTTATATGCCGTATATGAGGCCCCTAGAACTATAAGAAATGCAAAACATTCACTGTTAATAATTAATTCTTGAATTACTCCCCTTTAAAAAAAATCTAATTGCCCCACTGTGGGAACCACAGATTCTAGAGCTTCATGATCCATGCAGTCAGAGGTTTTAATGCTTAAACTGATTTTATTCTAAAATTATTTGGTATAATCCAGTGGCCAATTGGTGTTTTCAATATGATCTTTAGTGCCTTTTCCTTTCTTAAATCCAGCATGAACATCTGGCATTTCTTCCTCCATATATATGTTAGAAGTCTTTATTGAGCATCACTTTGTTAGCAAAGGGGAACTATGTAGTATTGCTGTACTTCCTATATTCTTTCATGCTACCTTTCTTTAAGTTTGGAATGCATATTGAACATTCCTAGTCTGTAAACCACTTGTTTTCAATATTTGTTGGCATGTTCTGGTTAGCTTTGTGATATATTCAGTCTGTGCAAATAGCTGTCTTAATACTGTATTGTCTTTATTCTCTAGGATTTAATTTTTCAAGTGCTTTGAGAATAGCTTTCACTTCCTAAAATTGCAGGGCTGAAAAAAGGATAATTTTGGAAGGAATCTGTCATCTTCACATCTGTTTTATATAACACTTACTATATTGCTTCCATCTTTTTAATCATTCTCAAAAAAGATACCAGTAATACCCCGGATAACGATTGCATTGGATAACGCTAGAATCGGATAATGATGCAAGTTTTTTTGAAAAAACTTGCATCGGATAACGATTCTGGATAATGATTCTTAGCGTTATCCGAGGCAATGGTCTGCGGGTGTGGGGTGGTTTGGGTAGAACTACCCAATCCACCCCCCACCCGCAGAGGTCTCTGCGACTGCTGTAGGGTCAGGGAAAAGCATGCGCCTTTCCCCCGACCCTACTGCAGTCGCAGAGACTGCTTGTGTCTCTTTCCCTCCCTGTATTTAAACTACAGGGAGGGGGAAAGAGAGAGACGTGAGTCTCTAGACCGCTGCGGGTGGGGGGTGGCTTTAAAGCGGTTTGTCCCTGAAGTCAGGGCTTTTTTTTTTTTTTTGCATAGTTCGATGCATGCATTGGACAACGCTAAAAATGGGATAACATCATGACTTGTGGAACCAAGTCATAACGTTATCCGGGGTATTACTTGTATGCCCTTGCTGATTTTTAATTTTAAATCTTGATTTAAATTTCCCATGCATTTCTTGGGTTTTATTAAAAATATTTTTTGTTTTTCCTTTTTGGTGGTTGTTCTCCCCCTCCCTTTGTAATTATTATTATAATGGTACCCTTGTCTTTACATGCAAGTCACTGAGAGGTTGTATTTAGGATTCTGAGTCACTATTACGTCACTTGTTACTTCTGTTTCTCATTTGTTACTTATTAATTTTTCTGAGTTTCCTCAGTCATCCATTGAATCTTTTCCTCACTTTTTTATACCAAAAAGAGTCTTTGCCTATTCTTCTCTGACTGTACTGTATTTCTAGTTTTAGTTTGCAGGTCTTCCAGTTGAACTTAATAATGTTAATAGGTTGTTACATGGTCTCTAAATTCTTCCAGAACACTATTTAAACTATATTTTCTGCTTTGATTGTTTTAGTGTAGTTCTTCAGCTTCACACTAATCTTTTCCATAAATCCAAGAAATGCAAGGAAATTTAAACTAAATTTAAGAATGCTGAAAAATCTACAAGGAGTTATCTTTTCTGAGAAAGAACAGGTAAAAACAAGATGGAAACAGGATACGAAGAACTATATAAAATAGATGCAAAGATGACAGATTTCTTTAAAGAAGAATCATATGATTATTATTTACATTATTATGCACAGTTCATGGTCTGAATTTTGTCTTATTTTTGCAGATAGAGAGGAACTTCTTTCAGTTATATAGTCAATTGAGGCCTATGTTGGCTTTTTGGTAATGTTCATATTATGTCAGTATGATTGGTTGCAGCATGTGTTTGCGATAAATAGATTGTTAGTTTCACAGAGTTCTATGAGTTGAATCTTCAGATGTTTAGTTTTGCTTTATTTCCTACTTCTTACTCACCCATGATTGCACATCTTACTTTGATATGAGATCAATTCCTTAAGGAATATTTACATAAAAGCTTTCAGTTTTTCTTCTTTAGCATTTGTACTTGGAATATAGACTTAAAAGAAGATGAGGTTTACATCACGCCTGATTGGTTAATGCATTGTAGCCTGGGATTTTTGTGTTACATTATTTGTTACTATTAGAGCTACCTAGTTCCTTTCAAGTTAAAGAATAATGTGTAATTATCTGATTGAAAATGCCCACTTTAGAACAGTCATACTAATGTTTTAATGTTCCTTTTTTTTGCTTTAATTTTGAGCTTATTTTGATTTATAATCTAATAGCCCATGTTCTGAGTATATGCATAATGCTGCTTCTGACTTTCTTTCTGCCTCTATGCATATCAGCACCTGAATGTCCTTATTTCAGTCCTTTTTCATCATTACAAATAGCACTACTTATATTTATCTTTTGCTCTTTCCCAGTAGTGTGACTGAGTGCCTTCCAACCTGGAAGTCTCATCTTCCAACGGTAATTCTTACTTCTTTTTGGATTGTCTCATTGTAGGTCAACTGCCACTGTCTGCAAAAGGTTGTTCTCTAGTGTTACTTTCCATTATTGTTGTTCTCCAATAGCTGCCCTTCTAAAATATCTTTGCTTCCATCACCATTAGAACAGTCAATTCTTTTCTGTAGATGTGACTTTTGATTCTTGAAGAGATTGGATGCATTTTAGTCTAATGTTTCTGCTTTGATTATCCCAGCTTATTATATTTCTATACTGCCCATTTGGGTGGTATCCCACTCTGGGTGGTATACAGACAAATACAGTATCAATACTGTAACAAGACAGAACACACAACAAATCAAAACAGACAACTGACAAATATGTTTGAGCTTGAGTTTGTTAGGTTGGAACAGAGGTTCTCAACCTATGGCCTGTGGGCCAGACCCGGCCCATGGCACCATTTCATGTGACCCATGTCACCGCCGCCTCCACCAGAAGCGGAAGCGGATGCATTTATGACAGCCATAAATGTGCCCATGGTTGTTGTAAACACATTTATGACAGCTATGGACACATTTTATGGCACCATTTACATCAGGGGGAACCACCATCCAGTCCACTCAGCTGTCTGAGGGGGTGTGGTTTGGCCCACACCTTGAAAAGTTTGAGAACCTCTGGGTTAGAAAGTCTGACACATTACAGTTCACCCTGAATATTGGGGGGGGGGGAATATGTTCCATGATCTTTTGTGGATACCTGAAACTGTGGAAAGCAGTGGACCCTTATTATGGTGCTCATACCTGAGTCAGATGTGTGCGCGCGTACTACTAATGTTGAGCTTTTATGTGTGCTCATGAAATGGATTCGATGGAAAAATCCATTTCCTCTCAACATTATATTGTAGACAGTGCCCTCTAGTGGCCAGCTCTGGTAATGTGCATACATACATACATTACATGTGAAAGAAGGCACGTGAAAGAAGATCTCAGGTACATTTATAAAAACAAACTTCCTTTTTAAAAATAACTTTTTTCAAAAGATTTATTTTATCATTTTAAAAATTATTTCTCTGGCTTTATTAGCAAAAGCCTACAATTGTGAGTCATGCCCTGTGATTTTTCTTCCTGTTCCTGAATTTCCTCTGAGTTTGCCTTCTATGTAAACAAAAGGACTAAAATGTTAATAAATATTCAAAAGTGTTTACTGCCTGTGGACAAAAGTCTTAATAGCAACACCCCTCTGATTGGTTGAAAATGAGACCACCTCAGGGAGATTTTTTATGACTAAATATATATATATAGTTTTTGGTATTAAGACTTTATCTACTGGCAGTAAACAATTTTGACAATATTTATGAGCATTTTGCAGTATGTTAACAAATCATAATTATACTTATGATTTATTTATCTTTTAATTACAAGTGATTAAAAATAACTTATTTGAAACTTTTCCTGATTTGCAGTACTGATTTGTTTGACTCTCAAGTTTGTTTTTATCATTAATTAATTAATTAATAGGCCACTTGTCATGTATCAAATTTAATTAACATTTGACATCCCTTTCTATCTGTTTAAACTGATTAGTTGGTACAGTCTTTATCAGCTATAGTCATTAGTCAAATGATTGGCTTTTTAATATTTTAACCCCATTCTATTTGTTACAAGCCTTTTTGCTATTTCTTGGTGTCCATTTAATATTTGACATACACAATCTCCCCTTATCTTGTGGGATTGTTCAGATTTCTGATAATTATTTTTGATTTATTTCTGTGAACGGTGTACATCTCTTCATTAAAGTAATTCTTGTTTCATTTCGGCAAGTTGCCAACTCTCCAGGACACACATGTGTTGGGTTCAAGGTCATTCACTCCATTATCTTCTCTTTGGTAAAAACAGCTTGCTATTTGCCAATACACTTACTCATGATAGCTGCAGTTCAAAGTGATTTCAACACTTTATAGAAGAAAAGTATTTCCAAAATATAGTTACATTCATATACTATTTTTTAATATTCAGATAACTGAATTCTCAAGGGCATTTAACTTTTTATTGATTTTCTTTTATATTCTATTGACAAGTTGACCCTACTCAGAATTGAGACTCATAATGAAGTCTAGTTTTCTGACAGTACTGCTTTCATCTTCTGTGAGACACTTAGACCTTCTAACTTCTTTAATATATACCTCCAAAAAGGAAAAAAACCCAGAAGCTTTTGACTAGAATAGTATAGATACACAGACTTAAGATCATTCTCAAAAACAGGCGAGGAATAGGGCAGACAAACTTCTCAGTCTTTGTTCTTATAGTCATTCTGGGTATAAACTTTGCTTTCCAGACCAGTTTTGCTTGGGATTTCAAAAAGACTTTCCGTATTTATTTCAATTATCTGAGCATGCCCAGTAAACTTATAGTACAAATAGAAACAACAACTAAATTGACCCAAGGGTGAATGTTTAAATGCAGTAATTGAGGTGGCATGTCTCTTCATTAGGTGTTTGGTTTATTTCTCTCCATCGCCAATAGTTTTTTTGTTCCTGGTATATTTATATGTATTTTTTAAAATATGTGACTTTATTTATATGTGAAGCATAGTCTACAGAAGCTCATAGCACGATCAGTGTTAGTCTTTAAAGATTCACTAATGTGTATGTATGTATGCACTTGAGATTTCTACAGTTACTCTTCTAGAATTTCATATTTGCACAAAAAGGCGTGGATCTACCAAGCAGAACTATTTGGTAACTTTGAGGAAATGTAGCTAGAGGCTGCTTCTCCAGTTCTGTAGAAGTTAATGTTTGTGTGTTGCAACATAATCAGTCTTTACTTTGACAAAAAAATTGAGTTTATTTTCCACAAATCTTATTGATTCTTCAGGATATACAGGTCTATTTTTACTATTATGAAAAGAATGTTAGGACTTTCCAGGAAAACAATTGTAGGCAGTGTCCTCCCCCCCTCCCGCACACAATACATACATCCACATGTGACCTTGATCCAGATGGTTGTTCCATGAAACTTCTCTCCATTCATAGAACAGACTGAGAATAAGGAGTGGTTTTTTTACTGAAGGAGGGGATGGTGACAACTTCTACTGGATCCCTGTTCTCCTTGCAGTCTCCTAGTCTGTCTCACGTGGTTCCAGCCATTTAGTATAGATTTTCAGGAAAATGCAAGAGAAGGAAGGTATAAACACAAATTATTTATCCCTGTCTAATGTTGGTAGTTCTCTTCCAATTGTTAGTCTGCATGGAACAAATTCTGTGTCATAGCTTCATATTTGGTATGATGCACTTTGTTTGTCTTCTTATGATAGACCATATTCTTAAAAAGATACCCCAGCTTGGATGATGTAACAGGCTGATGCTTACTTATTTAATATCTGCATCACACTTATAGTTTCAGGGAATTTCATACTTGTGAGTTAGAAAGTACTTTGCTAAATTTCTGCATAATCTTCCTGTGAAGTTATGCTGTGACAACATTGTGTCATACAGCATGAGTCTGTTGAGAAGACAGCTACAACTACTTTTTAAAGGGGAAAATAGCTTTTTAAAGACTCATTTCTCAGATCATCTATTTTAATTATTGATCAGAAACAAGAAATAATCCTTATGTTCCATATTTTATAGAAAGTTCAAGCTGACTGTTAAAGACGTTCTCTCCTTTCTGCTAGCCTCAACATTTCCTGTGTTAAATGGGATTACCAGTACATCGTGTTTCACTTACTGTCTTATTCTTTAATGTAATGGAAGCTACTTCATTATTGCTTGTCAATGGAAACCACAGACCACTAGGAATACACTGTACCATAAGAAGTGCTTTGCCCTACATACATATTTGAAAGGAAAGAGACATCATATTGCCATTTTTTGAGCTTAGTTTCCCTACAAAGCAAGTAGAGGAGTAATGGATTTCTTTCTAGGTAGAACAGAGATATAAAGGTCCCCCTTAGTTGTTGAGAAGATTACATGATATGGAGACTTCAAGCTGCTGCCTAAACTGATGGGTTATCATGCTGTTGGCTGGTGATGTTTTGGAGGTTTGCTGTACATTGACTTAGACTGTGACTATCCTGGCAAGCTGAGATGGAACAATTAAGCTTTACTATGGCTTGATTTGCAGCCTGTTTCATGATTCTGTTTGGATTAGGAGATAACATGGAGACCGTGAATGGTTTTAGTGCCAGTATCTGCATTGGCTCTTCAGTATATGCAAAACAAGTTGATATCACTGTTAATGAAGCCATGTGTATAGTGACAGGATGCCTCAAACCTACACTCAATGCTGAGTGTTGGGCGGTGGTAAATAACTTGAGTCCCTGAGGGGGCCAATGGCTGAGCCCTTTTAGGTGGGGTAATGGTCCCCTCAGTGGAGGAAATGCCACTGGAAACCATCATATTGGGCCCAATTGAAAAATGAGCAGAGGAAGAAGTCTGATTCCCAATGGTCATGGAGGCAGAAGAGGCCATGCCAGATGTACTGGCTGTGAAGGTGCACTTTGTCCATATTCTCAAGGCTGGGGCAGCCCATTACAGTCCCTGTGTTAAATCCTGCATAACTCATTTCATATGTGCCGCAGGAGATGGCTCTGAGATCATAGTGTGTGGGTCACTTTATAGCAAGCTGGGATCCACCTTAAACAAATTCACTGCGGTGGCATTTTTCCTGATTGCCTCAGAGGGCGAAGGTGGCCCAGAACCAGCTAGCCTCCAAAAGCAGGTCTCCTGGCACACTGGGGCAGGGAAAAAAAACCTATGCTCAGATCAAGTTGCGGCTGATGACGACACCAGTTGAGAAAATATACCCTCTTGTTGGTATTGCTCTACCTAAGAGAGAAGTAGCAGTAGATGCCGAGAGAACTAAGCAAGAGGATGAACCTCGACATCCTCTGAATGGATATGAGCCTCAAGTTTGCCGGCTCAGATCCTGGAGGAGCTTTATGACAAGAACAAACACTCTTGAGGGTACACAAAACCAAAGCCAGATTAGAAGATGGAAACAGATAGAAAAGGATATCAAATGTTAATTAAATTTGATACATGACAAGTGGCCTATTAATTAATTAATTAATGATAAAAACAAACTTAAGAGTCAAACAAATCAGTACCGCAGATCAGGAAAAGTTTCAAATAGCTCACTGGACAAGAAACAACATTAAGGGGAGGATATAGCTGGGGAACTCAATCTCCCCTACATCACTTGGAGGATCCTGAATAGGCTTTGGGTTAGAGTCCCTAAATGCTCAAGTGGGGGCTGCTGGTGGACAACAACATGTGTGTGAATGTGGAGAGATACAGAATCTGGCTCATTTACTGGTCTGCCAGTTACTGCCAGAAACATGCACCAGTGAGAACTTAAGTTTGGCCAACAACAAAGCCAAGAAAGTGGCTTCAATTTGGCAGTCTTGGGTTTGATCGGGACATGAAAGAAGAAGAGTTTGATCCTGCCTTCTGCCTTTCTAGGGCCTTAGCCAGGATTCTAGATTGGGGGGGGGGGGGAGACAATTTTTTTTTTCAGGAGGCAACAATGTCACACTCACATATATTACGCTGGTTGCCATTGTGCCTCCGGGTGCAATTCAAGGTGCTGGTAATTACCTTTAAAGCCCTACATGGTAGTGAGCCAGGATACTTAAGAGACCACATCACCCCAAGAACATCTGTCCGTCCCACCAGAGCGGACCGGAGAGGCTCTCTAACTGTTCCTTTGGATAGAGAGGCACATCTCTCTAGCACTAGAAGGAGGGCCTTCTCTGTGTCTACTGTGGCCCTATGGAACCTCCTGCCAACTGAGTTGTGCCTCCAGACAGCTGCTGCCCTTTAGGAAGGGCGTAAAAACCTGGCTGGTGGGGCAGGTGAGGTACCGGTAACACAGTGACCCCAGCCTGCTGGTTGATCTGATGTCCCTCCCCTCTCTTAATTTCTTAACTTTTTAAAAGCTTTAATCTTTTAAATTTTTATTGGATTAGCCATGGTTTTATTGATAAATTTATTATTGAATTATTGTGTTTCTGACATTTGTTCTGCGATGCTATGTCAGCTGCCCTGAATCGCTCTGCGAGTAGGACGGCATACAAGTGTGAATAAATAAAGAAATAAATATAACATTGGCACCATGGGTTGGGTTGTGTGTGTGTGAGCTGTTAGCTAAGGAGGGTTTTTGCTCCCCTAGCTATGGCCCTGTGCCTGTCCCTGATTTTATTTTTATAGCTCATTGTCCACTATGTGGGCTGTGGCACAAAGTGTTGCACTTGGAGAAAAGGGAAGTTTCCCAAGGTACTTCAATGCATAGAAACATGTTTATGCTGGAGAAACATAGTAGTCTGCTGTAGTTCATCAAAGTTGTTTCTATTTCTTACAGATTTTTATCTAATTTTGGTCTGTGCAGAGGTGATCTAGAGGTAAACTAATGTATGAAAGCAGTGATAAGGTGATCTAGGAGTAAGCTCTTGTTTTTTTAATTAATGCTTTGAGATTACTAGAGAGATCAAAGAGTCAATGTTGCTTTGTCCAAAACATGCCCATTAGAATAACTCATTAGAATAGCTCCCACAGTCACACCTTCCTGTCATTTTGGAGAATGAAACAACCAACTACATAGAGAAAACACTATTCAAATTTCTCTGGCTTTAAAGAAGTAGAAGCCCACAGCAGCAGACAAAAATAAATAAATAAATAAATAAATAAATAAATAAATAAATAAATAAATCTCTCTGAAGCAGAAATGACTGGACTTTGCTTTATTTGATCATTCTTTTAAAGTTCATATTCTTCTATTCTTTTTTCACAGCAAATCCTGTAGTAGTTGCCAGTGTAGTCGCAGCCTCAGTTTAGTAATAATTGCATAGTATCAAGTTGATTTTGACTTTCTGCAGAAGTGGTTTACCATTCCTTTCTACTTGGGACATCCTTGGATTGTGTAGCTTGCTCCCCACTAAACAGGCTGGCACTTTTTCTGGGAGATACAGTGGAGAATTGAATTCCCAGCCTCTACTTCCAGCTAGTGTAATCTGTTGTGATATTTAGAACAAATTTCCTCCCTCTAGCAGAACTGGCCATTATTGGTACCTTATTTATTTGCATTTATATTTACACCCTGCTCTTTTGATGCAAGCACCATTCTTATTACTTTAGAGGGCTTTGAAAATATAAATCAGGGATTAAAAAATTAGTGTGAACATACCCTTAAACCTCTTCAGAGATATAGCTGAAGGAGTTTTTTTTAAACAAAAATGGAACAACTGGTTTGAATATATTTTAAAGAGAGCCCCCTGAATCATAAGACACACTAACTCAAAGCAATTCTACTTCTTTATAAAATAGTTTCCCTTTACTGTTACAAAGGAGACATGCATATGGAGAGCATCAGTTCAGCATGGCCCTTGGTTTTTATTAGATTAGCTTCTGTTTCTTCTTATTTCTAATGGAAAAATGCAGTCGGTTGTTATGAGAATTCCATTGCAAACAGGACTGTTTGTACCCCTTAAATATGGTTTCATGAAGATTTGTAGATAATGAAGCGCGACTGAAGAGTAATGAACATCTGTTTCTTTTGCATTCAGTGGTGTGCTGGATACTTTACAGAAGAAATATAAGTTGTTAGTGGAAAGTACTGTTGGATATACAGTAATACCTCGGATAACGTTTGCACCAGATAATGCTTAAACTGCATAACATTAAGCAATCTGGGGAAAAAATTACATCACATAACATCAAAATCCTATGGGATGCATTGCATAACGTTCGCTGAAACCTTTGCCAGTTACAATGTATCTCTATGGAGTTTTAACGTTACACGATGGATCTCATAGGATTTTAACATTATGCGATGCATGTATTGCATAACGTTAGAAATCGGATAACACTAAGACTTGTAGAACCAAGTTTTAGCATTATCCGGGGGTATTACTGTACTATGTTTATGAATGCATAGGGAGCAGGTTGTGATGGAGAGAAGTGATGTTATATAGATTTGTTTGGAAGTAATCCCTGTTAAGGATACCCAGTGTAGTGTAGCGATTAGAGAGATGAGCTAGAGTTCAGGAGGCCTGGATTCAAATCTTCACTCAACTGTGGAAGCTCACTGGGTGCGTGGAGCTTGTAGAACTACTCTTTAAATATTTTGCATTGCATACCTTGAAAGTCCAGTTAAGGTTGGTATAATTTGGTTCCGGCTTGATGGCACATAAAAACAATAGGCTCTGTTATACTCAGTAGACTTACTTCTGAACAAGCAAATGTGGAATTTCATTGTTGCTGTAATAGGTTTTCTTCTTACATCCTTCTGTGAGTGTTTGTTTATTTATAGATGTATATTCCCACAAGGCGCTCAAAGCAGCTTATTTTATTTTTGGCAGTCTAGAATATAGTAACTGGATCATGGCTACCTAGTGATCTTTGCTAGATTTGAACCCAAGAGCCTCTATTCCTAGTCAGACATGCTAAGCATTGCATCACATTAAAGCATTCTAAGGGAACTCTGTGAATGCATATAACAAAACAGAACCTGGATGAATTTTTAAAGAAATCTTGGCCTTTGCACCAAGAGGTTAAATAAGCCTAGTCCCTTTATGTTTGTTCTTCTAAGACCAACTGAAAGATCAAATAATTTGTAAATCAGTGTTTGTTTTTACGTGAATTATTTTTCAGTACAGGTGACTAAATTTTTTTGTTGTTCAGTCGCACAGTCGATTCCAACCCTCTGCGACCCCATAGACCACTGTCCGCCAGGCACGTCTGTCCTCCACCATCCTCCTCAACTCACTCAGCTCTGTGCCCATTGTCTCTACAATACCATCTAGCCATCTAGAGAAAAATTAGAGGCTGAATACGATGCACAGTGGGAAAGATGGTTGAAAGCAAGGAGGGAACAAAGAGAAAATGATAAGGAAGGCTTTGAAAAACAGCTTCAAATATGGATGAATAAAGGCCTCCTCGAAGAGAAGAAACAGCAATCGTTATAACGGATAAACAAGATCTGGTACAGTCAGAAAAAGAAAAAGAACAAAAGAAAATAGAGGTAGAAAATTTGAAATCAATAAAACAAGAAGAAGAAAAGCAATGTTTGAGTGTAATGGAAAAACAGATGGACATTTGGAATAAAATCAAGGGAAAATTGGATAAATTGAATGAGATAAGGAAGCAAGAAATGAATGATATTATGAAAGAACAACAAGATTTGAGGAACTTGTTGGAAGATTTTATGAAAACAATAAATGACAAATTTGCGGCACTAGAATTAAAATCAAAATTTATAGAAGAAGAGGTCAAAAACATTAAGCAACAAATGAAATATATTATGAAAGAACAACAGGATTTAAGGGATTGGTTGGTAAACTTCAAGATAGTAACAAACAATAAAATTGCTGCAATAGAGGCAAAATTAAAACCTGTAGAGGAATCAATTAAAATCATTCAAGGAAAAGGAAAAAAAGGGAGATGAAAGAAGTGATAAACAAGAAAAAAGACTGTACAAGTTGGAAGTAGAGGCAAAACAGAAGAATCTACTGATAAAGAATATTCCAGAATTTAAATTAGACAGACTAAGGGAAAGAATTATTAAATGGTTGAATGAACTGAAGATGGGGAGAAATTTCACTCAAGAGGATATATCAGCAGCTTACAGACTGGGGGAAAAAGAAATGGGACATTTTAAAGATATGCTTTGGTAAAATTTGTAAGTTTGGAAAGTAAACTAAAGTTGATGGCTTATTTAAAGAAAAAAGGTACACAGGTGCCAAAATTGGAGGGTGAACAATTGGATATTTACCAAAAGAGAAAGATTGTGGAGGAAGGGAATCAAACCAATTACTAAATTGTTAAGAGATAAGGGGGTGAACTATAATTGGCAACAGTTCCAACAGCTGAGATTCTTTTGGGCAGGGAAAGCAGTGGTGATAAGAGAACAAAATGATTACATGGATACATTAGAGTCATGTAATATTATTAAAAAAGGATCAAAAGAATGGAGGGAAATCAAAGAGAAACACTCAAATATAGGAAACAATTGCAGTATCAGTGAATAATTTTTAAAGAAACAAAATTGACATGATTTTTCTTTTGGACCAAAAGAAGTTTGATTTTTATTTTTATTTTTTTGGATTAAAAGAAGCATAGAGTAACATAGTTACGGGGAAAAACAATAATTAGTTAACAAATGGATGTAACTCCCAAATCAATGTGAAGTGTCTGATTAATCTCTATAAAGGAAACTTAACTTAAAGGACTATGAATTTTGGAAAATAAATAATGAGTTGTTACCATATGTTAAGGAAGATGAAGAGAGAAGAAAGGAAAGGAGAAATAGAAATGTAAAGATGGGATAATTAACATTAATAGGATAAGAAATAGCAATATAATAGTAGATAGTAATGGAGAAAGAAACAGAAAATAATGGAAGGCAGTAATGGAGAAGCAATTGGATAATTGGAGCATAACTGAGACAAGATAGTAATATTGTTTGTAATTTCAAGGAAAGAGAATTGATATCGTTTCTTTTGTATTAAAAGAGGCTTGGGGTAATAGAGTTGACAAGAAAAATGGTTTTTTGTAAGTTTTAAAAGGTTATGAAGTGATTATTGACCAACTGGCATAAATTAACAAGTGGATGTAACTCCCAAACCAATATGTAGTCTTTGATTAATTTGTTTAAAGGAAACTTAATTTAAAAGATTACGTATTTTGGAAAATAAATAATCAGTTATTGTATGTTAAAGGAAGATGAAAAGAGAAGAAGATTATGTTATCTTATTAGGAAAAGAGAATAAAATAAAGGGCATGTTAATTCTTTTTTCTTTTTTTAATTGCTTGTTAATTTAGATGTTTATAGGCTTTCCAGGACAAACTACTAAATGCTGTAAAGATTGTACTTAGAAATGGTATAGTTTGTCTTATATCAACCTTATGGTAAATTATGGGATGTAAAATATTTATGGGTAAGGGGGGGTAGTGTAGGACCAAAACCTAGATTTCCCCCATAGAGTGTGTTGATGTATTACTTACATAATTAAAGTGATTTTGGGTCATTATAGTGGACGGGAAAATTTGATAATTCAACCACTAATTGAATTGGATTTACAAACTGTCAGGAAATGCTAAGTGACTAACAGTATGAATGAAATACAATGTAAAGGATGTTAAGAATGAGTTGTTAATACACTGAAAATTCTCCATAAAGAATAACAAAATAAAATAAATTTACAGTTATGGGATAGTAGAGGAAACATTAAAATATGTGGAATAGATGTTAAAGATAATTAAAGAACAGAAAATGATTGAATGGATAGTTGAGTATTTACTTAGGCAAAAAAGGGGGGGAAATGGATGTAAAGATGATACAATTAACATTAATAGGATAAGAAATAGAGAAACAATAGTAGACAGTAATGGAGAAAGAAATAGATATTTGGAGTAAAATCAAAATAAAGAAAGGAGGGGAGAAAAAAAGCTGGTTAAAAAGGCTTAGATAAGGAAGCGAGGAAGGAAAGGTAATATGAAAGATCTGTGGATTAAAATGGACAATTGAGAAATGGTATAATCTCAAAAAGAAATAGTAACACAAGTAAAATAAGAAAATAAAAATAATCGAGGGTAGTAATGGAGAAGTAATTGATAATTGGAGTATAACTGTGAAAAGGTTGGATTATGGATGAGATCGGGAGTTAAGAAGGAAAAGGTGTTAAGAAAGGAATTAGAAAGGTATTTAAAAATTAGAGAATATGTTAATAAATTTTAGGGAAATAATAAATGATAAACTTGAGACTAAACTAATTTTGGAACAAGAGTTTAAAGGCAAAAAAAGGGAAAGGGAAGGTTATAAGAATAGTTAATAAGCAATAAAAAATAAGGAGGGATGTGTTCAGATAAAGGAAGATTAGGGCAAAAATGATATTAGAGGGAAATTTAGTAAGATTGAGGGAAAGAATTATTGACTGGACGAATTGAAGAGGTAGAGGAAACTTTATATAGGAAAATATATTAACAGCTTATAGAATGGGATGGATAACTGATTAGAATGGGGAAGTATGGTGATATTTATAAAAATTGGACCACAGAGTTGGTAGGAACCAAATAAAGTGTTAATAAAAATGATAAAAGAGAGTAGTTTAGAATAAATACGAGAGAGAAATATTAAATATTATAATTGATGGATGAGTTGAAGATGGGGAGGAATTATAATAAGAATACAACAGCAGCATAGGAAAAGGGAAATGAGAAAAAGGGTTTTACTTAAGGGTATGTTTGGTAATATGAAAATGAAGTTTGGGATATTATAGATGGAAGAAATCTAATAATTTAATTACTTGGTGGCAAATATTAAGTCAACGTAACACCTAAAATGTTAGGAAGAGTCAGTTGTTTTTTCATTGACTTATAAGTTGAAGGACAAAAATATGTTATAGTATATTTATAAAAATATTATGGAAATGTAAATAATTTTTGTCAAAGAAAGCTAAAGGTGGATAAGGGTTGAAAATTTAGAATAGAAATAACATAATGGAAAGGTAATAAAAAGAACAGGGGTAAGATAGCCATTAGTGGAAGGAAAGAAGAATAAGGAATAACTATAGTTTTGAGCAAGTTGACTTATTTGATATTCTCAAACATTGATATGACTCCGCCTAGTCTCGGTCCCCTCCCCCTCTTCGACACTCGGAGGCGGTCCTTCAGTGGAAGGATGGGGGAGAGAAGACGACAAAATGGTGAAAGGTTTAGGGTGAGTGATAGGGATTTATGTTGTGTTAGTATAGGACTATGGGAGGTGATGGGTTGGATGTGGGTGAACTTATTTATCTATTGTATGTCTTTTTTATGTATGTATTTATCTGGTTCTGTTCTGTTTAGTGATATTGAATGTTTTTTATTTGTTTTTTATTTTCTTCAATGCGGACAATTATGTTATTTTTTTTGTAACCTTTTGTTTGTGTTTCCCCATTTTAAAGATTAATAAAAATTAATTTCACAAAAAAAAAACCCTCTGTGCCCTTTGCGTACACAATACCATCTAGTCATCTCATTTTTGGCTGCCCCCTTCTTCTTTTGCCCTCCACCCTTCCGAGCATCAAGGCTTTCTCAAGTGAATCTTCTCTTCTTATTTGATGTCCAAAGTACTTTAGCTTCATCTTTACAATTTGACCTTCTAAGCAGCAGTCAGGGTTGATTTCTTCTAAGATTGACCTATTTGTTCTCCTCGCTGTCCAGGAGACTCTCAAAACTCTCCTCCAACACCACATCTCAAAGGCATCTATTCTTCTGCACTCAGCTTTCCTAATGGTCCAGCTCTCAGAACCATGCATTGCATTCTAAATGATAGTTCACCAACTTCCAGTATGTGGGTGTCCATACCTGTCTTTGTAACAACACATGTTATATGTAGTCTCTGTCTGGTAGTGCAAGAGTAAAATGCTCCACACACCTGGAGCAGATTTTGAAGTGTATAAATTGTTATACAGAAAGGGGAAATCCTTCTTTTTGCCTGTGGGAGCGATCTTGATCCAGTCCTGTGTTTTCACATATCTACTGAAGGTCCAAAGAGACATGCAGTAAGCATATTTACATTTAGTGTTCATTAAGTGATAGTTTGGTGCCAGTGGGGGATCTTCTCCAAAAGCAAATGTCAGCTTTAGAGGAGTTCAAGTACTACAGCAAAAAAAGGATGGGAGATATAAAATTCTCCATGCACTCCGTAATCCTTATAATGATAAACTCTACTCAGTGTATAAATGCTACTTGCATTTTATAAAAAGATGCATCATAATGGAAAAAAGTCATTTGGATGAATCACTAATCTGCTACACAGTGAGATTATTACTCTATTAAATCTAGCGTTACCTCTGCTTTTGGTACTTTTGAAATGCTCTTGATGTGTTTTTTAAATTGCTGGCTTGATAGCTCAGTGAGCTGGAGTATCTGACTTTGGAATCAAGACTCAGGAGTTGAATTTATTATTGTGCCTTATAGGAGAAGAGGTAACCTATGTGGACAAGATGGTTCTAGAATGCTCTTGGGAGAAGGGAGTGGTAAACCACTTTTGAGTACTGTACTCTGTACCTAGGGAACCCTGGGAAGGTTTGCCACAAGTTGGAATCAACCTGATGGTGGTACAGTATTATAATTGTTCTAACTGTTTGTTAACTGGCTTGAAAGCCTACTGTGGGAAGACAAGCATCTTAATAATAAATAAATACTGCACATGTCAAGAATTGAATCTGGGTCTTGTACAGGCAAAGACTGTTCTCTACACCAATCCACAGCATCTTGCTTACAGTACAGTAGTTGGTTTTTAAAAAAGATACAGACCATCCTTCTGTCAGGGAAATACACAGACTTCTGTGTTCTACAGATGTGGTTGTTGGTAAGCTAAATGTGATCATAGCTCCCAGTCTGTGTACATTTGTACATATATATCAGAGTCCTGTGAAGTGATTTTATGCAGCCAGTAGTTTCATCTTAAGGTTTCTCTTTATAACATATGAACTGTAATGCTCTCCTCATAAAACTGTGGCCCAAATTAGTGACCAGAGGATTATGAAGCATTTTGCCTAACTATTGGCCATACTAGATTAGTCCAGAAAAATGTATAATTAAATACTGAATTGAGTACTGAATTTGCTGATTGTCTTTCTAGGCACAAATGCCTACTAAAATCTAATTTAGTGTCTTGATTTAAGGCTAGATTTCAGATTTCGCTCTATATAAGTATACTGTGCCTGCATCTTATTTTACAATTTAAATAATTGATATTTGTTCAGGGACTTCCTCAACTAAACTCTCTTCTTCTTTATTTCAGGCATGTACTGGTATAGAAAATATTGATGAAGCCATTACCCTACTTGAGCAAAACAACTGGGATTTAGTTGTAAGTATTTCTATTGTTTGTGGCAGAAGAGAATTTTTTTAACAGCTGAGGATTAAGTTAGTATTGCCAGGAAAGCATACTTTTGATTGTCTTTGCTAAACAATACAGTAATACCTCTAACGTTTACCTTGGATAACGCTAAAATCGCATAACGTTAAGTAATCTGGGGTGGAGAATTGGATCGAATAACGTTAAGGTCCTATGGGATGGATCGGATAACAACCGCTAAAGCCTGTGCGGTTACAATGTATCTCTATGGAGCTTTAACGTTATCTGATCCATCCCATAGGATTTTAACATGCATCGGATAACACTAAAAATCGGATAACACCAAGACTTGTGGAACCAAGTCTTAGCGTTATCCGAGGTATTACTGTATTTACATTTTACTTTGGTTGACAGTACTACAGGGGGAAAACTTGTTTGGAACAATTGGATTCTCTTATTCTGCTTTTAGAATTCAGGACAGAAGCTTCAAAATTGAAAAGGCAGAAACTTGTACCCAGGATTCCTGTGTTTTCTGCTGCTTCCATTTTGGGTCACAGTTATGCAGAAAGCATGAAAATGGCACCACTTATTTCCAGGTGACCAAGCATAGATGAGTCAGTGCAGGAACATTCCATATCCTGTTGCCAGCATTCTGCTTCAAGCTGTAGAAACTTTGGCCATTGATAGATTTTACAATTCAGCTTCATGAACCATATCTAGCATGAACAGTGGTAGGGGATTACAAGAGTTGTAGTGCAAGGCATTTTGGCTTCTAAAAGTTTAGCATTCCTTGTCTACATCAGTAGGAACAGTTAGACTTTCCAGAAAAGAGGTAGAAAGCAAGAGGATAAATCTATGACAACATGCACATATGTATTCTGCCTTCTGTTCTAGGGTAAAGGTAAGGGTCACCCTTACTCGAAAGCCAGTCATATCCAACTCTAGGGTTCAGTGTTCCTCTCTGTTTAGAGCCAAAGAGCCAACGCTGTCTGCATCTGCAGATGTTTCCATGGACATGTGGCAGGCATGACTAGACACCGGAGTGGACGGAACACTGTTTACCTTCCGACCAAAGTGGTACATATTTATCTACAGTACTTGCAGTTTTTTGCTTTCGAACTGTAGTGCTGCCTTATTTCCACAATCACGCAGGCTGTTCAAGGGTGGAAGGAAGTATTATTTTGAGGGAAGTCTATGCATTTTTAGAGGGATTTGAGCAAACTTCTCCAATCCAGTTTTTAAATGTAATCTGACTCTTGTAGGTAGCAGTGATAATTCTCTCTTGGTTAGCTGTTATGTCATTGAGTAAAATTATATCATGGAATAGTTTGTTCCAAGTATTATAGAGATGGGAAAGATTTGCATATAATAGAACACAATTTAATTCTTGGTATCTCTACTGCTTTGGTTGTACTCTTAAGCAGTTAAAGCATCAGCTGTGTTTCTCAACTTTCAATCAGATATTGAATGTTTCACCGACACTACTTTAATGTTGATTTGAGATCTGTAGTAGAAGTGAAGTAACTTAATATAAAATACAGTACAGTAATACCTCGGATAACGTTTACCTCAGATAACGCTAAAATCGCATAATGTTAAGTAATCTGGGGAGGAGAATTGGATCGAATAACGTTAAGGTCCTATGGGATGTATCGGATAACAACCGCTAAAGCCTGTGCGGTTACAATGTATCTCTATGGAGCTTTAACGTTATCTGATCCATCCCATAGGCTTTTAACATGCATCGGATAACACTAAAAATCGGGTAACACCAAGACTTGTGGAACCAAGTCTTAGCGTTATCCGAGGTATTACTGTACTGTATATTTCCAGAAGATTATAGTCTTCAAAATAAACAGGGATAAAGGTGTGTGTGCTATGGAGAACATGAGAAAAAACGGAAGCTGAGATGTTAAAATCTTTTGCGGTAAGGTGCTGAATTGAGGACTAGTTCCATGGCTATCTAGCAGTACATAATTTCACTAAATCAAGTACGGAATCTACACTATGTATAAATGAACTTGTTCATAAAACCAGTTTTATAGTAGAGGTCATTATCAAGCAGATTATTGCTAAAGCCAGACAGTTCAGGCATATGGTGAAGTTTGATTTTTTTGTCAAGTACCTGAGTAAATGTGAAGTCAGTAAAGTGGAGCATCTCTCATAAAATATGCTGAGGGTTTTTAGAGAGGTCAATAATCAAATGTAAGCTTCTCTGTACAGTTGTAGTTGGATGCACAGCAATTTTTTTGCAGAACTCCTTGCCAACGTTTCTCAAAAGTGATATCTATGAAGAGTGCATTTTTTTCATGTGTTAGTAAAAGATTAAGACAGGAAGGGAAAAGTAAGCATAACTGGTCAGATTTAACAATGGTAGGAATAAGAAGTGAAGATAAACTGCTCTGTGTTAGAAGCTGTGTTCTTGAAATATCCACTGAAAGCTTGCTAAACAGTAGAATCTCAGTTAACATAATTAACACATTCTCCAGGACGTTTCTTACAGCGAAAATTACTTTAACCGAATTCCCCATAGGAATGCATTGAATGCAGTTTCCCATAGGAATGCATCGAAAAAACAATTAATCCATTCAAAAAGAAATCTGTACAGTAATACCTTGGTTTCACAAGTCTTGGTGTTATCCGAGTTTTAGTGTTATCCAATCCATTTTAAAATACTATGGGATGGATCAGATAACGTTAAAGCTCCATAGAGATACATTGTAACCACACAGGCTTTAGCGGTTGTTATCCGATCCATCCCATAGGACCTTAACGTTATTTGATCCAATTCTCCTCCCCAGATTACTTAACTTTATGCGATTTTAGCATTATCCAAGGTAAACGTTATCCAAGGAATTACTGTATATCAAAGCTCAAAGATATAGAGTACAATGAAAATATGAAAATTAAAGAATAAGTTTATATGTGCATCAGCATGTATTCATCCAAGCAATGCAAAAACTTTTCATCCCCTCCCCCCTTTCATGTTCCATTTCCCTTCCCTCACTTCTGATAATTGATGTGTCAGGTATAACCTTCTTTTCAAGAAGTCTGAATTTATGTAGTTAATGTTTCATTTCCCTAGAACAGCATTAGGATGTATTATCTAGTTGTTAAGTTTGAGGTTGAGATGAAAATATTTGTTTCCAGGCTTTCCAACATTCAAACTAAAATATACTGAATTGTCCTTTTTCATTCTATTAATGAGTTTGTTTAATTTGGGCTATTTTTTGCCTTCCAAAAAGCTTCTTCTCTTCCATGTCCAGGACAGATGTGAAACTGCCAAAATGAAGCCACCTGGCTTAGTGTGAGAAAGATTAGCTGGCAACATGAGGTTGCTGTTCCCAGGCTCAAAAATACCACAATCTTTGAGAAGACTCTTTCTGTGTACCCCTTCCAAAAAGCTACACAATTTATAGATTACTTTTGAAAATTCTTCTACTTGAGTTTTTCACTTTGTACTTTAAGAATTAGAATACAGTATTATTGGGAGAAAAGATCCTGCCCTGTTGGGGAGTTGCAGTTTTCTTTTTGTTATCTGGAGTCTGCTTGTTTTTGCCTTTTGTAGTCTTTGCTGTTCCATTCTCATTTGGTGAATCATGGGGAATAGATACTGAAGAAAAAGTTGATGCTCTCATTTTCTTCTCAGGAACAGCCAAACATATAACATGAACTCAACAGCCAAGAATGACAGTTTTTCTTGTGTTCTGTTGTATTTATTCTTACTGTAATTGGCTCGGAAAGAAAGACATGTCCCTTCATATAAATACAGATTCATTTTCCATCTCCTAGTTTGCAAACGGTGTTGTTTGAATGTAGAATTTCTCTGTTTCCAGTTCTATTCATTTAAAAAATAACTTCTTATATGTGGGCTTTTCTATTTTCTGAAATGTCTGCCTTACTGCTATATTTAACTTCTTTATCCTTTCTGCTGGGAGTGGTTCAAAGTAACAGCGTATTTGCAGTAAAGGCAGTGGTTTTGTGCACTTGTGAATGTGACGACTTACATATCTTCTTAAATGTTGGTTCTAAGGATCCAAAGTCAAAAACTATTCTGTTCTTTGTTTTTATAGTACTTCAGTTTCATAACTTAAATAATTATATAGATAATCTAATAAAAACATTTATTCATTTTAAAACTGAAAACTAGAGAGGATTCTTCTTAGGGAGAGCACCCTTTTGAGCTTATACAAAATTATGTATATAAAAGAAGCAGTGTTCACAATTTCCTTTTAATATTTCTTTAAATGAAAGAACACCTTCATTAGATTGAAAAGATATTTATGCAAAGGGAAGTTTTTCATTTTAAACTTCATAATGCTAATATTTCTAGTTTACAGTTAGTCTAAAGCAGGATTTCTCAACATTTTAAAGCCGGGGGACCGGTCACACTCCCTCAGACAGCTTCAGGGGCTGGATGGCCACTTGCCCTTCCTCCACCACATGGGACTTTCTGGTGTGGTGGAGGAATTTGGGGGCTACATGAAATGTGCAGGGGGCCACATCCGGCCCATGGACCGTAGGTTGGGAATCCCTGGTCTAGAGCAGGGGTTCACAACCTATGGCCTGTGGGCCAGATCTGGCCAATTGCACCAAATAATCTGGCTCCCAACCTCACTCCAGCTGCCACCACTTGAATTGGGCGCGGACTCATTTATGATCGCATAAATCCATTTATGACATCCGTAAATGAGTCCATGGCCATCATAAAAACATTTACTACAGCCACAGATGCATTTTATGGCAGTGTTTATGACTGGGTGGGGGTGCTAGTCCAACCCACTCAGCTGTCTGAGGTGGTGTGGTCCAGCCCGTGGCTGAAAAACGATGAGAACCCCTGGTCTAGAGAATTTGAACATGTTGGGATGTCCTGCTACCAACAAAATTTTCTTATGTGTTTGCTTATTGAAGTCCACCTGTTAGTGAGTAGTGAAAGTGGTTTCTCAATCTGGCATTTATGAAAGGCTGGGTGTACCATACGACCTAAATAATATCTTGATTTAGCAGCTGAAATTTACACATAGGAGCAAGCATCTGTTTGAGCAGTCAACTGATTGTAGATCTGTGCCCAAATAGAACACTGCAGGGTTTGTCCTGCTCTTACTGAGTTTACTTAATTTATGTTTTTATGTGGAATGAAGTATTCTTGCATATCAAAACAAATCACATTAAACTGCTAGGTGTGGCACACGAGTAGAGCTGAATTGACATTGGAAAAGTAAACTTCCTTCCATCAGGTGCCAGTGAAGGTTATGTTAAGGAAAAGTCTGCTTCAGAAGGGGGGAATGTGTAGGCTTGCATTTTTATCTAGACAATATTAAAACTTATTTTTGGCTGTACTATCCAAAATGACAACAGTGGACTTGGAATCATTGCCTAAAGTCATGCAAGTCAGTGCATCTGCACTTTTACCATTTTTCATTGACTACAGGGCAACTCACTGGTCTAGACCTATTATTATGCCCACCTAGAGCCAAAGAAATACCTCAAACAAAGCATATTCCCACCTTATGTTACAGTATTAAACATGAACACTTTCAACAAAACAAACAAAAGTTGGTCACCACGGAAATGCGATGTCTGAGGAAGGCTGCTGAAGTGGCTAGAAGGGATAAAATCAAGAATGCAGTTATAAGGGAGAGAATTGTAAAAGAATCAGTTTTAAACTATATAGAGAGACAATAGATATAATGGTTTGTCCATTTGGAGAAATGTCTTGGAATTCCATACTATACAAGGCATATGTGAAAAGAAGAGAAGGACAAAGACCATGAGGCAGGTCCAGAAGCAGGTGGAGCGATAACATCAAATAGATTATACAGATAATGCAGATGGAGGCTGCTAAAAGTGCTAAAGCAAGAACCTTGTACAGTAATACCTTGTATAACATTTACCTCGGATAACGCTAAAATTGCATAACGTTAAGTAATCTGGGGAGGAGAATTGGATCGAATAACGTTAAGGTCCTGTGGGATGTATCGGATAACAACCGCTAAAGCCTGTGCAGTTACAATGTATCTCTATGGAGCTTTAACGTTATCCGATTCATCCCATAGGATTTGAACATGCATCGGATAACACTAAAAATCGGATAACACCAAGACTTGTGGAACCAAGTCTTAGCGTTATCCGAGGTATTACTGTATCTCTTTTGACACCTGAAGGGTAAAAAAGCAAGTAAAGAAGAAGAGCCAGCTCCTTGAAACCAATGGAACTTAGATTGGTTGTGACTAACATACTCTACTCATTTCAAGGGTTCTGGTTCTGGTAAGACTGTAATAGTAACTTTGAATTTACCCCTTTATTTAAGAATTTATTTCTTCCTTTTATCACTTTGTCAGCCCCATTTTAATCATTATGTAAACAGACTGCTGGAGTCTTATATTCTTATTTTAGTGCATGTCACATAATGCTTTAATTCAGTGGGACTTAATTTAGTCATGACTGACAGATCTGTTGAAATGAATGTAGCACATTCCAGGTAGTACTTAATGTTGGATTGTTTGTTGTTCAGTCAGACATTTGATTCTGACCCTTTGCGACAACTGTTTGATAATTTGAACATTCATTGGCATTACCCTTTTTTGGGATTGGAACATATACTGATCTTTTCCAATCCTGTGGCCATTATTGTGTTTTCCAAATCTGCTGGCATATAGAATGCAATAATTTGATTCCATCATTTTTTAGGGCTTTGAAAAATTCAACTGAAATACCATTATCTCCACTGGCTTTGTTGTTTGCATTGCTTTTTAGTGCCTTTCTGACTTTCTGGGATGTCTGGCTCAAGTTCAGTGTTCTCATCATTTATCAGGGGTGTTGAGGTCCTTTTTGTAGAGTTCCTATGTGTACTCTTTCCATCTTTTCTTAATCTCTTCTGCACCAGCTAATTCTTTGCTATTTTTGTCATTTTTTCATGGTCATTTTTGCTTTAAATGTTTCCTTGATTTCCCCATTTTTTTGAAAAGATCTCTAGTCCTACCCCTTATGTTATTTTCCTCTATTACTTTGCATTGTTCATTTAGGTAGGTTTCCTTATCTCTCCTTGCTTTTCTTTGAAATTCTGTATTTAATTGATTGAATTTTTTCTTTCTCCTTTGCCTTTTGCACTTTTCCACTGCTATTTTAAGAGCCTCTTCAGACAACTACTTTGCTTCTTTTCTTTTGGTATGGTTTTCCTTGCTGCCTCCTTTATGATGTCCTGTGCCTCTGTTCACAATTCTTCTGGCACTTTGTCTACCAAGTCTAAGCCATTAAATCTGTTCCATGCTTCCACAGTGTATACCTTAGGGATGTTGTCTAGGTCATACCTGTTGGATTTAGACCTTAATAAATTTATTTCTCTCCCTGGTTTGCCTTTCCCATTCTAAGCATTATATAGATAAAGTGCTTGAATCTTTCCTCATGAATACTTCTTTTCTTATTTCAGTGAAAGTCATTCATGCATGTAATTGTAACAGTTACTTTATGTACAGTGGCTAAATTACACTGTAAAAAGGAGAATTGAACAAAGATGAATCCTTTTGTATGAATACTCTGAATAAAACAGAAAGTTTTAAAGGTACAGTATCTCCTACTAATGCTTCATCTGGAAAAGACTTTTGCATGTAATACATTAAAACCTCGTGTAAAGAGTGCCTTGCTTAGAGAATAACTCGCTTAAAGAGCAGAATTTTCTCTGAATGGTCGCCTCGCTTAACAAATAAAACCAACCAAAAACTCCCTTAACTACTAAATCAGGTTTTGCAATCCCCACCCCACCCCTTGAAGTCACAATTGGTCACTTGTTTAGCTTAAAGAGCAAACTCGCTTAAAGAGCAATCCCATGGAACACATTATGCTCTTTAAGCGAGGTACAACTGTACTATAATGAATTTTGTTAGTAAGTGGTACCTCGCTTAAAGAACATAATGTGTTCCACAGGATTGCTCTTTAAGTGAGTTTGCTCTTTAAGTGAAACACCATTGTAAGTGACCAATTGTGCCTTCTGGTGGGGGGGGGGACTGTGAACCCCGATTTAGTTGTTAAGCGAGTTTTTGGTTGGTTTTAGTTGTTAAGTGAGGTTACCATTCTGAGAAAATCCTGCTCTTTAAAGAGTTAGTGTCTAAGCGAGTCACTCTTTATGCAAGGTTTTACTGTACCTCAAAACTCATGGTGAGCCAAAACAGAAGAAGGTATAATGAATATGGTATGTTATAGATTGGAATCATAGGAGTTCTGATTGTATTTTCTGAGATATTCTATTAAAACAGAAATAGTGAGGCCTCTTGAAAATACAAGATGTTGCCCTTCATATTTTAAAGGCTATCATCTAGTTTTCATTTAAATGCAAGAGTAATTTAAGCAAACTGAAAACAGTCACATCGAAAGAGACAAGACTTCAGGAAGAAGTGAGCTTTGCTGACAGCAAACTTCTTAGTATGCTGTGACAGGAACTGGCAGTATTATAGGGAGGTGTAGAAGTGTGAAATGATTTGTCTGGTGAGGGATTCAACAAAAGACAATTTAAAAATAAAATAAAGTCAACAACCCATATAACCACTAAGTTTTAGTTGAAGATGTATTTTCTGAAGTTGCAAAAACCAAAAACTGTTGAGAAAAGCCCAGAAACAGGAGGTATTTAAGCAGTTTTATCCAGGTGTTAGGCTTAAGCTTCCTGGATAGCTCTTGACCCTCTCCAAATTTAGTCTAAATCACACAAAATAAGCACCTGCACTTTCGTGATTTGTGGAATTAATCAGTTGGGCTTTGCTTGGACATAGCTAAAATCTTGGATTGTGGTTTCTGTGTTCTTAAGGGCAAATTGGAAAGCATGTACAGTAAAACCCCATGTTACAGAAGTAAAGGAAAACTTGAGTTGCAGAAGGAAATCCTGAGGAAATGACGTCCTGAGTTACAGAAAAAAAATCAAGTTACAGAACGGCTTTCCCCAGAGTGCATTGTATTTGGGAGGGTTTATAGCGCTGGCCCTGTGCCATTTTAGAGTCTGTGGGTGGGGTGAAGAGTCATCTCTTAAAGATTTGAGTGGAGGTTTTGGTGAGGACGCCGCTGGCGGGCGAGGGGAGCTGCTCTTCCTTCTGCTGGGTGAACTTTGCCACCGGGCTAGATGGAAGTCTGGCCGCAATGCTGCTGTCCATCTGTGCTGAAGGTTGCCTGTCAACATAGACAGGGTCAACAGCCCTGTGGTGGTGATCACTCGGTGGAAGGAGGGGTGAGTCCTCAGCCAGCCTTCTGCACAGACGGACAACAGCATTGCAGAAGGACTTCCAGTGGAAGAAGGAGCAGCTCTCCTTGCCCACTGGTAGCTTCTTCAGCAAGAGCCCAGAGTGTGGGTAGTCCCACCCAGTGGACATCAGTGAGGAAGGCACGCCTGACACTGACCCTCAGGAAGAAGTGCCAGAGCCCAGGAAAGTGGTGCTGGTGGAGCATTTCTCAAGGAGTGGAAAAGGTAGGGAGCTTAGCTACATCTTTTCCATTCCCTTTTACTGTGTATTCTGCTTTTTAAAATTTATTTTGATTTTTTGGGAGGTCAGGAATGTTTTTATCTATCTATTTATTTAGTTCAGATTTGTTCAGTTTTTTATTTTCAATGCATTCCCATGGGAAAATGTGCTTTGACTTAAAGAAAAATCAACTTGAGGAAAAAGTCCCAGAATTGATTAATTCTATCAGTCGGGGGTTTTCTGTATACTGGAGTGGAATGCTCTTTGCTTCTGCACTCTGGTGGTTTGTCTACCAACTAGCAGTTTTTCCTAAGGAAAAGTACACTCTTCAGATTAGGCCCAAGATCATAGTTGTTTTAAATTGTATTGGTCATACAGTAATTTCATGTCAGGTTCAAAAGGAAAGGACATGGACAAACACAATTCCTTGAGTTTTGAGCAGGTCTACAGATGAGCTGGCAATTATGTTGGTTGATGGAAACAAATAAATCCAATTTCAGGGTATGTCAGTTTGTGCAGTGTATGAGAATGTTATTGTCTCTAGACCTTGCAAAGTAATATCATAGTTTGGAAGTCTTCCATATAGGCCACAGTAATAAAGATTCTCATGCTTTACAGGACTCCATGACATCACTCATCTGATTAGCTATGGAAGTATACTTTGGCAATGAATTTTTTTATTTGAAACTTAGTCAAGACAATGATTTTATGTTCTTTCCATTTTCTGTTCTTAAGCTCATTATTGGGTACATAATCAGTTCCTTTAAAACTATGTGTGGTGTTTTACATGAGTTCTCTCAAATATCGTCTTGCTGGAACAAAACATGTCATGGTCCAGTGCTTGTTGATAATAGTAACCAATAAGCTTCAGTTTTTATTTATTTATATCTTCACATTTATATGCCACCCTACTCGCAGAGCGACTCAGGGTGGATTAACAAAAATGACAACACATTAAAAGAATAATCCTACAATAAAAAACCCCATCAATTTGCTAAACAGTTGCTAAACATACAAGAATGACATTTAAGACATCACCTTTTGCTCTTATTTGTCTTATTAATCTAATATTTGAGGGGGAGGGAGGGTGAACTGAGTCTGAAGATGAAGATTTCATTCAGCAATCTTGAGTAATATAATGCAGTAATTATGTCTTACTGGATATAACTGGAGCCCCCAGTTCTTTTTCTTGACAGATTTTCTGTGCTTTTAGTAGATATATAAAAGAACGAATCAAAACCTAAAACTTAATTTCACTTTATTTAGGCAAGACATTTCTTTCATCTTTTCCTTTTTCTTTTTTGTAGTACAATGGTTCCCAAAGTGGGGCCCATGTCTCACAGGGATACTTCAATTCCCAGAAGCCAAAGTCAGTACATTGGCTTATCATGCTTTGGGGAATTGACTTAGGCTTCTGGGAATTGAAGTCCGAAAACCAAAGGTTGGGAAACACTGTAATCTAAAACCTCCCCCCCCCCCATTTAACTCGGGTGTTAATAATAAATATCTTGTCAGAAAGAGAAGACAATAAGTGACTTAGAGCTGGCAGTAATTTTGGCTCAAAGAGTAGTGGAGTTATTTTACTGTCCTTGAGGTTCCTTGATGAGTGTGATTAATTTTCTGTTGAATCTTGGACTTACTGTATTTGATTAGTAGAGCCAGAAGGAATATTATGATATAAATAGCAGCTATACATTTGAATGAGAGACTTCAGCAGCTGATTAGATGTCCTTTTAGAGTATTTTGTTCAGGTTGACTATCCAGGTTTTCCTACAATACATTCTTAGAAAAATCATAATGCAGATCAGTGTGCTACCAGCATATTTTTTGAGCCTAAATTCTTTCCCATTTACCTTTAAATAGAATATTCTGTTAGTCTATATAACTTGTAATATGCAGAATTTGAACAGAGGAAAGAATTTAGGCAGACTTGGTGTCAACGTTATTAAAGCAATGTAAGCAGCATGTGCAACCTTATCTAAATAGCAGTTGAAATTTCATTACTGCAGTAATGAACTCTTTCTACTTCTATTATCCTTGCACAGCTGCCAGCAAAAAATGCAGAGTCATCAAGTGAGCAGTGAGGCTAATAAATGTCAATTTCTTTTTATGAAGAAGCTACTCTATTTCTTGTAATAGAGAGTTCTTTGTGCTCATAGTCCACACAAAAGACAGCATCTGAGAGTACAGAAGTGCTTGGCAGTGTGTAACTAATATCTCCCTCCTTTTCACTTGGCATTTCTCATCACGAATTCATATTTTGGTGTACTGAGCTTAAACCTCAGCTAGGAAATATTTTGTACAGTCTGTGATCAAATAGTTTTAAAGTAATTTAATGTTAAAATTAGTATTCATCTCAAATGTTGTCCTTAATCAGAAACTAAATGATTATGTAGGACTATTTGGTTGTCATTTTGTATGTATGTGTGTTTAAATAAATAGAGTGGCATTCATTTGTGTTGAAATGTAGCATTTCTGTATGTGCAATGAAAGCTTTACATATACTGTATTCTTTAAAACTTACTTTTGCTGCCTGGAAGCATATGGCATCCTTTTTTGTCAAAACTTTTAAGACGATGACAATAAAATAAATCAAAATCATATTGCTTTCCAACAAAGCAGTTATGTGAAAATATATAAATCGCCTCTCCCAGTCTGAAGTCTTGTCAGCACCAACAAATAAATTCTTGAAATGGGTGTGTTTCAGTGCAGAGTTGTTCATCAGACATAATAATATTATTTGTATTTTGCAGGAATATTTGTCAAAATGGTGAGGCTGCAATCATAGCCCTATGACCTAGAGTTAAATCCTGTTGAAATCAATGGGATAATTTAAAGTGAGCATTCATAGCAATGCTGACACTGCTGGACTGGTATCTGAGTCCTGTATAGTTAAGATGTGGCAGAGAGACTGCTACAATGTTGGAGAGGCTACAGGGTGTCCCAAAAATCATCATACACTAGAACCCTGGACAAAGTTATGACATGGTTCCACGAGTCATGACGTTGTCCGGTTTTTAACGTTGTTTGATACATCGATCCAACAACGCTAAAAAAAACTGAGAAGAGGTGCTCGCACGCGCGCAAAAAGGCGCGCCAGCGGGAGCCTCTTCTACCAAACGGGTATAGCAACGGGCATCGCACGTCAAGGCAAGGTATCAAAGCGGGGGGTGCCGAAAATCTTGTCACGTTATGAGGTTTTCACGCTATACGGTACTCGCTTTACCCGGGGTATTGCTGTACACTAGTACCCCGAATAACGTTATGACTTGGTTCCACAAGTCCCGTCGTTATCCGGTTTTTAACGTTGTGCGATACATTGAACACACAATGTTAAAAAAACCCCTGTTTCCCTGGAGGCTGCAGGAAGCGAGAACGTCGGGATTTGAATCCTGACATTTTGGCTTGCTGCTGCCTCCAGGGAGGTGGGGGAACTTTGGAAACAGCTTGGAGCGGGTTTCCCCACCTCCCTGGACCCGGGGGGGGGGTCAGAGACCCCAAAATTGGTAAAAAAAACGGATGTTTTTTTTACCAATTTTGGGGTTTCTGACCCCCCCGCCGGGTCCAGGAAGGTGGGCAGACCTGATCCAAGGTGTTTCTGGGCTTCCCCGACGTCCTGAGCCAGTGCAGCAAGCCAGACTGTCAGAGTTCGAATCCCGACATTCTGGCTCGCTGCACTGGCTCAGGACGTCGGGGAAGCCCAGAAACACCTTGGATCGGGTCCCCACACCTCCCTGGACCCAGCGGGGGGGTCAGAAACCCCAAAATTGGTAAAAAAAACGGACTTTTTTTTACCAATTTTGGGGGCTCTGACCCCCCCGCCGCGTCCAGGGAGGTGGGCAGACCTGATCCAAGGTGTTTCTGGGCTTCCCCGACGTCCTGAGCCAGTGCAGCAAGCCAGAATGTCAGAGTTCGAATCCCGACATTCTGGCTTGTTGCACTGGCTCAGGACGTCGGGGAAGCCCAGAAACACCTTGGATCGGGTCCCCACACCTCCCTGGACCCAGCGGGGGGGTCAGACACCCCAAAATTGGTAAAAAAAACGGACGCTTTTTTACCAATTTTGGGGGCTCTGACCCCCCCGCCGGGTCCAGGGAGGTGTGGGGACCCGATCCAAGGTGTTTCCAAAGTTCTCCCACCTCCCTGGAGGCTGCAGCAAGGCAAAATGTCAGGATTCGAATCCCGACGTTCTCGCTTCCTGCAGCATAAAAGAGGGTGGGGGAAGTTCAAAATTAGCGCACATCAGCTCTAGGGAGGTCGGGAGACCCAATGCGCGCTAATTTTGAACTTCCCCCACCCTCTTTTATGCTGCAGGAAGCGAGAACGTCGGGATTCGAATCCTGACATTTTGCCTTGCTGCAGCCTCCAGGGAGGTGGGAGAACTTTGGAAACACCTTGGATCGGGTCCCCACACCTCCCTGGACCCGGCGGGGGGGTCAGAGCCCCCAAAATTGGTAAAAAAGCGTCCGTTTTTTTTACCAATTTTGGGGTGTCTGACCCCCCCGCTGGGTCCAGAGAGGTGTGGGGACCCGATCCAAGGTGTTTCTGGGCTTCCCCGACGTCCTGAGCCAGTGCAGCAAGCCAGAATGTCGGGATTCGAACTCTGACATTCTGGCTTGCTGCACTGGCTCAGGACGTCGGGGAAGCCCAGAAACACCTTGGATCAGGTCTGCCCACCTCCCTGGACGTGGCGGGGGGGGGGGGTCAGAGCCCCCAAAATTGGTAAAAGAAAGTCCGTTTTTTTTACCAATTTTGGGGTTTCTGACCCCCCCGCTGGGTCCAGGGAGGTGTGGGGACCCGCTCCAAGGTGTTTCTGGGCTTCCCCGACGTCCTGAGCCAGTGCAGCGAGCCAGAATGTCGGGATTCGAACTCTGACATTCTGGCTTGCTACACTGGCTCAGGACGTCGGGGAAGCCCAGAAACACCTTGGACCGTGTTCCCTGCCTGCTCCAGAGAGATCTGAGGACCCGATCTACAGCTGCAGGGTGGCTGGGGAAGCTGATGGGGACTCCCTGTCGGCTTCCCTAGCCACCTGCCCATGCCTCCGCAGCTGTGGGGTGGCTGGGGATGCCGACGGGGGAGCCCCCCGTCAGCTTTCCAGCCTCCCCACCCCTGCCTCCGTAGCTGCAGGGTGGCTGGGAAGCTGAACGGAGAACCCCGTTCAGCTTTCCAGCCCCCCCGCTGCTAAGAACAACTATATCGTATAACGTTAAAAATCGTGTTATTCGATACAAGATTTTTCCGGAAATCTTGTCACGTTATACGGTTTTCACGCTATTCGGTACTCACGTTATACGGGGTATTACTGTACTTTGGTTTCTTAGGCCTTAAGATATGAGGGGAACTAGTGGCAATATCTGCATGGTTGTATTAACTTAATTTCCTTATGCTGCCCATGATAATGACAGAAGGTTTGCTTTTTCCGACATACTGTACTTTGGAATCCCAAATGCACATTTACGGAAGATCATTACATGTAGTTAATTGTATTAAAAGAAAAGAACTGCTGGCACTGTAGTACTACATACTGTATTGGTATGCATCTGGTGAAGGCTTCTGGGATCTCCCCCCCCCTTTTGCAAAAAATGTTAAGCTGAGGCTGTCCTACTTTAGGCACATCATGAAAAAGCAATATTCTCTGGAAAAAGATAATAATGCTGGAAAAGATGGAAGGCATCTGAAAAAAAAGGAAGATCAAACATAAGATAGACTTTGTAAGTCAGGGGTTCTCGAGATCTTTGCACCACAGGCTGGACTACTCACCCTCAGACAACTGAGTGGGCTGGTTGCAATGGCAGCGGGAGCGTTTGCACATGCCCAGGAGTGTCTGCTTCAGCTTCTGGGGTCATCACCACAGACCAGGTGGAATAGTGTCGAGGGGCAGGGCTGGCCCACAGACCATAGGTTACAAACCCCTGCTGTAAGGGAAGCATGAGTGTACAAGAGCTGAGCAAGGCGACTGAGGACAGAATATATTTGGAAATCTCTTTCATATGTTCGTCATTTGTTGGAGGCAACTTGGTTGCATGTAACAACAACAACAATATTTGCTTGTCACCAACCAGATTGCTGCTGCAAGGATAATTCTTGGCCCCCATCCAATATTAGCCATTGCACAAAGTTTCTATTTGCATATCATGTTAATTTATCACTTGATGTTTTGTGGGCTATGTTCGCTAAATAAACAGTGTTGAATCCAAATAAGCAGTGCAATCCTAACTCAAAGGAATTATGGTTGATAAAACCTGTTGAGCAGGCGTAAACGCCTAATGCTGGCTGAGTCAGAGATCTACCTTCAGAAGGATTTGCTGGTATAACTGCTGGCCTGGATAAAACCAGCTAGCAGAACCAAAAGAAAGAGAAAGATCAGAAAAGGACTCAGGTGAGGGATGTCCTGAATTACATCAGAACCAAACTTTCACCAGTCCCTGCATAGCCACTAGGGCAGCACAAAGTTAGACTGAAGTGAAGGTATTTCCCCTCTAGTTGGGGGAAGGGTTGAACTCATAGTTTGAGCTGACCCTCAAACATTTTGGCCAGCTAGGTTTGTCCTCTTAGTTACACTTAGAACAAATCCACTGAAATACATGAGGTTAAGTTATTTATAACTAATGTTGGCCAAAATGCTTTTGCTTAGTATGGTAAATTTTACAAGTATAGGCTCATTGAAGCAATGAGGTTTCATGAGTCATCTTCTCTGTAAGTTTCATTGATTCAAATGGGGCTACTACAAATGCAATTTAACATGCTAAAATTAATATGCAGTTAAGTAGGTCCATTTAAATCAGTGGAATTTATGGAAGAATTAATTCACAAAATTCTCATTAATTAAATGGGCTTAGTCTAATGTGATTTATTAATGTGAAGCAAAAGGATTTTGGCCTTATTTTGTGCTGACAAGTTGTATCTGAGATAGAGCAATCCTGGCACCTTCAGGCTGTGAATGAACATGCCACATATTTTGTGGTGTTAGGCAGACAAAGGAGTGAAAGTTTATACAAACTTCAAATGTTCTTATTACATGTGCATTAAGATAGGTAGTTCAATCAGAAATTAAACTGTAAGAGTGGGAACAGTACTAGCAACCTGTTTTTTCAAAAGGCAAAAATAGAGAGTGACTTACCAGGGAGATGACTAGGAAGTAAGGAACATTAAGGTATGTGATACAAGGTGGGTTCCAGTGGCGAGCAGACAGTCTTGTCTCGTAGTTTATCACCAGAACTGAAATATATCACTGCTAACTATTGCCAAAGATGAAAGGAGTTTACAACTAAGGTTTAATTTCCTGATGAAACCATTTAAAAGCATTATCTGTTCCTGTTGGAAATTAAAATACAGTACAGTACATACCTTTGTTGCCTTGTTAAAAAAAAGTTATGTTTTTACAGCTGAACTTAAGAAACCTTAAATATTATTAACCTAGGCTGCTACTATTGGAATCTTGCACATTTTGCAGTAAATGTGCAGTTATTTTAGTGCCATTTCATGTGCTTTGTGTAAACACATCCTTTTAAAAAGAAACCATATTTGATGGCTGTTAAATATTAAGCCTAATCTTTGGGAAGTTAATATTAAACTAGAAGGAACTGCTTAAACCTGGCTCTAAATTTGATGTGTTAGAAAAAGGTAATGTAGCAAGATGAGTGAATTGCAGCCCAACATAATCTAGGGGCCTGTACTTTGCCCACCCTTGGTTTAATACACATAGTTGCAATATTGTGCAGAGGTTAGAGTGGTGGCCTAAAACTTAGGAGATCTGATTTAAGACCCCATGAAATTTGCTGGAGAGGCAGAAAGCCATATGCAGTATTTCACATTGAATCATTGTTAATATATACACAACAAAACAATAGCAACATAGCAAAACTGGATACTACAATTTTGGCACCCTAAGTAGTTTTCACGAGCACCAGAGCATTAGTTGATTGGGGAAAAAAGTTCAAATGTCTTTTTGAAACCAATGAGAACAAAGTCTCAGATACATTTATTAACCAGGGTCAGACATCATCAACATCCATAGGAGATCAATCATAGAGGTTACAAGTACATTCCTAACCAAAAGAGTTTGGAACGGGCAGAGGATTTTTGTGCTAACAACTGCCCTTGTGCCAACAGAACATTTGTTGTACTGGCTAAGCTCAACCTAAGGGGCGTGTTGAGGAAAGTTAGTACAAGGTAATCTGAAGAAATTTCCAACTGCTAAGGCTGGAAGAGGTTGGATTCAGCATGACTTCAGTTAGTCTAGTGTCAGAGGGTTCTCTGTACTTCTGGCTAATTAGGATTAGTGCATTCCATTATATAGAATCTTAGATTTGTGAAGACAGAAGCAATTCAAGGTTCTGCTAGTTCAACCCTACAATAAAGCATCACAGCTAAAGATTTACCTTCCCCTTCCAAAAATAATGATAATTGCATGCTGTCAGATCAATTCTGATTTATGTTGACTCTTCCCAGAGTTTTCTAGGTACAGCATATTTATTTATTTAATTTAATTTATATTCCACCCTACTCGCACAGGCGACGCAGGGTGGATTACAACCAACCAGCAAACATACAACACACAATTAAAACTCTAAAAACAATTTAAAACCATAGATGAGGCATATAATTCCATTCTTCTGGGGGTGCCCTGGGGCTGTGTAGCTTGCCCATGATTGCAAAGGCTGGCTTTTCTTCTGAAAGGCTCAGTGGGAACTCCTAACCTCTGGTTCCATAGCTAGGTATCTAAACCACTGAAATATTCAATCAGCTTCCCCCCACCCCCACCCCAAGGCATCTTTTAATCCTCTGCATACTCATCCTGTTTAAACACTATGTGAAATGCAAGAACTTGTCACATGATAAAGGTACTGGATAGTTCATTGCAAGGTTGGTATTTTATCAATTCTCTTCTTTGTGTGTGTTTCTTTGGGACTAATATCCCTGCTGAAACTTTGAGCCTTTTTAATGCACGTATTAAAAATGCTTCAAAAGTCCCTTTTGTATATGGGGGAATTCAGTTGCACATGCAACTATTTACAATCTTATCATTTTTCTCCTGCCCATTTTCCTTTCTTAACAGACCTCTGTGGTAGATCACACAATGGGCTTTATGACTTATTGGAGATTTAAACTTGGGTATCTCTACTTTGTTATACAAAGCATTAACTACATTGGGTTTACATGGAGTTATTTAAACTGATCAAGTGGTGACTTGGAATTTTTGCTACTATGTTTTAGCAAATTAATTTGTCGTCTGTCTCCAAATAAGCAAATCTACATGCTATTGCTTAACCTTAGTCACTCCTCCCCCTCTCCTATGATGAATTTAAAGGAAATGGTCTTCTTCAAAAAGGAGGGATGAACAATTAAAAAAAACACACCATAAAGCACATTGGCATAAATACTTCCTAAAGCTTATTTTTAATATTACAGTACTTTGATAATGTGTGGTACATGCTTTGAATTATGTATTATGTTTTTATTTTTGACACCAGAAATAGAAGTTGACAGATTAGCCCCATAGGAAAAAATGAATATATATATATATATATATTCTCTCTTTCCACAGAGAGAAATCCTACTGAACAGTTTATTTATCCATTTTATGTGCAAGAACTTAAGGGGGAGTATATGTATATAAACATACAAGGGGGAGATTGTGCAGATATATTCCCATTAATTTATTTTATAGAGTCTCTGAGGTTAAAGGGACTCTGTTATTCTTTAAAACTGGATTTTAGGAGCAACAACACAACATTTTCATTTACAAAGAGATGATTGTTTTTCTATATTGGGTGCTTCACTTGTGAATGAATGGATGTTCTGGCTCAGGTGCAGACCACAGTATTTGTAAGGGTGACTAGCCACTTGTCTAGTGTGTAATAATCAACCAATCATCTATTCATCTATTGCTTCTGATGGTTATCTTTCTCTCTGACCTCTTGAGTTGGCCCCTTTTGCCCTTAAATACGAACAGAAACCCATATAGAGTAAATGTAATGACACTGTTTTGATCCACTCTGAGTTCAACATTTTCTGCAACTGAATTTGTAGTATCAACTTTGTACTATTGTCTGTGCCAGCATCTAGTTACTGCTTTACAATAAATTGATGTAACTCTAGAATGCTGTTCTATAGGTCAAACTTAGAAGAAATCAACCCTGACTGCCCCTTAGAAGGTCAAATAGTAAAGATGAAGCTAAAGTACTTTGGACATCAAATGAGAAGAGAGGATTCACTTGAGAAAGCCTTGATGCTTGGAAAGGTGGAGGGCAAAAGAAAAAGGGGCGGCCAAAAATGAGATGGCTAGATGGTATTGTAGAGACAATGGACAGAGAACTGAGTGAGTTGAGGAGGATGGTGTAGGATTATTATTATTATTATTATTTATTGAATTTATTACCCCGCCCCACTCGGGAGAACCCGACTCTGGGCGGCTTACATCGTCATAAAACAGAGGTAAAAGATAAAAACATATAAAATCATGAAGTTTAAAAGATTATCTAAAATTATTTGAAGTAAAAACAGTGCAAACTACACGCCAGTATCGGTCCAGATCCAAAGTGGCACTCCCTAAGTAAGCCACTTAGTATGGGAACCCGTGTTCCCTGGTCCCCAAATATGTCCTGCCAGCCAGGTTTTCAAGCCCTTCCGGAAGGGATAGAAGTGCCTGGTGGACAGTGGTCTATGGGGTCGCAAAGGGTCGGAATCGACTATGCGACTGAACAACAACAAAAATTGTGTAAAACTGTATCCAATTATTTGTAAACATTTCAACAACTCAGCTTTATCTATATACTTGTTGGGGACTCATCTGTCCAAAGATTGAAAAATTAGTTTTAAGATAATAATTTGTTAAATAAATTTTTATAAAGCTAAAAAAAGGTCATCAGTATTTGGTTAGCAAAATACTTATTGCAACTTTGTTGCTTGTTGTGTTACATACTGCTTGTTGTGGTTTTTAAAAAGGTAATTGTGTACAGTTTTTTTAAAAAAAACCACAGTGCCCCAAGTGTGACTTGCTAGCCCTCCAAAAGCAACAAATAAAAGTTATAAGTAGATGTTATTATCTGGGGAGAAGTAATTACCGGTATGTTTCTAGTTGTTAATATTATTTGAGAAAGAAACATTGTACAGTATACCCTTGTTACCTGAAAAGCAAAATGACCGGCAAAACGTTACTTGAAAATATGTTCCATCTGAGCTCTGTAGCTTTCTAGAATGCAAGCTTAACATCAGAAATGAGTTCTTATATTCCCCTCTAAAGCCATGGGGTGCCATTTCATTTTTAAGGGGAGCAATTCGAGAATGAGTTATTAATAATGAATGGTATTTTAGGCTTTTCCCACATGAATAGGAGTTCACTTTTTGAATAATAAGAATTATATTTCAGGATTTTTTGAGATGCTTAGGTGGGGCATGCCCCCCTCTGGTTGGGAACCAGTGCTCTAAAGCAGGAGTTCTCAACCTTTTTAAGCCAGGGGCCGGGTCATGCTCCCTCAGACAGCTTTGGGGGCTGGACAGCCATTTTCCCCTTCCTCCACCACATGGCACTTCCAGGTGTGGTGGAAGCACACACACACCCCCCCCCCCGCGTGAAATGGCACTGTGGGTTGCAGGTTGAGAATCCCTGCTCTAAAATATCATTCTTTCCATCAGTCTGTGTTATATAGATCATAGCTTTAATCTTAGTTGTATTTAAAGTTGAGAACTTAATTCATGCTTACACATTTCTTAGGACTGACATGTTCTCTTGTACTTTTAGAATGCAATTTGTCCTACGTGTTTGATATAGGAATCTGGTAATTTTATCATTTTCCTGGAGGAATCATTATATCAGTCAGCTAGCAAATATAATTTTAATGTTGACTAAACTTCCATTTTGTTTTAAACAATCTTTCTCACTCTTCTTTTTAAAATATAGATTTTAATGCTGTATGCTTCCTTTCCAGGCAGCTATAAATGGTGTTATCCCGCAGGAGAATGGCATTTTGCAAAGGTATGACATTTCTCATAATTATGCTATAAACTCTGTGGGGGAAAAAAACCTAAGGAAATGGTAAACCAGTTCTTGAGTATTTTGCAAAGTCTTCTGAGTACTCTGTTCCTGGAAAGGTTTGCTATAAGTCTGAATTAACTTGACAGCAATTAATATACAGTTGTACCTCGCTTAAAGAGCATAATGTGTTCCACGGGATTGCTCTTTAAGCGAGATTGCTCTTTAAGCAAAAGGGGGGGAAATGCAAGCATCAATTTATTGGTTAAGTGAGTTTTTGGTTGGTTTTATTTGTTAAGCGAAGCAAACATTCAGAGAAAATCCTGCTCTTTAAGCAAGGTGCTCTTTATGCGAGGTTTGACTGTAGATGTATTAGTATTTTAGCATGTAGAATTCCTGAATCCTGTTCTAGACTTAGAATTGCTTTAAAAATATTCTGTATTTTAAGCTTCGGGAAAAAAAGTTCTTTTGATTTCTGAGTAATTTCTGTAGATTTAAGCTAAGGTCAAAAGTTTTTTTTCAGACCGAGAAGTTCCTTTACCTAGAACTGATAAATCCAAGGAGTATCTTCAGGAGAAATGAATGGCTCTTATTACCTAATATAGTTCCAAAATCAACTGACTTATGTTAAATATCTAGCATATTATTCTCTACGGTCTGCTTTTGTTGCCCTTCGCCACTCTTCCTGGTGTTAAACAGTAAGAAAAAAAATATTTAACGTAGGACACACTGCTTCCTGGGCACTTAATTTAAAAGTAAAATGTGGCTATTTTTGTCAGTTGCACAACAGCCAGTGAGGGAAGGTCCAAGACTGTTTGGGTTCCAACTGTTCCAGCTTCACTATCAGGGAGAGTGCCTGATTTGTCAGGGCACACTGAAACACTGGCTTTAGTTAAAAATGAACCCAAGCCTCCTGTGTTCAGTATTTCAGTCACTGAACCATACCAGCCCTACTGTTGAACCTAGTCTGACCTTCTAAAAAGAGCTGACTTGGTTGCTTTATTGCTGACCCTATGGAATTGCTTTGCCCTGATGTAGCAAGGACGGTTTGCACACCCATGTGACCTTGTGTATGTAAATTATGTTTTGACTATGAAGTCAGTGGAGGGCAAACCTGGGCCTGTTTGTAAATCTGCCCCTTCATTGCCCACACAATCATTGCCAAACAGACCGGGCTGTGTCGTTTGGAGCTTTGAACCCTTTTCTTCTCCTCCTCAACTAGAAATCTCTCTGCGCAGGCCATCTGTTTGGCAAAGGAGAGCTTCATATGCAGTAAGGCTTATACACTCCGCTCCAGCAACCAAATTCTCTGAATTGGGGCCAATATATTTCTGCATGGAAATGCGTACACCTAAACACAGCACTTCCATTGTTCGTCATAGCTTTGAAACTACCCATGGTTTCAGAGTTGAGAATTGCTCTTTGTTCTTCCTGGTTCGGGAGAAGGAAAAGAGGCCTCCGCCAAGGAAAGAATCATAGTGCTCCATTGTTTGTTTGTTTTCCCCTGCTTGCTAGCACATGCTCTCACACACAGTTGGGATGCAGAAAGATAGGAACTACCATAACATATAGCTGAGATGACAAATCTTCTGATACTGAAACTACATATATGTCAGCATCATTCTACTTACTCAGTTCATTGTGGAGTTTGTATCAACAGTGACCAAGGTTCGGTGGTAGGCTTTCCTCCTACAATTTATTCCAGGGGTGTCCAAATTTTTTGGGCCATGGGCCAGTCACGTGGTTCAGCGGGTTGGTCACATGGTTCAGCGGTCTGGTCACATGGTTTCTCCCACTGGAAGCAGAAGTAAAATGCACCTTACAGTCTGTTTTGCAACAGGATGAGATAAATTTTAAGCTGCCATTTTCTCTTATTAACCTGGTGTGCCCAAACTATGTCCTGTGGGCTGGATATGGCTCCTGATGCCAATTCATCCAGCCCACACTGCCCTCATTGCTCCTGGAAGCAGAAGCAAAATGGGCGCGTTTTGCTTCCGCTTCCAGGAGCAATGAGGGTGGTGCGGGCCGGATCCAGCCCACAGGACATAGTTTGGGCACCTCTGGTTTATTCTTTTGTTTTGAGACTTTGGGAAATATTTTTTCAAATCAGCAGAAACTTCCCTGTTTGGGGGTGATGGGGAAAATAGATATAAGAGGAGACAAATATTAGCTGTCAGCTTTTAAACATAAGGCATAATGGCTGGGTCATAACTATAACCACTTATAACTTTCATTGAAAGGTTGTTTATTAAAATTTATTATCTCTATTTCTGTGTCAATCCCTGCAATTCTTTATTTTTAAAACCAAAACAATAGGAGGCAAGATAATAAACTAGCATGTCCAGCAGAATTAACAGCCCCTTATGATTCTAAACGCAGTGCTTATCCAACAAAAAATATTGTATCTTGTCTGACTTTTTTGTTGTTTGCTTGTTTTTAATACTTGAAAGGGAGGAAGTTTTTAGATGTAGCGATTCTTTTGTGTGTCATTGGCTTGCTTTTATAGTGAAATACCTCCCATAAAGATCATGTAAGACCCAGAGGAGGAAGCATTCTGTAAAATGTGATAGATCTAAGCCAGTGATGGCAAACCTTGGCACTCCAGGTGTTCTTGAACTTCAGTTCCCAGAAGCCCTGATCAGCAGGAGTGCTGACTTGGGTTTCTGGTAATTGAAGTCTAAGAACACCTGGAGTGCAAGGTTTCACCATCACGGTTAGTCTAGTGGGTGCTTATTGACCAATAGCTGTGATGGCAAACCATGGCACTCCAGATGTTCTTGGATTCAATTCTCAGAAGCCCAAGTCAGCACTCCTGCTGATCAGATCTTCTGGGAATTGAAGTTCAAGAACATCTGGAGTGCCAAGGTTCGCCATCACTGATCTAAGCCATTTCAGGCTTTCTTGAACTTGAACAAAACAAAACACTAAGCCAATATAGCTTCTAAATTAGTGGCCTAATAAACTTTTCCTGAACCTGATGTGACATGACATTTTCTGCATTAGTTCTTACCTTCTGATGGAAATTAATTATATGTCTAACTAAGAATCATGTTTAGGAGCAGTGTATTCTAAAGTTGGTAATAGTAAATCCCTAGAAGTCATGCCCAGGTGAGGGTGAAGGGGCATGTGACAGTCCAGTATTCCAAATATACATAAATAAGGAGGTTCTTGATCAGGAAGGAATAAGGAGATATTCTGTTGTCTTTGTTTGCTGACTCACTTATTTGAAGTCTGGACAAAACTATTTTTTCCTTCACAGTTTGTAATAAATTTGTTAGTAGCATGATGCAATATTTTGTAGTTTTGGTAACACACAGCTCAGCATACATTTAAAAGCCAAAGGTCACACATGGAACTGTTGATTTTGAAGTTGAGTCGTATTTGCTTTATAACTAAAGTTGCACCTTTTGAAAGTACATGATGGAAGTGTGTTTTGGATTAGAAAAGACGGACCAAATCCTGACAACGGTTGCTGCTGCTGTTGTTACCGTTACTACTCAGGTTACAGAGTTTGGGATTTGGGATATGTTAATTAAAAATGTGTGCAGCTAATAATTCCTAGAATCAAAATTTATCTTAAGAGCAGTGCAATGTTTGTTATCTCTAGTTTGTCTTCTTTTAATCACAGAACTGCTCTCAAAGATATTTATATAATGAAAATAAGTTATTGTGGGACACTGACTACAATTTATTTAAAATCTTAACATTTCCCCAGTGAATACAGTGGTGAGAATTTACAAGGGCCGACTTATGGTCCTACTAGCAATCCTTCCTCGTCAACATCACCGACACCTTCCGCATCCTCTGCATTTCGCCATGTAGTCCCATCAAGACAAATAGTGGAAAGACAACCGCGGATGCTTGACTTCAGGGTTGAATACAGAGATCGTAATGTGGATGTTGTACTTGAAGACAGCTCTACTGTTGGTAAGATAATGTTCTTGGGGGGAAATCTGAGAAATGTATAGATATATCTGATTACTGTACAGTTTCATTTGTTAGAATGGCCAGGGGTTTGGATGCTTTCTAATCTCTGCCATGTGAAGATGGTGGTGCTGTGATGTTTCTAAGAAAGAGAGAAGCAAAGGGCATTTGTTTAAATATATGAGTGAGTAAATCCAGAGAGCAAAAGCAGTATCATTTTTTTTTTGGGCTGAATGATGACACGAGAGTGGTGGCCATCTCCGAAGGTATGATAGTACAAAGAATTCTGGGCTGGAGAGTGGCGCCAGAATTCAGGGATTTTGTCTTTGTTGCAAAACCATGGCATTTCCATTTGATTTGCAAAATGTGTGCAATCTCTCTTGCATCTTAAAAAAGCATTTGTTTTTTGCTTCTTGTGCAAGTCTTAAAGATAATAATAATTTCATGTCAGAAATTAGTTCGGGTTGAAAGGATTTTTGCTGGAGAAACTCTGCTCAGGGGATGCCCAAATGAGGCTCCTTTCATGTCCCCAAGATCTTTTCCCACCAAAGTGGCCCTGTTTATCTACTTGCAATTTCTTGCTTTTGATCTGGTAGATTAGCAGGAGCTGGGATAGAGATGGGCACTCATTTCATCATGCAGTACTTGGGTCTCAAACTGCTGACTTGCTGACCTTCCAGCTAACAAGGTGAGCTTCTTAACCACTGAGCCACCGCAGCGCCCTAGTATTATTACAGATGATGAACCATTTAACTCTTGCCCAGTGCTATTGGTTCTTTAAAACTATGTGAAAGATTGGAAACATATAATCTACTGCTGGTAAGTATATTTTGTAGCAGAGTAACTAAATTCAGTCACATCTTTATATCCCTCTTCAAGTGATTCTGTAAAAGGAGATAAACAAACATTGCTGTGGTGCCCTGTGAGCAAACAAGTAATAAAATCCACAGTCAGGCATTTTGTACAGGATACACATTTATTTCCTTGTTTGTTTATTCAAAACATTTACACCTTTCAAAAGAATTATAATACAAACTTCTAAAAAACATTAACTCTGTTTGAAGATGATATATGGAAAATGTACACACGTTCTGTCTTGTATTTGTCTCAAATCAGTAGGGAAAGTTTAATTTAAGAGTTCAATATGCAATATATAAACAAAGAGTGACACCTAGTGGCATATGTATATATATTTTCTGAGCATGTACTCAGCATCAGTCTAGCCAGGTTATCCTGCTATGATAATAGAGTGTAGATTATTCATACTGCCAGTGACCAAACACCGAGCTGCAGTTAACTAACCTGACATCGCTGATGACTAGCCGCCTTGACGAAGTCCACAGGGAAGGGTGATGGTCCCCAAGTGGATTAAATCCCACTTGTATCCATCTTGATGGAGGGCAGCAGCTTCATCAATGCTTTGTGTGCTAAAAGGGGTCAGGACCAGAAAGTGACTCGTGGAACTGGATCAGTAGTATGAGTGTCATGTTGCGATGTGGAAGGCAGATGAAAGTCCACTGCATTATATTCTCAGGACATTCTTCGTGGCTGATCGGCATGATGGTCACCAATATCCAGAATCAGATACAGCACATGAAGAAGAATATACTTTCTGGTTGTTCTGTCCACCCCTTGCAATTTTCATCCTTCTTGTTGTCAGTTCTTCCAAGGAAGGAGAACACAATTTCATTATATGTTTACTTCTGTACGTGAGAAAAGAGGTAATATCTCTTTAAATATGACCTGCACACTTTATTTAAACAACAACAACAAAGTATGCTTTCTTCTCTCTATGAAGAAATGTTCCCTTATGCTGGAATTTTTATGCAAGTGTATTTAGTCCAAACTACTTCCTCATATAACTAAAACCTATGATTGACTAAGTCACCTCAGTGAGGAGGGCGGTGGATAAATATGAATAATAAATAAAATAAATAAGAGAAGAGTTGTTGTTAATTGGTAACAATAATTTAATAATAATTGACAAAATTTTACAGTAGCATTCTCCACTGCAAATTAGGAATATAATATTCTTTGGTGGGTGTCTAACAGAGATAAAAATGTTGAATATATTTATGTGGTTTTGAACATAATAAATATGTAAAAGTAGGGCTAGAACACCAAATCAGTCATTTGTCTTATCCAAGTTTCAGGTGAGTCAAGTTTCAGGAATACTTTAAAAAGATTCTTAGAATTGTACATTATATCAGAATTAAAAGTGAACATTATTACCTACTTTGTCCAGTATCCTGTTGGTGATTAAATACTGTTTAAGTTGCAAAAATTTTGATTTTAATGTTGGTAATTATTTTAATATCTATGTCTTTAAATCATTGGTAAGCTGCTTCAAGTCCCTACAGGGAGGTGTGGTCAGAATGAAAACAAATAACTCACTCACTTGCCAATCAGGACAAATTGTCATTAACCTACCAAACATTCTTTGCAACATGTACTTTCTTTGCAAGGATCTAGTAATGCGACTAGTGACTACTAATGAAACTGTTGGTAATTTATCATGGAATGTATCCAGGCATGTGCTGGGCCACCGAGACATAGGGATCCATCTCGGCGCACCCTCCCCTCTGGTGTCCTGTGGCACCCATAATAATTTCATCATTATTTTAAATTTTTTCCAATTTTTATTTATTTTTTATTGTCCTAGGGGTGGGCCTGAGGAGCAGCAATGTTTAGCATCGCCTGGAGTCAGCCCTTCCCCGCCTCCATTCATGAGGAGGTGGGCTCTTGCGCTCTCAGAAGCAAGGTTGCCTTCCCCCTCCTTCCGCTTTCACATGGGCAATAAAGGAGGCAGGGAAGAGCTGGCTCCAGCTGGTGCTAAAACCGGCTGCTCCTTTATTCTGAGGGGAGGGAGCTGGCTGTAGAGCTGCACCCGTGGGGCCCTCCCCCCTCCCGGCCGTAGCCACAGCTCCCTTTCCAAAGGTGTGGGAGTGAAAGTGAGGCTGTGGCCTCTCTGGTTCTTCTGCTGCCGCCGCCATCATTGCCCAGGGAGAGGCCAGGTGTGTTTGGGGGCTCCCAGTAGGGGTGGGGTAGTGGTAGGCAAGGGGAGCCCCCTGGTTGTGTGCAGAGCACTCCTCCTCACCTCATGGTGGCTTGGGGGGGGGGAGACAGACCCAGGCCCAGGACAAAGCGCACCTGAAGCCCATCTGTCTGAATCCAGGTTCCCCCCAATCCCCCCTCCATAGGCACCCTCACCACCCCTGTCCAGCACCCTTTCAAATGTGGCCTGCATACTCCTGAATATATCTCCATAAGAGATGTAACAGCATATAAACTTTGTATAGCTCTGAGTTTATAAGAATTAAGCAAGGTTATTGAGGATAGGACGTTTCGAGATCACTCATTCATAGAGTCACCATAAATTGAAGGCACCAATGTCATGTAACAAGAACTTAATGCATGCATAGTAAGTCACCAGGAAAATTCTGGACATCATTTTTTTTGCAATCATGTCTGATTTTTTGTACCCTGAGTTTCAGTAACATTCTGTGACTTCCCATATCACCCATCAGCAGTAATTATTTAGACATTATTTGCATATACTGTACCAGCTAAATTCTATGGGAATGGTAGACTATATTAAACTATTACTCCCCATTGAAGGGTACCTCTTGAAATAATAGACTTTACTTAAGTAATCTCTTAGATAAATCCCAAGTACTTTATGGATCTACTTTGGCTGAGACTGCCAATTGTATTTAACCCATAAACCCAATTGCAGAGGCCCAAATTATACATTTTTTTTGACCGAGCTTTGCTTGGCCAATAGGACTGACTTTGATGTGGCCTTGTATGTTTTTCTTTGAATAATGAAGAATGGTTTTATGTACTTTCTATACAAATACCACAGTGATATAACAAAAGGTGAGGAAGAATTAATTTTATCTCTTGTGCACAATGCTTAGTATTCAGTACTCACAGTATATAGATAACACATTCCTACATAAAGGTCTAGCAGAGCACGAATGGTAGACAATGTCCTTCCTGACCACAGGCAGAAAGTAAGGCAGAATACCATGCTGGGTACCTGACAGTAGGATAGTTTAGAAGTTCCATTCCCTACTATGCCTTCCAGAATAAGACCTAGTCTGGGCAGTCTTGGTCAAGCTGAACAGTCCCAGAGTGCACCTACATGAAGGCACCAGTAAACCACTTCTTTGCATTATATAGCTAGGAAACCTTGAACAGGACCTTCATAAATCGGAATCAACTTGAGAGCTCCTCCTCCTGCTTCCACTTCTTCCACTTCCTCTTCTCTTCCCCCCATGAAACTATACAATTGCTTATACAGTAAACCTATATTGCCCAAGAAATAATAGTTGAGATTATATGTTAATCCTGTATAATCTTTCAGCACGTGGTTTAACATGTAATCCTCACAGATGGTTATGAGGGAAGTTAACTATTGAGGGAAGGATCTATTGGGGCAATGCATTCATTCAACCTTTGGTTCCATGAGTGATTATAGTTTTTGAAGAATATGCAAAGATGCATGTTATATCTCCTTTGGCTTCTTGCTTCTGAGACATTGCCTTGTGTGCTTCACAAACTGGGATATCAACTGATTGGCTGGGTGGTTGCCAGAAGGTGTTGGCTGTGTGAATGGATAGGACTGCCTTCTTATTTTGTTGTTGTGTAACAATATTATATAACAGTCTGCCACTAAACCTCCATGAGCCCAGAGCCTTATATAAGTAAGCTGACAGGGCTTTTTGTTATATCACCGTTATACAGGAACATATCCACAAACACTGGTTTTTACACATCATTTTTTGATTCCCTCTCAACTTCTTTTGCCATCTACTACTTCCATACGGTTGCAACAAATACCTGTTTGTCATACATCAGAAAGAGATGACTGTGTGTTAAAATTTGTATGTATATATTGACACATTTGTACACAAGAAGAATGTTATCAAATCAATGTTTGAAAGAGGATATGTATACATTTGGCAGGCATGTAACAGTCTGTATAATACTTTCCATATGTTTATTCAACATATGGGGAATTGTCTTAATAAAGTCTATTTTATATTCATTGGGGTGATGTAACTTTTCCAGTCTAATTGAAAAATCATATTGCTGTGTGTGTGTGTGTGTGTGTGTGTGTGTGTGTGTGTGTGTGTGTGTGTGTGTTGCAAGTGTGTGTTGCGAGTGTGTGTTGCGAGTGTGTGTTGTGAGTGTGTGTGTGTGATTTACATGGTAATACTAGAAACATTTTGCATTTTCCCATCTGTCATGATCATGGACTACTCACAGACTAAATGAAATAGTCTTGATTTGCCATGAAGTTGTGCACTCAGAGAGGCTACTCCAATCTTCTTAAGGAGCCTGCCTTAGTTAACATTGCTGCTAATGAAGCCATGTTGGTATCACTCCACCTAAGTTAAGGACTGAAGTAGCAGTGAATGCTGAGAGAACAAAACAAGAGAATGACCCTCAATATCCTCTGAATGAATATGAGGGTACACAGGACCAAAACCAAAGTAGAAGATGGAGGAAGCAGCTCACTGGACAAGGAACAACATTAAAGGAGGGTATAGCTGAGGAACTCAACCTTCCCTATGTCAGTTGGAGGACCCTGAATAGGCTGATGATAGGAGTCCCTAAATGCAAGATCAACATGCTCAAGTGGGGACTGCTGGCAGACAACAACAACACGCTGTGGGAATGTGGAGAGATACAGAATTAGACTCATTTATTGGTCTGCCAATTACTGCCAGAAACATGCACCAATGAGGCCAACGACAAAGCCAAGAAAGTGGCTTCATTTTGACAATCCAAGGTTTGATCTGGATATGAAAGAAGAAGAAATTAGCCTGCTTTTTACCATACAGTGGTACGTTGCTTGAAGAGCATAATGAGTTCCATGGGATTGCTCTTTAAGCGAGTTTGCTCTTTAAGCAAAACACCATTGTAAGTGACCAGGTGTGACTTTGGGGTGGGGGTGGGGATTGTGAACCCTGATTTAGTTGTTAAGCAAGTTTTTGGTTGGTTTTAGTTGTTAAGTGAGGCTACCATTCTGAGAAAAATTCTGCTCTTTAATTGAGTTAGTCTCTAAGCGAGTCGCTCTTTATGCGAGGTTTTACTGTACTGTATATGCCTTTTGCAATGGAATGAAATGGTGTTTACTACCTTGTACCTGCACGGTGAGGAGAACAAACAGGTCAATCTTAGAAGAAATTAACCCTGACTGCTCCTTAGAAGGTCAAATGGTAAAGATGAAGCTAAAGTACTTTGGACATCAAATGAGAAGAGAGGATTCACTTGAGAAAGTCTAGATGCTGGGAAAGGTGGAGAGCAAAAGAAGAAGGGGGCAGCCAAAGATGAGATGGCTAGATGGTATTGTAGACACAATGGGCACAGAGCTGGGCGGGTTGAGGAGGATGGTGGAGGGCAGAGGTGCCTGGAGGACAATAGTCCATAGGGTTGCAAAGGGTTGGAATCAACTTTGCAACTGAACAACAAAAAAACTTGTATTTGTCATGTCCACACTTTACTTTTTAGCATCATGCTTAAACCCTCCCTAATTTACATACAGATTAACTGAAACAGTTCAGGTGACAATGGGGGAGTTGCTTTGGTTCATGTCTCACTTACAAAACTTGTTGTTTTGTACAATTGCACCAGTAATCCACTAGGTGGAGTTATTCTATAGTACTAATGAATAAGTATGTGATTTCAAAGATTATAGGGCACTTGTATGATGTTTCTACCTATTGTCGTGAGACCCATAACTATCCTAAATGTAATTGTAACTTGTATGTTTTTCCAACATCATTACATAGTTCTTCCCAGTGGAGGGGTTGTAAGCAAAACAAACTATCTGTAGATGTATAGAAATTGAACAGTAATTTCTAGCAAGAAATGTAAAGACAGTTAAGGTGGAGATTCTAGATAACAGATCTGGCTTGATATCTGTAAACACTGGGTTGTGTAAAATCATAATATTATTCAGATATTAGTATTTGTGAATTGGGAAAGATGTCAGTTCTCCTTCAGGTAGTCCGTGAATTCCCACTTATGGGATCTGCATCTGTGCAAAACCGTTATCGGAGGTTCAAAGCTAATTGGAGCAAAAGATTCAATGTTTAGAATGCCCACCCTCAGGTGCAATTTTACACTCTTTTCTCCGTTCTCTTGTTTCCACTGCTTAAGCAGGAGTCCATTAGAGAGCTCTCCTTGGGGAATCTAATTTTTGCTGCTTTTTCAAGCCTTCTCGTGCTAGTTTTCGGGTGATCCTGCTTAGGCAGGGTTTCCTCTCACTGACCTGCTCTCCCTTGTGGGAGCAGTCCTCAGCTTCATTTTTTTTCTTGCAACCGCTTTTCCCTCATGTGAAAGGCGGTCAGGTTCATCAATTTTCTTGCCACCTTCCTTTGCAGTTAGGCGGCTCATTTGTTTTTAAAAAAACTTCTGCTGATCCTCTTAGAGGACCAGCACAGCCCTGACTGTCTACCTTGCGGCGGACGGTTGGGTTCTTCCCTCGTCGTTTCACCACTGCATTTGATGGCCTTGGTCACCGCCTTCATGTACTGTATCGTCTGTAAGAAAAAAAATAGTTTTTCACCAGATGTGGATTCCAGGTCCTCCATGTTTGAAGATCCTCCATCATCTTCCAGTTCATCTACTAAGGTGTTCAGATGATTTACATTGGTCTCACCTCCACCGCCTCCTGTGCCACTTCGGCACTCACCTTCCCTGCCTCCACCACCACCGGGAGGCAGGTCATTACTCTTTGAGCATCAGCTTCATCTCTAGCTCCACAGACCGACTCGGCTCCGTCTCCCCAGAGCACTGCGATTGTTCCGTTGTCAGCACTCCAATTGGATTTCATCACTCCTCTCATCCAATCCACTGTTCAAAAGATTGGTGATCAGTTGTTGGCTGTGACAGCGATCCCTTCTCTCATGGGTGCTCCAAGTCATAGCGGTGGCCACCGGTCCAAAACTCAACATGTGGCTGAGCTTTCCCGGTCAGACTCAATGCAAGATTCCACGGGTCCACTACCTCCTCACCAAGTGAGTGACTGTGTCCCTCCACCTTCTCCGACTTTGTTGGCAGCCAGGTCCATTGGGCAGCCCAGACCTTACTGGCACGATTCCGATATAGACACAAGAATACGGTCCCCTTCCACTGATGGCTTGGATTCCTCTTCTAAAGAGGATGAGCCCCAAGCTGAGGCAGACAAGACTGCGGAAGATGTCATCCGCTCGACTGAGGTCCGCCATTCCAAGGACCAGAAGTCATTCACTGCTATGTTGACCCACCTCAGATCCGTCTTAGGAATCCAGGCAGAACACCTGCCATTATCTTTTGAGGATAAGGTGATGGCAAAATTAGACAAAAAGACAATTGTTGTTGTTCAGTCGCACAGTCGATTCCGACCCTCTGCGACCCCATGGACCACTGTCCGCCACCATCCTCCTCAACTCGCTCAGCTCAGTTCCCATTGTCTCTACAATACCATCTAGCCATCTCATTTTGGGCCGCCTCCTTCTTCTTTTGCCCTCGACCTTTCCAAGCATCAAGGCCTTCTCAAATGAATCCTCTCTTCTCATTTGATGTCCAAAATACTTTAACTTCAACTTTATTATTTGACCTTCTAAGGAGCAGTCAGAGTTGATTTCTTCTAAGATTGACCCATTTGTTCCCCTTGCTGTCCAGGGCTCCTCCAACACCACATCTCAAAGGCGTCTATTCTTCTGCACTCTGCTTTCCTAATGATCCAACTCTCACACCCATACATTGCCACAGGGAATACCATTGCTTTGACTATGTGAATCTTTGTTTGCAATTTGATGTCGCTACTTTTCACTATGCTCCCCAGGTTTCTCATCGCTTGCCTCCCAAGAATCAGTCGCCTTTTTATTTCATGGCTGCAATCACCATCTGCAGTGAGCTTTGATCCTAGGAACAATTAGGCCAGTGCATATTGGCATGCTACCTTCCATACTTCATTCTCTCAGGACTGTTTGGAAAAAGGCTGTATCATCCCATACAGTATCAACCAGGGTTGACAGCATGTGCAGACTATTAGGCGACGATGTGGAGTTCCTTCAAGCTCACCCTTGCCGAACTCCATGGTTGTTAGGGCCTCGCAGAACAAGACTGCGATAAGTGGATTCACAATTTCTTCTTCTGTCAAGGGGAAAAATTGGATGCACTGAACAGGAAGATTTATACCACTGCCTCATTGTCCCTGCGAGCAGCTAATTATGAGACTGCAATACAATTCTGAACTCTGGGAGAAAGGCAAAATCTTTCTACTCAAACTGCCTGTTTAACTCCATGCAGAATTCCAAGCCCTGTGTGAGGAAGATGACTTTTGTCAGAAGAGCAGATGCGCACTTCACGACATATCAGTGACGCAGCTGCCAAGGATATGCCCACATCGATTCTTCTTCACCGTCATGCTTGGTTGCGATCCACCGAACTAGAGGAACCAATCAAGAAGCTGATTGAGGATTTATCATTCAATGGCAAAGGGCTCGCTGTTGATGAAACCGACAAAGCCTTAAATGAGCTACAGCAGATGAGAACAACCACAAAGTTCTTTGGTCTGGTGTCCCCAACCCACTCTTCCACTCGCCTGAGGTATCAACCTTTTCATCGCAAGCAACAAGGGCAATATTTTCCCCAACCACCACAAAGAGAATTTGAGGGTCAACCATAATCTTTCTACCAGCCGAAATGTCAACACAACCGCCAGCATTACCAGCCCTATCGCCAACATGGCGGCAAGAACACTGAGTGCAAATCCAGACAATGGGTTTGACTTTTCCTTGGCCAAGACTGTCACCAACTTGCTCCCATACCGTCATCTCCGGAATTTCCTTCAGTCTTGGACGTGCCTGACAAATGACCGTTGGGTCCTGAAAATCTTGTCTACTGGCTACTCTCTCAAATTAGAAAGAATGCCTCGGATCGGAAAGCTCTGCCACACACCTTCTTCCATGCATTTGCAGGAGGAATTCTCTCTTGATGAAAGGAGCTACAGAGACCATTCTGCCATCCAAGTGGAGTAACGATTTCTATTCGAGATACGTTGCAGTAGAGAAGAAAGACGGCGGCCTCTGTTCAATCTTGGACCTGCGTCGTCTCAACAGGCACATCCACACAAGGACATTCCTATTGGTCACACTCCATTCTGTCCTTCCCCTCATCAGAACATCAAGAACATCTGTCCGTCCCACCAGAGCGGACCTGAGAGGCTCTCTAGTTGTTCCATCGGCCAGAGAGGCACATCTCTCTGGCACTAGAAGGAGGGCCTTCTCTGTGTCCGCTCCAGTCCTATGGAACCTCCTTCCAACTGAGCTACGTCTTCAGATGGATTTGCTGCCCTTTAGGAAGAACTTAAAAACATGGCTTGTGGGACAGGTATGGGGTCCTGGCGGTACCATGACCCCAGCTCGCTGGCTTGTTTGAGCTCCCTCTCCCCCCTGGTCTTTTAATCTTTTTAATCTTGTGTTTTTGAGTTTTTAACTTTTAAATGATTATTGGGATCTGTGGATGTTTATAAATTTTAAAACCCTTTTAAATTTTATAACTGTAATTTTGAAGTTTTTTAACAATGGGGTTGGGTTGGGTTTTATTATGCTTTTATAATGTTGTACACCGCCCTGGGTCGCCCCGGCGAGAAGGGCGGTATAGAAATGTAAACAAACAAATAAATAAATCAACAAGGGGAAGTGGTTCACCGCCATCGACCTAAAGGATGCATATTTTCATGTCAACATCCGCAAGGAGCACAGGAAATCCTTTCACTTCCAGATCGGGAACCAAGTCTATCAGTACCGCTGTCTTCCCTTTGGCCTCCCTACAGCACCCCGGGTCTTTATGAAATGCATACCTTCATCAATGTGGTATACAGGTCTTCCCTTATATTGACAACCGGTTGATTGCATCGTCAATGCACTCGAGAGCTATATGAGACAGTGCGTACACTGTAAGACTTTATGACGAGCCTCGGCCTCAGGATCAATTTCAAAAAGTCGAAATGGACCCCATCTCAGCGAATCAAGTACATAGGAGCGATACTTGACTCAAACCATGTCAGGGTGCATGCTCCTCTGAAATGCCTCGAAGACATCAAGGTGGCGGTCCAGATCTTCTGATACCATCCACTAGTCAAAGCGGAGGAAGCCTAAAGAATTTTAGGGCTGATGGCCTCAACCACGGTGGTAGTCCCACATGCCAAGTTGAAAATGTGTTTCCTCCAGTCATGGTTTCTCGCCAACTTCAACCCACTGACAGATCATCCACACAAACAGCTAAAACTGACGCCGGAATTAGTGGATCAACTACTTTGGTGGACCTCACCATTAAATGTGGCTATGGGGAAACATTTCTACTCTCCTCACCCGACTATACAAGTACTGACCGATGCAAGCAACTGTGGTTGGGGCGTGGTTTGCGGGGCCCTGGTAGTGAACAATTTATGGACTACGGAAGAAGCTGGGTTCCATATCAACCATTTGGAAGGTGCTGAAGTCCTTCAAAACGGTACTATCCAGAAGCGTAGTCCAAGTAGCATTGGACAACACAATGGCGGTAGTATATCTAAACAAGTAGGCAGGTATGAAGTCGATGACCCTCCTGTACCTAACTGTCCAACTCTGGGAGTGGTGCCTTGAGAGGTCCTAACATTAAATCTTTTGATCCAATTAGCTTTGAAGCTCCGATAACGGCTCCACGCAGTACCTATTTTTCTACTTGTTCTTGCTTTTGAACTGCTAGGTTGGCAGGAGCAGGGACAGAGATAGGAACTCATTCTGTTATGCAGTACTTGAGTCTCAAACTGCTGACCTGCCCACCTTCCAGCGGTGAAGTTCAGCATCAGGAGATACTGAAAGAAGTTGTCAAAAACTGACATTTCTAAGCTCTAAAAAACTAACATTTCTAAGCTCTCCTGCAGTGATATATAGTTAAATTTGGAAGTTCGAGAGCTGAATTCTGTCAACAAAAGGAATTAGGTATTTTGTAAAGTTAATGGCTTTTAATTGCTCATTCAAGGTCAGACCATCCTCAAAGACTTTGTATTGCAGCAGAGATAACTTGTAATAACCCATTGTTCCTGATAAAATTGGTTTCTTTCACTACACCACTTCTCCCTAGCATTTCCAGGTCAACGATTTGAAGTAGCTTGCCTGGGAGAAACCTTGCTGCTGCTAGTTAATGTGGTTGTGCCAGGCTGTATAGGTCTTTGCTCCAACCTAGTATTAGGTGCCAACTGAGTGTCCTTAGAAAATGATAAGTAAGTGTATATAAATTTGCTTAAAATTAAATTCATTCAAAATTGTCTTCGGGAGACCCAGGCATGATTTGAAGTACTGGTTGAAATGTGTTAAAATTATGCATAGCAAAATTTTGCTTGTTTACATTCATATAGTATTATGAACTAAAACAAAATGACGCATTTTGTTTCAGTTCGCTGTATGTCATGTGAATTCACTGTGTCATCTAAACTGGAAGAAAAAATAATTTGAAGTTAGTAACCATTGGCATATGATGGCCTCTTCAATTGGATTTATGGGTTAAATGCATTTGGCAGTTTCAGACAAAATAGATCCAGCAAGTCTCTTCCATTTTTCTCAGCATAACTGAAGAATGCAGTAAGGCTGAGAAAAGTGGAAGACAGCAGGAAAATTGGAGATGAGATGGATTGGGTCTGTCAGGCTTCCGGCCGTCTCACCCTGAGGGCCTCTCCCCTAGTTCCAGGGACCCAGTGAAGGAGCCCCCTTACGTGAACCTAGACCCTCCTCCTAGTGAGAGAACCGGCCTGCTAAAGGTTGCCAATCCAGCAGACTTCTTTCTGTGCCCATTAAGTGGTCATACACCGGACTTAATCTTTGTGTCGGAGCTGTGGCAGAGTGATCTGAAACTACAGAATCTAGACATCACACCTGTGCCATGGTCGGATCACTATCTGGTAACTCTAGACTTCCTGGGGGCGAACCTTCACCACAGGGAGGCAGGGCCAGTTAAATGGGCCCTCCCCCGGCGACTAATGGATCCGGAGGGATTCCAGAGGGAACTGGGCCACTGGGGTGTTTTCCTCTTGACCTGCAATGCGATTCGTCAGAGGCCCTCGTCAACTTATGGAACGAGAGAGTAACGGCTGCCTTAGTGATCGCTCCACTACGGCCTCTCCGTGCCCGTGGGTATCGATCTACCCCTTGGTTTACCGAAGAGCTGAGGGAGCTTAAATGGGCAAAGAGACGCCGAGAGCGCCGCTAGGTGAAGACCCGGAGTGAGTCTGATCAGACACTGGTTAGAACGGCTATTAAAGACTACCTAGTGGCGATCAGGGCGGTGAAACATCAATATTTCACCGCCTTTATTGCCTCTGCGGATAACCGCCCAGCAGCCTTGTTCCGGGTGACCAGGTCCCTCCTTGGCAGAGGGGGTTCGGGTCCTGGCTGGCAGGGAACGGCTGAGGCTTTTGCAGATTATCTAGCGGGGAAAGTCGCTCAGATTCGCTCGAAGTTTAATCCCGGCGTGGAACATACAGAGCTGGGATTGACCAAAGCACAGTCTGGCCATGTTATCTGGAATCGGTTCGATCCAGTTGTCCCTGAGGAAGTGGACAGGCTTCTTGGATCTGTTTGTGCCACGGCCTGTGAACTGGATCCATTCCCTGCCTGGCTAGTTAAAGCATCTAAGGCTATGGCAAGTGGCTGGATCAAGAGGATTATTAATTCATCGCTGAAGGAGGGGTCTTTCCCAGCACCGCTAAAACACGCTCTGGTGCGGCCCCTCTTGAAAAAACCATCTTTCGATCCTACGGTACTTGCTAACTACTGACCAGTCTCCAACCTACCCAGTTACAGGAAGTACTGGATGAAGCGGATTATCTGGACCCTTTTCAGTCAGGATTCAGGCCTGGATATGGTACAGAAACTGCATTTGTCGCATTGGTGGATGATCTCTGGAGAGAGCAGGATGGAGGTCATACATCTATCCTGGCTCTTCTCGATCGCTCAGCAGCATTTGATACCGTGGATCATGATATTCTTCTCGGAAGGCTCCAAGGATTGGGGATCCAGGGGATGGTGCTGGCCTGGTTTTCCTCATTTCTGAGGGGTAGGACCCAGTTGGTATGGCTGGAGAATGAGAGGTCCAGCCCTAGGCTTCTCCAATATGGGGTGCCTCCGGGCTCGGTACTCTTACCGCTCCTATTTAACATCTATATGAAACCACTGGGTGAGATCATCCGTTCCCATGGGGTAAGATATCATCAATACGCAGATGATACCCAGTTGTACATCTCGGCCCGTGGGGATCCAAGCGGTGCACTGGAAGTCCTTTCCAGGTGCTTGGAGGCTGTCAGGGTCTGGATGGGGGAAAACGGGCTTCAGCTGAATCCCGGCAAGACTGAGTGGCTATGGGTAAGGGGTCCTGTGTTATCTCGGGAGCTGCCAGCTTTGGTTCTGGATGAGGCAGTTTTGCCCCAAACAGACCCGGTACGTAATCTGGGGGTCCTCCTGGACTCACGACTACTGCTCAAGGAGCAGGTGGCAGTCGTGGCCAAGAGGGCTTTTGCACAGCTTCGTGTTATATACCAGTTACGCCCACTCCTAGACCGGGACGCCTTGCTTAAGGTCACACATGCGCTCGTCACCTCCAGATTTGATTATTGTAATGCGATCTACATGGGGCTGCCCTTGGTGACCATTCGGAGGCTACAACTGGTCCAGAATGCGGCTGCTCGGGTAGCGATGGGGTGCGGGCGTTATGCTCGTGCCTCACCACTGCTTCGGCAGCTGCACTGGCTGCCAGTATGTCTCCGGGTGCAATTCAAGGTGCTGGTTATTACCTTTAAAGCCCTTTATGGTAGCGAGCCAGGATACCTTAGAGACCGCATCGCCCCAAGAACTTCTGCCCGTCCCACCAGGGCAGATCGGAAAGGCTCGCTTAGGATTCCATCCGCTAGAAGGCACACCTCTCTAGCATTAGGAGGAGGGTCTTTTCCTCGGCTGCCCCGGCCCTGTGGAACCTCCTGCCAATTGAGCTACGCACACAGACAGAGCTCCTACCCTTTCGGAAGGGCCTTAAAACCTGGCTGGCAGGGCAAGTGTGTTGGATCTAAGAATGTTGGATCCCATACTGGGTGGCTGATCTAATTGAGTCAGCCACCCCTCCCCCCTACTCTGGCCTATGGTTGTTTGAACTTATGTAAGTATAATTTATAATTTTTAACGTTTTAAATGTTTAATTTTAATTTAATTCTAACTTAATTTTAAATATTTAATTAACTTTATTCTCAATTTTAACAGATGTTGTGAATTTTCATATGTGTGTGGTATGTCGGAATGCCATATTGGCTGTGTATTACTACATACTGCTGTCTAAGTTATGCCATTTTTGGTTGTATTGTAAGCCGTCCAGAGTTGGGTTTGACCTAATTGGGGCGGGATAACAAATTAGACAAATAAATAAAAGTGGAGAGATTGGTAGCGAGGCTTCGTGTGTGTGCAAGTTACCTTTTGCTGACAAAATGAGACTTAGATCTTCAAGCAAAAACAGTAGGTTTATTGATCAGGTTCTTAAAGCATAATCCATGGAGAATAAAACGTAAATAAAAGGTCAGCAACATAAGTCAGTCCACAGACAGTCCAAAAGTAAAGATCTTAGGTAATCATTGTGTAAAAGGAGAAGGGAAGTATTCCCAGGCTTGTTAATTCCCAGGCTTCCCTAAACGAACTCAACTTCTCCAAAATGGAGATTGTTTAGTCAGGAGGGGTGCCTTCTGGCCAATCAGAAACAGTTCTTATAGAAAGAGAAAGTTTCCCATAACATGAAAAGTGTTTGTACACGTGTGTAGACAGTGTCTACAAGATAAGGAATAGGAACACTGAACTGAAAAACAGGCAATCTTGTGACACAGCCTTGTGACACAAGAAGGGAAATGATTTTTAAGGCCTAGTAAAAACCAGGTCACCTCCAGCTTTGAGAAACGTTAGAAAAAGAGATGTCATTCCATGACAGGGTCAATAGAAAGAGCTATGGCCTTTAGTTTATTTATTTATTTTTGTGATTTATATTGCCTCCCAACGCAAAAGACTCAGGGCGGTACACAAAGAATAGAAACCAGCATCACAGTTAAAAACTCTAAAAACGATAAAACCCCATTAAAAACAACTATCAAAAATTACCCCAACCCTTACCGATTAAAAGAGAGAGATTGTTCTTCCTAGATCAGCCAGAAGGCGGGGGTTACCATGTCATTTGTGCCCCACACCTGCTTTGCCAGCCAGGTTTTTAGGCCTTTCCTGAAGGGCAGCAACTCCATCTGAAGACGCAACTCAGTTGGCAGGAGGTTCCATGGGACTGGAGCGGACACTGAGAAGGCCCTCTTTCTGGTGCTAGAGAGACACGCCTCTCTAGCAGATAGAACAATTAGAGAGCCTCTCCGGTCTGCTCTGTTGCGACAGACAGATGTTCTTGGCGTGATGCGGTCTCTTAAGTATCCTGGCCCACTACCATGTAGGGCTTTAAAGGTAATTACCAGCACCTTGAATTGCACCTGGAGGCACACTGGCAACCAGTGCAGCTCCCGAAGCAGTGGCAAGGCATGGGCTTACAGCCCGCATCCCATCACCACTTGAGCAGCCGCATTCTGGACCAATTGCAGCCAGTGAATGGTCGTCAAGGGCAGCCCCATGTAAAGCGCATTGCAATAGTCAAGTCTGGAGATGACCAGAGCATGCATGACCATGAGCAGAGTCCCAATCTAGGACCGGGCATAACTGGCGTATAACACGAAGTTGTGCAAAATCCCTCCTGGCCACTACTGCCACCTGCTCTTTGAGCAGGAGTTGTTAGTCCAGGACGACCCCCAGATTTGTTTGGGGCAAAATAGCCCCTCCAAGACCAAAGATGGTAGCTCCCAAGATAATGCAGACCCCTTGACCCATAGCCACTCAGTCTTGCTGGGATTCAGTTGTAGCCCGTTGTCCCCCATCCAGACCCCGACAGCCTCCAGACATCTGGATAAGACTCTGACTGTGTCACTGGGATCACCACTGGCTGAGATGTACAGTTGAGTATCATCAGCCTACTGATGATACCTCACCCCGTGGGAATGGATGATCTCTCACAGCGGCTTCATTAAAATGTTAAATAAAAGAGGTGAGACCGAGCCCTGAGGAAACCCCATACTGGAGAGGCCTTGGACTGGACATCTCATCCTCCAAACATACTGACTGGGTCTGGTCCCTCAGAAATGAGGCAAACCAGGACCACACAGTGCCCTGGATCCCCAATCCTTGTAGCCGTCCCAGAAGGATACAGTAAAACACCGGATAATGCTAAAACTTGGCTCCACAAGTCTTGGTGTTATCCGATTTTTAGTGTTATCCGATCCATGTTAAAATCCTATGGGATGGATCGGATAACGTTAAAGCTCCATAGAGATACATTGTAAACACACAGGCTTTAGCGGTTGTTATCCGATCCATCCCATAGGACCTTAACGTTATTCGATCCAATTCTCCTCCCCAGATTACTTAACGTTATGTGATTTTAGCATTATCCGATCCAATCGTTATCCGGTGTTTTACTGTACTGTGGTCAATGGTATAAAAGGCTGCTGAGAGGTCAAGAAGAGCAAGGACGGAGGGATGACCCCCCCATCCAGCTCCTGTCAGAGATCATCCAACAGTGAGACCAATGCAGACTCAGTACCATATCCTGCCCTGAATCCTGACTAAGGGGTCCAGATAATCCACTTCATCCAGAACCCCCTGTAACTGCTGTGCCACTGCCTTTTCCAAGACCTTCCCTAAAAAGGGGAGGTTAGAAACAGGCCAATAGTTGGCCAATATTGTTGGGTTGAGCGCTGGCTTTTTCAGGAGGGGGCACACTAAAGCATGTTTTAGAGGTGCAGGAAACACCCCCTCCCGCAAGGATGTGTTGACTATTGCTCTGACCCAACTACTTGTCATTTCCTTGGACACCTTGACCAACCAGGTGGAACAAGGATCTGATAAACAAGCAGTAGCGCGAACAGATCCAAGGAACCTGTCCACTTCTTCAGGGACAACTGGATCAAACTGATCCCAGATAACATGGCCAGACTGCAATCCAGTCAACTCCAGATCCACCGCATCCACGCTAGGGAGAAATTTCGAGCAAATTTGAGCGATTTTCTCTGCAAGATATTTAGCAAATCCTCAGCTGACCCTTGCCAACCTGGGCCAGGCCCCCCTCTGCCAGGATGGACCTTGTCACCTGGAACAGGGCCGCTGAGCAGTTATCTGCAGAGGCAACAAGAGTGGTGAAATATTGCAGTTTCACCACCTGTATCGCCACAAGGTAGGCTCTGATTGCGGCTCTAGCCAGTGTTTGGTCAGAATCACTTTGAGTCTTCACCCAGCAGCACTCTTGGCATCTTTTTTGCACGTTTGAGCTCCCTCAATTCCTCAGTAAACCAAGGAGAAGAGTGAAGCCGCTGTGCATGGAGGCCTTTTAGAATTCATTCTTCTAAATTGGAAGATGATTTACAAAACTGACAAATTCATGTATAATTGGTATTATTTTTGCACTTTTTACCTTCAATAAAATTTACAAATTATTATAAATATTATATTTTATTGTCATATTAATAGAGTACATGTTTGTCATGCTTTGAGGTTTTATATGTTTAATAAAATACTTAAAACATTGAAGTTGAAGGAAATGTTTTTCATACAGTAAGAATGGGGAATATTTGGCTTTTAGGCATCATTATATTTCATATTTTCAATGCTTTGTGAAGATGAATGCAGAGGAAGAGACATGTTAATAATTCTTCTTTCCTCTCTTTTTTCCAGGAGAGATCAAACGCTTTTTAGAAAATGAGCTTCAAATTCCTGCAACAAAAATGTTATTAAAGGGTTGGAAGACTGGAGATGTAGATGATAGTGTAAGTTTGTTTGTTACAGAAGCTTTTTTCAAGAAGGACATTTATAAGTTTGCAGATATTCTGTTCTTAAATTTATTATTTAGTTAGTTTTCAAGACATAAAATTGCAGTATTTTTTTTAAAAACAAAAAGTTTTAAGAACCCTGTATAGACATTGCATTGTAAGCTCTTTGAAAATTAAGTACATTAGTAGTTGGAGGTTATAAGTGTTATTGAGTACAAATATTGTGACTACAGTTGACTAAAACACGAGGGTAATAAATTGAATTCCAGTGACATTATTAGGAATAAAAGTCATTGCTTTCACTTAAACACAATCAGTAATTGTTACGAATTTTTGAACTGCTGGATTGTCATCGTCGTCATTGACTGCTGCTACTTGTATCTGAGTATACATTTTTTTTCCTGGAAATAATTTTCACGAAAGAAGAATAACAAATAGGAAAAAATGCTTTTGGATAGCTCTGTGGTTTCAAGAGAGATTGGGAGTTCAGTTCCCCACAGTGCCACCTTGACTGGGGCTGGATTTAGTGATCCATAGACTCTCTTCTAGCTCTGCAGTTCTAAGATAATTACCTTTCCTTGTTTTTATCCCCCTGATGCATGAAAATGGGTTTCTGGTAATAAGAAGGAACTGTATCAGTTCTTTTTCCATGTCTAGGCCAGATGTGAAACTGCCAAAATGACCTTCTGGTAAATTCATTCCGTAGTTCCTTTTGCCTGACCTGCATTGTAGAGTAAACCATATATCGGGTGTAAGAAACTTAATTTTATCACTGGGGAACACATTTAGTTTCAATCTAGACATAATGCTAAGAGTGTTAAGTCTATCCATGTCTTTGTGTGTTGATTAAAACTGCAGTAACATCCTGCCTGCACTTCCTATTAATTGCTTTCCCCTGTGCTTGTTTTTTTTTTAAACTTCAAACAGATGTAGATGCTAATAGCATATTTAATATTATATGTAGTTGGTGCTTGGTTTAAAATGAGAGTATATAAGAAAAACATTTTGTAACTTCTAATGTACATTCCCCCCTACAGACTGTTCTAAAAACTCTACACTTGCCAAAAAATAACAGCCTCTATGTCCTAACGCCTGATTTGCCGCCACCATCTTCGTCAAGTATCTCTGGGTAAGTTAACTCTAAAAAAATTAATGTAACCATGTGCCATAGAACAAGCTTATTAATAATTTTGTTGCAAAATCAAGGCTGGAATGTTATTGGTCTCTTTTTCTGAAGAGTTTATGCTTATGCTATTTTCTCCCTAGTCTAATATGTCTGATTTTGTAAATAAAATTTTATATAGACAAAAGGTCATAGAAAATTGAACTAAGAGGTTTTCTACAAAGTAGATTAGTATGTATGCATTTGCGAAGGGTCAGAATCGACTGTGCAACACAACAACAACCAGCAGCAGCAACAACAACAACCTTCAGCTACTAACTGATTTTTTAAACTTTTGATTTTGGCATAGAATAACCTGGATAATTTAAAGTTGTTGGGATTGCTAATACTTTGTGTGACTATTATTCAGTTTATGAATGAGAATCATGCATTCATTAGCAGCAAATCTGAAAGACTAATCTTAGTTATGCTTAGCTCAACTTACTTTGCCAAGTAGGATGGTTTCTGAGTTATTTTCTTTTATGATTTTTAGAAGCAAAAGCCCCCAAAAGCAATACACAGTAAAGAACCTAGCACTTCTTGTTTCTGATAAAATGCTTTGTGATCCAGCAGATGTATTTCATTAATGGAAAAGGGGGGTGGGGGCGGTGGCACATTTTGCAGTTCTTTCTTCCCCTGAGTCTTTTTGCTCCTTCCCTCATATGGTTCTAGGACAGGGGTCATCAACATTTTTAAGCTGGGGGCCAGTTCATGCCCCCTCAGACTATTGGTGGGCCAGACTGGTGGTCCTGCCGCTGGAGTGGTGGGGGCATCTCAAAACTAGGCATTTTGACATGGCAAATTTTGGAGAGCCATGCCCCACCTCTCCCCCAACTGCCAGAGGGACTACCCCAAGCCCCTGACACTCCCAGTACCACTGGTGGCAGGACCACCTGGAGCCCAAAACATTCCTCCCACCACTACCACTGCCACCATTGGCGGGACCACTCTGAGCCCCTGAAACTCCCACACACACTGCTTCCCTGCTTACTGGCCTGGGGGAGCTGCATGGTGTGGGTGAAGGAGGGGTCCCCGCTGTCCTTGTAGCCTATGTTTGGCCAGAGCAGTGGCCAGGACTGTAGTTTCACAGTTAAAACTGGTGCAGTAGCTGTCCCTGTCCCTTGAGATGTCTGGTTTGACTGTAGTGACACATGCCTTAGTTCAGGAATTCCCAGCGGTCTCCTGCGAGGGGTTGTTCCCGCCCCCAGCACTCAACTGTAGGGGCTGGAGGCGCGGTTGCTTCCAGTGCTTATGCTTTTGTCATTGTCGGCGGCAGCAATCACATCTTTTTGGCTTCTTGCACAGCCCCTACTGCTCCCCAGAGCGGTGGGAGGCTTCTGGGGGCATTTTCACTCAATTTTGGTAATTTTTCGCTGCGTATCCACTGTTTTTTGCCAGCTAGAACATGACGTTTGCGTACTTCCTGGTTCTGTGCTGGGAACCTAGGCATTGCCAGAAGCTCTGCTTGGCACCAGAAGTCCCAAAACAGTGCATTTTAGTTGCCAAAATGCAGCGGATATGTGGTAAAAAAATTCCAAAATGGAGCAAAGATGCTCCGAAAAGCCTCCCACCACTGTGGGGAGTGGCAGAGGCTGTGCAAGAAGCCAAAAAATGGTGCAGTTGCTGCTGCGGTAAGGTGACGTTTTTGGACTTCTGGTGGGAGCTTCTGGCAGTGCCTAGGTGGCCATCCTGGCCCATATCCATGAGCTCCATAAGCCAGTGGGCCATAGGTTGGGAACCCCTGCCTTAGTTACATCCCACTTGGATTACTGTAGACTATTCTACATGGGGCTTTGATGACCGTTCAGAAGCTTCCGTTGGTTCTGAATACAGCAGCCAGACTGCTGACTGGTGCCAATTATAGGACATGAATAACACCCCTACTCCAACTGCACTGGCTACCAGTCAGTTTCTGGACCAAATTCAAAGTGCTGGTCATGATCTGATTTTCATGATCTGTAAAGCCCTATATGACTCATGTCCAGACTTTTTGAAGGACTGCATCTTTCCATATGGGCCTACTTGGTTCTTAAGAACTTCAAAAAGGCCCTCCTCTCAGTCTCATTGTCATTGTGGCAGCTCTCAGGTTAGGAAATGTGCTACTTTGGGAGGTTAGGTTCTTTCCTTTTTTATCCTTCCACAGACAGCTGAAGACCCATCTCTTTAGGCAGGCTGTTGATAATTATAACTGAGTCCTTTGATATTGTTTTTTAAAAGATAACTTATTGTCTGTTTTAATGTTTTAATAAGGTTTAATTGTTTCTTCTTCTTCTTCTTCTTCAGGTGCCATATCCATTCCGGATATTGGCTATCATCATGACTATAGTCTTTCTGTTCTTAACTCCTCAGAACAGTTCTTCTGAGGACATGCCACACCAGTCTCTCAAGTTCTTCAGCCATAAAGTCTGTCTACATCCAGGGCCTCTTTTCCCAGGGATCTTTCCTTGCAGAGCGAGTTGTTCTTTATGTTGTTCCTCATAATACGGCTGAGGTATTGGAGCTTTCTTTGCTTAATGGTCTCAAAGAGTTTTTTCTTTATCCATCCAGCGCAATACTTCTACATTAATCACATGATCAACCCATGATATTCTTAGCAGCTGTCTGTCGATCCACATTTCAAAAGCTTTGATTCTCTTTTCAGATGCTTTAGCCAATGTTCAAGTTTCAATTCTATATAGCAACACTGGGAATGGGTAACATCTCACTATTCGGATCTTTGTAGCGAGAGTTAGATCTCTACTGCATAACAAGTGTCACATTTTTATGAAGGTGGATCTTGCTTTTTCTATTTGTTGTTTGGCTTGTAATCAGATATTTTGTCTTGTTGATGTTGAAATACAAACCATATTCTGCGCTTGGAGCTCTAACTCAATCCAGCATTAACTGAACATCTGCAAGGTTTGTGACCAACAACACTGTGTCATCATCGTATCATATGTTATTCAGGCATTCCCCATTAATTTTAATGCCAATGTTTAAATCTGATAATGCTTCTGAAAAAATACTCTACAAATATACTACATCCCAAAAAATAAAAAAAATATTGTCTGCAACTTGGTCTAAGTCATATGTCCTATACTAAATCAACTGCACTGAATCCAAATCTGAAGTCAAATTCTGCCTAGGATGGCAGGATCTTAAGTTACCAAATCTCACCCTCTTGGTTAGGTTCTTGCATTGATCACGTGGGGTATATTTGCCACAAATTTAGCAAAAATTGTCCATTTTCTTAACACGGGTGCACCTACTCATCTTTAGCTCAAAACAGACTTACTATGGCCTAGCTGTACTATCCAATAAGATGGTTTTGCACTAGAGACATGCCCTTAGTCCATCTTTCCTTATACAGTATACCTATTTCTGACATCAGTTCACTGACTTGCTCAGACATGCTCAGCCACTGCTGGAATATACATGCCATCAGGGGGCATGATTCAGCTGAGGTGGCTGAAGGCATATTGGTAGCTGCAACTGTTATAATGTTCACATGTAAAAATACATTATCCAATTACCAACCATTTGAACAGCTATAGCACATCTTAAAATCTGTACTTGATAGGCAAATTCTGAGTTCAGATTTTGAATCAGTATCAGTAATCCCCTCTGACGCTCCACACCTGCTCAGAGGGAGCTACGGCACCATGCAGGACCCTCCACCCGGGCTCTCTTACACTCGCTCCATGATAGCCTTAGTTATCCCAGGGCTCAGGTCACAAGCACCCAAACTTGGGAAATCTGCCCTGGATTTGTACCGGGTTGGACCAAACAAACCCTCCAACCCCCAGAGGATAGTTTTGGCTTTAAGACCCATTAGCCAGGAGAGTATTAATGATAAAGGTTTTCGACTATGCAGCTGAACAACAAAAAGCCTGGCAACACTCACCCTTTCCAATAAATACAACTGTTTTACAAAAACATAGTTTCATTTATTAATCTAAAAAGAATTACTATAGAGACAAACATTGACCCTTCTCCCAAACATAAAGAAAACCATCTAACATGTCCTGTTTCCTGCCCCTTCTGAAGACTGTGATAATCTCCAACTCCTTGTTCCTTCACCACTAGCTTCTTCCCACCCACTTAAGGCTTTCCTCTTCACTACTTTATAGGGAAAATCAGACCATGACTTAGCTTCTTGACCCCAAGTGCTGGTTCTGTAACCTTCTCCACCTGCTACACCACATCAAGCTTACTAAGACATTTTCCTTAACATCCAAGGCCATACTGGGAGGTACAATACCATCTCAATCAGCACACTTGATATCATGTAAATCACATGTGTTATTCCCAGTAGCAAAATCATTGTTGTGCAGTGATATATATTAAACAGTGTTGGGGACAACACACAGCCTTGTCACACACCTTTGCAAATTTGAACCTCCTCCGTCAGCTGCTGTTCAACTCTGACTTGAGCTGTCTGATTCCAATAAAGATTGGTGATGATTTTGATATCTTTCTCATCCACACCTATTTTCTTCAGTGCTGTGATCATCTTATGCTGGCATCTGTCAAAGGCTTTTGCAAAATTTATAAAACATGTATGCACATCACATCTCATGTCTCTACATCTTTGTATGAGGACCTGCATCATAAACAGTGCCTCTTTGGTACCCATAGAATTCCAGAAGCCAAATTGTGTGTCCCCTGTGCTTTCTTCACACTTCTTATAGATTCTTCTATGGATGATTTTCAAGAAGACCTTAAGAGCTGACTCATGAGGCTAATTGTTCTGTACTCCTTACAGGACTTTGCGTTTGGTTTCTTTGGCAATATAACAAATGTTGATAGCAACTAATTGCTTGGAAGGATCCGTGTGTCATAAATGGTGTTAAAAAGGTCCGACAGTCCTTTGATGTTAACTTTGGACAGAAGTTTCAAAATTTCTACTGTGATGTCATCTGGTCCTCTTGCTTTCCCATCTTTGGATCTTTGCATAGCTCTTACAACCTCACTCTCCAGTATTGATGGTCCAGAATTGCCATTTATGAAAGGCCATTCATTTATTTCATCACTAAACAGCTCTCCTATATATTCTTTCCATAGATTGATCTTATCCCTTATTTTCACCACAAGATTCCCGTCCAGGTCCTTTAACAATGCATATGTTTTTAATTGTCTTCTGCCAGCAATTTTCCTGATCTTTTTATATATGTAAAAAAAATCATGCTTAATTTGGTATTTCTCTATCTCATCGCATCTGTCAGCCATATAAGCTTATTTTGCACCTAATCATCCTCTGTAGATCATTATATTTTTCCTTGTCCTGATTCTTATAGGTCCTTCTTATTTCCATTAAATGGAATATGTCATCTGTCATTCATTCCTTATTCTTATGGGCTGGCGTTTGTCTGCAAAAATGTTTCTGTTTGCTTTCTGGGTCATTTCTTTTATTACCCCCCCCCCCCAATTTCTCTTCTACACATGTTTTCCCTTGATGTTTTTTCATTTTGTCTAACTCCTCTCTCGTGTCTTTTGCCACTGTTCTACATTCTTTGTCCTTAAGGATATTGACATCAAAACCAGCTTTCATTGTTTTAGTTACGATTTTACACAATTTTAGGCAGAGACGACATATTAACGGGTTATGGTCTGGTGAAATATCAGCTCCAGGACAGGTCTTTCCTCACATGATGCTGTTATGAACTTCTGTTTATAAGAACAAAGTCTGTTTGATTTCTGACAATATTATTTGGGCTATCAGCTGGGGACTTCCAAGTGTAAAGTCATCCAGATGGCATCTGAGTCGCCATGGCGAGTGGGCGGCGATATAAATCTAAATAAATAAATAATAAATACATAAATCTTAAACCATGTGTTATTGATCACCAGATCTTCTTCTCTGCAGAACTGTACAAGGTGGTTTCCTCTCTCATTCCCTTTTCCAAAACCATATAGTCCAACTATATCATTATTTTAATTATTATACCAGCTTAATTCTTTTTTAACTGTACAAATATTGTGTTTTAATTTGATTTTTAAAAATATATCTTAAGCTACCTTGAATTCTCCCCCCATATATATGCACATATGAGCGCACATGCACACACGCACACACACACGTCTCTTAGTATATGTACACACACATTACATATATGTAGTTATGAATGCATGTAATTAGATTACTAACTAAAATATTTTATATAAAAATATAAAATATGAACTGCTTCAGACTGAAATATCACTATCGGTCACAAATGTTCAAATGCTGTGCCTCTAAATCCAAACTTTATACATATTTTGAATAAAACAGGTATATTCTTCAGACTGATATTACTAGTTTTATGAGGCCAAGGGAGCTTTTGTCTTTGCTGGTTTCAAAGAACAGCTTGCTTGATACCATAGCAAACTGCTTTTGGAACAATAAAGTTTCAAATATGTTTTCTGAAATTATGAATGGGTATGAGATTTGAAAGAAGTACAAAGAAAAAATTCAGGATAGTACAATCTTCTTCCCCAAATCTAACAACTTCTTTAGATCCCAGTTAATGCCTATAAATTACAGTCTTGCTGCATAATTCATAGCCAGTCAAGTACTGGGTGTGTAGCATTTAACTGAGTGCCAGTCTTATAAAACTGAATTGTTCTTTCAAGTTATCTCACACAAGCATTAAAACTAAAAGAGTGGAACAATATAAAAGTGAAGATTGGCTGTGGAAGATGTAATAGGCAGTGACTGAAACATACCAGTCTGATTTTGTTTTCCTTTGTGTAACAAAAACATTTTAATAATAAATTAAACAAGAATAATTGTATTCTAATCCATAAAAAATGAACAAAGCATAAAGTTAGAGCTCATTAGAGCTCTAACTTTATGCTCATTGGTTCCACAAGTCATAATGTTATCTGGGTTTTAACACAATAGCCCTGTTCCCTTTTCACCCAAACCCAGGCCTGATCCCAAGCTGGCATTGGTGCTGGGGTGGGGAAAGAACGTGATTAGTGATCCAGGCCAGGGGAGGGGGAGAGGCTGGGGACCCTTTTTCCAGCCTCTCTTCAGAAGCCCCCCCCCCGATTGCTAAGACCTTTAGCAATCCAGGCCCCGGGGTGGGGGTGGGGTGTCTGAAAAGAAGCTGGGAAAAGTTTTTCCTATCCTCTCTTCAGAAATCCCTGCCTGGATCGCTAAGGGGCTTAGTGAGGGGGGCATTCTGAAGAGAGGCTGGGGACCCTTTCCCCAGCCTCTCTTCAGACCCCCTGGCCTGGATGGTTAAGACCCTTAGCCATCCAGGCCGGGAGTGGGGGTTTTGAAGAGAGGCTAGAGAAAGTTGTTACTGGGCGCACGCCCCATTCTTTCCCTAACCCAGCCAGCCATCACATGCTGCGATCAGCGCTTGGGGTTGGGAAGGAATGAGCCACCCCCTGGTTCTTTCCCCCACCCAGCTGCCCATCACACACTGCGATTGGCGCTTGGGTTGGGGAAAAAAACCAGGGTGCGCACACGCAACCCAAGTGCCGATTGCAGCAGCAGCGTGTTTGGGAAGTTGAACGGGGAGCCCCGTTCTGCTTCCAGCCATGCTGTTGCTACGAGCTTCGTAGCGCCAATTTGGATGGGGGGAGAATGGGCATGTGCCCAATCTCCCTGCAACCAAACCAGCAATGTTTACCTTGATAGATCTCTGACTCAAAGCCCACAGGGCTGGTCTCCAGCCCTGCAGGCTTTGGGGCAGAGATTAACGTTGGGAAATTTGATGCAAACATTTGCAACACACAACATTATGTCAATGTTGTGCAATGCAAATGTTTGCCTCAAATTCCCTGACGTTATCAGATTTTAGCGTTATCCGAGGCAAACGTTATCTGAGATATTACTGTATGTGTAAAGTCAAGGAGAAATGAAATGAGCCCATACATCTGTAAAATTTATAGTACAGAGGGTTTTTTTTTTTAAAAAAATGAAACTGGATTAGTTATGCCAACATTTAATATCTATAAATATATTTAGATTGTTAAGTATTAATGTTGAAATCTGTTGGTAATGCCTTTTAGATAATACCACAGTTATCGCGGTGTCTCTAGTTGTAAAATAAATTGTAAAGTTGTTTGGTAGTGTCTAGCTGTAAAGTATAAAAAATGTTTATTAGAGTATTCTGTAATTTTCAGTTATTGGCATTATCTGTTTCCCTATACTGAAGCAGTATGCATTATTCTATTTTATGTATATCTACTCAGAATCAAATCCTACTGAATTTAATTGGATTTATCCCCAAGTATGAGACTAAGGGATTGAATCGTATTGTCACAGAGACTTTTAAAGATTTTCTTTCTTTCTTTAATTTCAGGCTGTTTAATGAGACATATTAGAAAATTTCAGAGTATGAAAATGCACGATAAAATAAACAAGTAGATACCCCTCTCATTTTCCATACTAACCAGATTTTCTAACTGATTGCTATTTGAGACTAATCTGCCATCTCCTGCCGCATTAGCTACAACAAACATTACATTTACATACTGATTTCATATTTTGTTTTAGTGTAAATAAACTGTAATTATAGTAAATTTGGATGTCTGTTGACATGAGCTTGTATAAATCTGCATGTTTGCAATGGAAATGTTAATTATTATGTGTCATGATATTTTGTTAAAAATGTAGATGTTTGGAGGGGAAATGAAGAGTTATGATGAATAATGGATGTTTTTCTTCTGCAATTCATGAAGAACCTTTGTAGAGTCTTAGTAGAATAAGTCCTGTTCCTACCTCTCCAAGGTTTCAGCACCATTGAACTTGGGATAACTTATTTCTGAGTAGATATAGATAAGATGGCACTGTAATAATATCAGCCAGGAACTGCCAAAAATGCTGGATTGTATCCTGAATTCTCTTACGTGAATCCAAGTGTTCCTTGTGTCTACAGAAGATACACCAGTCTTCTAGAAGGTTTCACTGGAGAAAAAGAGGCAACAAGCAATTTTTATTGAAATCTCTCCCTTTTGGCAGCTTTCTGGGCCATTATGGTATTTACAGAGAGATCCTCAGCTCTCTTCTGTCTTTAGATACCTTTGGTTCAAGACATCTAGTCATGTCCGGAAGAACTGATTTACTAACCCTCTGTTTTTGTTTTGTTTTTTTAAATGTCTACCACCATTATTTTGGTGTCTTGAAGCCCATACACATATGTGAAACTTGGGTCAGGCAGTTTTAAAAAATGAGTTGGGGGAGAGAGTAGAAGAGTATTGCCTTTGATCAGTAGCTTCTGTAGAAAATGTTGGGTATGTTGCACTGTTGCATTCCCAGCATGCAGGATGCATAAATACAATTACAACTTGCTTCTCCAATACTCAGAGCGGCCTCCAACAGGAAAAAAGCATGTTAAAAACAACTTTAAAACCCCACCCCCAAATTATTGATTATTGATATCTTATATATTTTGGAGTCCTTAGCCAGTGAGGAGTCCGCACAATGTTAGACGTCTCCGCGACAGCATTCTGCTCATGTGGAATGTCAAAGTATTGATCAATATCACAAAATCAAGAGCAACAACAGGATATTCCACTGTCTGTTTGGTGGATTATACTTCTGAAAGAGATAGGTTTCATGTCTTCTGCATGCTGGCTTGCATGGGTGTGGGTTGGACTCCAAGAATATCTGGAAGACCCAATCATTCCCCTTTATTGCTGCAGAATATAGGCAGAAGCTAGGTTTCCATAAAGAATATATCCCTGTAGATGGTTGGTACTGAAAAATATACATGCAACCACATGACATGTGTAGCTTATTGTGCTGCAGGAGATGTTTTCAGAAACCTTGCTTTAATTCGTCTAGTACCTAATTTATAAATGTAAAGTTTATGCAAATCTGTTTTACTTTGAGAACTGAGCATTTGTAAGAGTATCTTATTTTAAAATTTAACCTGGATACTTGGATCAAATATTTAATATTTGCTAGTCTAGAAAAGGCAGTTGATTTTTTTATATTCTGAAACATTTTAATGAGTAGGTTTATAACCTCAGTCAAATTACTGATGCTCACAATATCTTTATTAGGCAAGGTACCTCTAATGCAGAGTTCTCACTTAGACAAATTAGAGTATAATCTAATTGTCATCTCTTCTAACCAGGGAAGGACCAATTAGTGTTTTACTCTATCAGATTGTGGTGGTTTTGTGTGTGTGTTGGAACCATTGTCACAATGAACTTCAAACATATTGTTGACAGAATCACACATATACCATGCTTACATAATGTGCTAATTGATAAAAGCAGATATTGGCCAAACATGCCAGGAAGGGAATAGAAGTGGACCCAGCACTTGTGAAGAATATGTGCTTTGAGTATCTTACCCACTTTACCATGAATGAAAGGAGACCTTAAAAAGTTATCCAATACAGCTATGTGGTATTACTACCAAAGAGTGGATCATTAATCTCCCAGCAGTACCTTCTTAAGTGGGGTAAATTTGAAAGCGGAAAGAAGCAGAAAGGAGAAAATAGATTTACTAAGAACCAATGCAAGCTTATGGCATTCTTTATAATAGTCACATAGTATCTTGTTGAAAGTCCTCTCTATCATATGCAATCTGAAGATGTATGCTGGCAGTTTACAAAAGCCAAATGAAACTACAGTACATAGTCTTTTAATGTACCACAAGACTTCTTGCAGTAGTAGACCACAGTGAATAACTCAATTTTTAAAAGTAGGTACTGTACTTCCTAAAAAAATACAGCACCCCCCCTAAGGTATTTTATACTTCCAAAGAGCTAAAATGAGGATTTTAGCACCAGAAGAAAATGACTTACTTCATCCACAGTTAAAAATATCCTAGGTTGGAATAGGGTATAGTCCCAAACACTGTTTAGTTATATGTAATACCTCGGTTAGCGTTTGCATCGCATAACGCTAAAATCGAATAACGTCGGGGAATCTGAGGCAAACATTTGCATCGCACAATGTTAACATAACGTTGTGTGATGCAAATGTTTGCCTCAAATTCCCCAATGCTGATCTCTGCCCCAAAGCCCACAGGGCTGAAGTCCAGCTCTGCAGGATTTGAGGCAGAGATTTCTGCTCAGATTGACGATTTGGTTGGGGGGAGGGGACGCGCACCCGTTCTCCCCCCAACCAAACCGGCAATCCGATTGCATGCTGGGACTGCTGGGGTGTTGGGGGAGAAACCATGCATGCACACGATCTCTCTCTCCCCACCCCAGCTGTCCTAGGCAATCGCTGGGACGGCTGGGGGTGTTGGGGGAGAAACTGTGCACACGCACAATCTCTCCCCCACCACTCCAGCTGTCCTAGGTGATCGCTGGGACTGCCAGAGTGTTGGGGGGAAACCGTGCATACACGTGATCTCTCCCCCACCACTCCAGCTGTCCTCAGAGATGGCTGGGACTGCCGGAATGTTTGGGGGGGGGGAACCGTGCACGTGCACGATCTCTCCCCCACCACTCCAGCTGTCCTCCGCAATCGCTGGGACTGCTGGGGTGTTGGGGGAGAAACTGTGCACGTGCATGGTCTCTCTCCCACCACTCCAGCTGTCCTAGGCAATCGCTGGGACTGCCAGGGTGTTGGGGGAAAGATTGGTTTCTCCCCAACACCCCAGCAGTCCCAGGCTATTGCACACACCCACCACCTCGATCGCTAAGCCTCTTAGCGATCTAGGTGGAGGTTTTTGAAAAGAAGCTAGGGAAAAGTTTTCCCAGCTTCTTTTCAGAATCCCCCCCCCCCCGGTCTGGCTTGCTAAGGGGCTTAGCTATCGGGGAGGGGGTGGCTTCTTAAGAGCCCCCCCTTCTCAAATGACAGACAGGCGTTGGAATGCAGCAGTCACCGAGTGGTATCCTAGAGGAGTAAAAAGACTCTTTGGCAACTCCCCCCCCCCCCAAAAAAAAAGATGGGAAGACTCAATCATGAAAAGCTTTGGTTGAACCTGGAAAAGAAGAGCATGGCAGTGAAAGGAATGGAAAGTGAGTTACGACCAGCAGAGATTCATTCCTTCATAGTCTGGTCCAGGGGTTCTCAACCTTTTCAAGCCAAGGGCCAGGTCACGCTCCCTCAGACAGCTTTGGGGGCTGGATGGCCATTTTGCTCTGGCTGCCACACATGACTCTTCCTGGTGTGGGGCAGGCAGTGGGGGGCCACATAAAATGGTGTCGCAGGCCGCATCTGGCCCCCATGCTATAGGTTGAGAACTCCTTGTCTGGTCAATTGAGGAATTAGTAAATGTCCAAAATAAGCTTCATGATAGTAGCTTCTGACATTTATGGACACTTTTCAGGAATTTTCAGCCTCTCTCACCAGTTGAACTATGATTTTTTTTTCTAGCAACAAGAAATATTGATGTCCCAAATTTTTGGGAAATGTCCATAATTAAAATTAGTTTTCTTACAGTTTCTGATCATGCCTCTCATTAATAAATCAATGTATAATTTCATTCTCATGAGATTTAAATAGCTATCTTTTCTATCACTTAAAACACTTTTCTAATTAGTTTGAGGGGGAAAGTTTAGGGGAAAAGTTTGGAAGAAATGTGTTAGTTCTTCACAAGATAGGTCTGTTAGGTATTAAAACTCAACATAGTAGACAAACATAAATAAAGAGTCATACATGCTGCTCTTTCGTGTCTTTGTGTGCTTTAGTCCTTCATTATCAGTCCTTGCTCTCACTGCACTGAATAGTAAGGACTCAGTATGATTCTGATTTATCTTCACTTGAACAGAAGTTATAAGTAAAGTCATTAGTAGTGTGGAATGTTCTGCTAACATGTAGGTGAACACTAGGTAAAGGTCATCCTTGCTCGAAAGCCAGTTGTATCCGACTCTAGGGTTCAGTGCTCATTTCTGTTTATAGCCAAAGTGACAGTGCTGTCTGCATTTGCAGACGTTTCCATGGACATGTCGCAGGCATGCCTAGATACCAGAGTGCATGGAACTTTGTTTACCTTCCCACTGAAGTAGTCCCTATTTATCTACTTGCAATTTCTTGCCTTCGAACTGCTAGTTTAGCAGGAGCTGGGACAGAGACGGGAACTCACTCCGTTGTGCAGTACTTTGGAATCGAACTCTGACCTTCCACTCTTCAAGTTCAGTGTCTTAACCACTTGAACCACTGCAGTCCTTCTATAGAGCTATTCTTTATTGGGTCTTCTTGCTCTATAGAACAAGTTTGGAGGCTGACACTCCTAAAGATGTAATTGCCAAAATAGGTGCGGCATTTGGCCCATGCCACCTATTTGTATTTATCTTCCCTGATTGTGCCTAATTCCTGAACAGGGCTAACTATTGTATACTGCAGAAGCACAGTTGAACTGATTATCAGTGTCACATTCCATTAATGGATATAAACTTCCAGACACTCAAGTATTTTGTACCTGTACAAAGGAAGTATATTGTTTAGCAGTTCTGGAGGTAAACAAAGCTAAGTTAGGCAGGTGTTGACCACTGTCAGCTGACCCCCTTGTTTTGGTCTAAATAAAAATGGAACTTTTGCTAACTCAGAAACCTAGGCCAGTATCCTGGCAAATAATTAGTTAGCTTATAGTATATGGTTGTATGTTATGTAGATGCAGCAACAGAAGGAAAATGGCATAACTTGCAATGGCAAATTGATGGACATTAAGAAGTTACTGCTCAGATTTCCCACCTGGAATGGGGAGAGGAAACCAGAGATTCGTTAATTAGTGATAATTTGCTATTGCATGTTACTTCCCTTCCCTTCTAGCGCTAACTATGGAACACCGCTAACTATGGAACTATGTGTGTGTATATAGGTGCATATTAAGAATATACATAATCTTAGATACAGTTGGTTGAAGATATGATTTATAAATATAAAAAAGTAAATAAGTTAAATGTATGGTACTGTGTGTATATGGATGAAAAAAATTCTGCCTGCACATGTGCATATTAGCATAATATGTAAGCTTCTGCATTTAAGATGTAGTTGAACTCTTTTTGCCAATTAGCATGTGAGTTAAATTTAAATGACTCTTTGGATTATTACAGTTGGCTCAGTATTGCAAAATTTCTGAAGCTTTAAAATGTAGCCTTAGATGTTTCAGTTGCCTCATGAGAGTAGAAGTTAACAGGTTAGTCTCTGTGGTCATTTCTTGCATGCTTCCTTGCCTTTAGGAGCAAAAAAAGAAAGTGATGATAACATTGTGCTTGGACTTGTCTCTACAGAGTTTTGGGTACTCCTGGGGGTTTTGTGGCTCAATGTAAAGCAAGTTAGAACATGTTCGCTCCTGATTTTCTTGTTTTTCTTCTAACCCTTTCAGTGCCCTGCAGGAATCATTAAATCAAAATTTCATGCTGATCGTCACCCATCGAGAGGTCCAGCGGGAGTACAACCTCAACTTCTCAGGAAGCAGTACCATTCAGGAGGTGAGTTCTGTCTCACAGCTGAAGAATAAATGTAGCTCATTATAACTAATGTCAGCTTTGTTAACGGGGCTTATGTATTCAGGCTGCAGGCTTCCTTTTGTGTTTTGTTATTAAGTTTTAGCTTTTAATTAACTGGATGATGAAAGATTGCTGTAGGTATATCAGATGGTATGACCTAGATACACAATTTTTATTCATTTTAGCCCATAGCAGTAGAGTCCTTGGTAGCAGGTTGCATTAGAGTAGCAATATACATTGCCTGAGATGAGTTGCTGTCATCTAGTTAGGTTTCTTATCTTATGTTGCTGTGTTTTTCCATATTTTCCCCTTGTATGCATTCTTTCCAATGCACTGCTATCATCTACACTGGATGGATGGAATGGCAGAGAAATGGTTTCTTGTTTACAAATGACATCTCTGTTCTTTGGCAAAACAACTAATGGGGTAGTCTTGCAAAGAAGGGTCCCTTGCTGAAGTTCTATTGGACGACTGATGTGTTTCCTGGAAAAGTCATTGGCTTCCGTTTTAAAAATCCATTGTCTGTTTCATATCATTGCTGTAGACCAGGGGTTGCCATCTTAAGGCCCGTGGGCCAGATCTGGTCCATGGCACCATGTCATGTGGCCCCCACTCCTCCTAGGGCATTTGAGAAACAAAATGGTTGTACCTTTGAAGCTGTTGGGAACAAAATGGCCACCCCTATCATGCAGCCAGTGCAAAATGACGGTCCAGCCCATGAAGCTGACTGAGAGACTGTGATCTGGCCCCCGGCTTAAAAAGGTTGGGAACCCCTGCTGTAGACTAAAAATTGAGTAACTCATTTTGCTATTTCCTTTTAGGTAATAAGAACCTATTATAATCTATTATCATGCACATTTCAAAAGCAAGTGCTTCTAAAGCTTTACTTTTCATATTAAACTGGACGATCACTAATGCACATACATTTAAGGACACTTACTGACTGCACTGAAAATATTTTGTGGTTTGACGGTCATTTTCCTCCTTATTTTATGCCTTGTGAGTGCTGCTCTGGTAGGCCTCTGTTGTTTGCAGTTGTGTGTTGTATAAGAGTGACTGCTGTGAGGAGGTAGCTAGAAAATCTCTCCACATTCATGGTACGCTGTATTTTAAGTGTTGGTTATTTTTCCAATGTTCCTATTTTAAATTCATTTTAGCACTAGTGTCTACACTAGTCCTGAAAACAAATGTGTTGTTTCAAAATACAGTAAGTAAAAGCAATCTAGTCTTGCTTCAGTGCCAAAATGCAATTGTCTAATTTAGACAGTATTAGTGGCTGTTGGTTTTTTAACTGAACTTAGAAAATAACACATTATAAATGGACCAAATTATTTTTATTAGTCCTGAAAAACTCCATGATATCATCTAGTAGTACCAAGCCATCACGTAATCTTCTGTTACTTCTAGCAGGCCATAGAATTGCATGTGTTATTCCAAGTGGAGTGTTGCTTTACAGAGAAAACAAAATTTAGGTTTCCAATAAACCACCATACTCCAATACAATAATTAGAATGTGTTGCCCTGCTGTCTAAATGTTATTTTTAGATATAAAGTCAAATTGCTTAGCACTATTGAGAACTGAAAAACAGGGCCTTTGATTTGGAATCTTGGCATCTAGTTTCTGCAGATATATTTAATTTATTTCAGGAGGAATGTGTGGAGATTGCAAGAATTTAAGATTTGGCTTTGTCTGGAAGACTGCATATTATTTTACATCTATGGTCATTTGCACATTAGTCTCATAAAGCATTGGATAAAATTATGGTCATACAAGTAGACAAGAAATAAAATGGAAGTTCATAAGAAGGCATGTTTATGTTGAGAATACAGTGATCAGATTGGATTGCCCATTTTTTAAATCAGCCTCTCTAGCCAGTAAGCTGCTTCTAAAAATTATAAATTTCCCAGTACAGTTTGTGCTATGGAATAAAACAGAAAATAAAGACAAAAAGTCTCAGTGTGCAAAATAATGTTCAACATGTATGCTTCTATTTTGTATTTCAGTTATAATGAAATATTGAAAATAAATTGTGAATATTAACTCTTAAAACTGAATTGACTTTTATGAAAGGAAACATCAATCCTGTATGAAACATTATAACTTGTACTTACTGTCAGATTAACTTTCCATCTGTTATTATTCAAATATCTTTGAGAAACCACTTAGTGAAAAAAAAAATTGTTGTACAATGCATCCCATAGGGAAAATCGCTATACGATGATATAGCAATTGTTTCGTACAACAACGAGCTCTGTGCAATGGATTTAAATCGTTGTATGAGATACCACTGTACTGTATCTATTCTGTTATGCTTCAATTTTAATTGAACATCATGTGCCAGTTGCATCTATCAACCACCAGAGGGCAGGAAGGACTATTCAATTATTCTCTAAAAATCCATCCAGTGTTTTCAAATTAACTTCCCATATATTAACAAAAAGAGGTATAATGGCTGAGTTATTGTTTGATTTACAGATAATTGGCATATTGCGTGAAGGAGACTTAATTTCACCCTTTAAAATTAAACAGGGAGATTTAAAAAGACATAAAATATTCATTAATGTTCAGTGATTATAAAGCAGTAGCATATATTTATTTTACCTTTATTACTGTTTCGATGGGAAAATACTGCAAATATTTCAGAAATCGAGTTGGCCATACTGACAAGTTGAAATGTTTAAGCAGTGTTAATGCAATCTACTCACACCTGATATCCTATGCAGAAAGATTCAAAATGTCTACATCAATTATTAAAGAAAATACTTAATATTCTAGAAATGTTTCAGGCCACACCACAACTGTTGGATGCAAGTGTCTTTTCAGGCCGAGTTGCTTGCACTATTTCAGCATATTTTCCAGCTGCAGCTTGGAAGTAATATCAATAAACATGTTTCTTGATCCTTTCTTAACAAAATGGTATCACGGATATGTTTGCATTATTTTTATTTCCTTATTTTAAAATATTTTGGTTGCTTTTGAAAATTAAAATGGAGAGATGGATTTTAAGAGAATAGTTTGGTTCCCTAAATAAGAATAAGAGGGTGGGTAATAAATTAGAAAACATATTCAGGGCAGTTTTTTCTACGTCCCATTTTGATACTGTATTGAATAGAGGAATCATACCTTCCCTAAAAAGGTATGATAGTAAAAAACCTGATGTAGTTTAATGAACAGGCTGACTACACAAGTTATACTGGTCCTGAATTCAAGTGTGGGACCATCTTAAGACTGAATACATAGTTGTATTTTGTCTTAAGAAATAGATGGCTTAAAACTTCACAATCCTTTCCTGTCAGTTTTTATATATAAAAAAACCCTAAATTTCAGAGGAAATAGATTTAGATAGGGTACATATTATGACTTTAATACCTACTTTCATACTGATACAAAAAAAATTCTAATCAATCGTTGTTCACGATAAAAGCTTTTTAATGTGGGATCCCTAGTCTTTTTGTGGGCTATTCTGAAGCAGAATATCAACCTGGTAAGAGAAGTAATTACTAAAGAAATAATTATTTGAAATTGACCTATACTGTATTTCAAATTGATCTCTGTTACAGGTTTCTTGTGAAGCTGTTCTAATAACTGACTCCTGACCAAATAATACCAAGCATGATCTTCTCTTTTAAAATTTCAGGTTAAATTGTATGTTCTATAATAATAATAATAATAATAATAATAATAATAATAATAATAATAATAATAATAATAATAATAATAATAATAATAATAATAATAATAATAATAATAATAATAATAATAATAATAATTTTGTGCTAAGTGTTTTCTGCATTGAATAACACACAGTTGAATGTGTGGGAGTTATGGAGCCTGTTGCAACTTTTTAACATAAATAATGTCATACTGCGCTTTAAAAATATCTGTTAGAGAGTTAGTTTTTCTTTCTGGTACTTGTTTTTAAGTTATTTATAATAATAGCTCAATGGGGTTATTGATATCAAAATGAAGTTTTGTTCAAAATGAATTATTTCTTTAATACAAACTTCCAGTTGTAGAACAAAAGTAAAGAAAGACATCTCAAAAAGCAAAGCATGGAGTATATCAAGTATTCCACAGACATGTAAAAGCCTCGCTACTTTACATCATGTTAGTTCAGATTTTAGATCAAATTGCAAACTGCAACAGTATAAGGAAGGTGGAGTTTGATGAAGAAAAGGAAGAGAGGACAAAGAAGAGCTGGAGACAAAGAGAGTTTGTGTTGCTCAAGGAGAGCACAGTAAGCCCTGTAGCTGTTCTATAAAGGACCTATAAAGAATAGTGCTTTTATTAAGGCTCAAATTGTTGTTTTAATTGTATAGTGTCAGAATTAGCAAAGTTTTTCTAATTTACTTTGTTATGGGTAAGGAGTTTGGAGTGTGTGGAATTGATTCCCCAGATTGTGCCATGGAATTAATGAGATGACTACTAGAGCTATGTGTCTGTGTAATGAATTGGAAAGGTTATCAATATGGCATTCCTGAAATGGCCTTGGATTGCACTTTCTCCCAATAGGATATTGAGGATAGTGAACTGGTAATGGATGAAGACTCCTTTCCAAAAGGTCTGAACATCTAATTACAGACTTTCTTTAGAGCTGCCAGATCTGGGGCCATGAGAACTTCAGAGTTTATAATTCAGGTTTGAGACCAGCATTATAGGACTTCCTGTTGGAAGATCTTAGGACTGCATCTCTAAAGCAACTTGACATGCACATCACAGAACGGATAACATTAAAAAGATTTTTTGGAGGTTCATAAAGGGATTGCTTTTTTTCCCTTTTGCTTGTATGTCCTGCCTTATAGATCTTTTCCATGGCTTCATACCAGATTTCACCATTTCATTAAGTGGCTATAATAATTATCTGAAGGTTCAGCGCCATGGAGCCCAGCATGGTCCTAAATCATGGACCTTAAACACTTTAGTTAAGAACATTTCAGAACAAGTTGGTAGCACAAGCCATAGTTAAAATCAGAGACATAAAAGAACATCCCACTCTTTATGTAATATATCTTTACATTAGGATTGTTAGCCTTAATTGTAATTTGTAATTTTTATTTGTTTATTTATTTGTTGTCATTTGGAAATTTGTACAGTTTAACTAATTATTAGTAGAATTTGCTGGTTTCCTCCCTTTGAATTTATTTGCTTAGACTCTTTCCTAGGTCTAAAGGACATTTGAGTTTGATTTTCGTCTGATAGCCTCCCTTTAAGAGAACAGTTATGGTCCAGGTTTGGTTGTTGGAGGGCAGAAATATTCCCTTCACCTGGGATGGGGGAGGCACAAAGTTGGAAGGGCAATTGATCGTTATAGAAAAGCCCACTCTATATGTTTATTATCTACTGTGTGTTCAAATTTCTCTTCCTTTTGACAGATACAGTACAAGGGAATCAATTCAGCTTGTTCTCTGGACTGTTTTTGATGCTGTTAAATGCTGGGTCAGTAAAGAATAAATCACAAATGATTTGCGGTTTAGTGATAAAACAGCAAGCCAATCTGATATGTTTCCTTGAGACATGGGTGGCCGAGGGTGGGGAAGTTATTCTATTTCTGATTTGTCCACTTGGGTATTCCATCCAGCATTAAGGCAGAATGGACAGGAGGTTTTGCAGTCATTCACAGAGATAACATTAAAATAAGTAGTGTCTCTGCCATCTTGAGGACTGCGGTGACTCCAGTGGTTAAGACACTGAACTCGATGACTGGAAGGTCAGAGTACTGCATGACAGAGTGAGCTCCCGTCTCTGTCCCAGCTCCTGCCAACCTAGCAGTTTGAAAGCAATAAATTGCAAGTAAATAAACAGAGATTAGCATTGAACCCTAGAGTCAGATATGACTGACTTTCGAGCAAGGGTGACCTTTACCTTTACCTGCCATCTTGGGTCCAGGTTGGGAGGCCCTCCACCTGCATGAAGGCCATAAAGATAGAAAATAGATTGTACTGGTGTACTGAGCTTTCCATGGCCCAGCTCCCTCCCTTCTGGGGCTGACAGACTTCATCTCTGCTGTGATGTTGGACTTTTGCCCCTGGGGGACTTCAATATTCACGTGGAGGGGATGGTTGTTGGTGTAGCCTCGGAGTTCATGGACTTCATGGCACCCATGGGTGTTTCTCAACATGTGAATGGCCTCATGCATGTGGTGGGATATACATTTGACTTGGTTTTTCAATCCAGCCATAGAGACTGACCTGAAGGTGATGGAAATGAAACCCACCACCTTGTTATGATCAGACCACTTCCTGCTGCAATTTAAGGTTCTGACTGCAACCACCCTCCATGGAGAATTGAGACCAATTGAGGTGATCTCCATAGGTTGGGACATAGTTTTTACAGGTTCATTTGGACTAGTACCATAAACACACATGGGAAGGTATAAAATGAAATATGGCAAAAGTTGTGGTCCCTTTTTGAGCATCAAAAATCCAAAAACAAAAGCGGCATCTCCCAAAAGAACACAAAACAAAACAAATATGAATTTTTGTAGGCATTCACATCCTTGCTAAGGGGCCTTTAATCCTCCTTTCAATTGGGAGAATTGGCATCATACAAATGAAAATGAAATTGAATGAATGAGTGCATCACTCTAGTCTAAAAACGGGAAACTGAGCTTGTGATATTTCCCTGTTGATCTAAGAGGAAAATGGCAACTACTCTTCAAAGAATTGATTTTTGTTTAATCAATCAATCAATCAATCAATCAATCAATCAATCAATCAATCAATCAAGTAATAAAGTGATTGAACTGAATTGGTTTTTTAAAAATAATCTCCCTCTCAATTCCTTTTTGATGTGTTGTCATATAATTCTGGCAGAAAAATTAAGTCCTTATTAAGGAAGAGAATTTCACAGTTTCTTGCTCTTGGAGAAAATTCAAGGGGAAAAAAATCTCTCACAACAAGATTTCTCTAGGTATGAAAATTTCTTTTCCTGAGAAATCTCACAGAAAATTTCATGGGACGTCTTGGAAGATTTCTAGGGGGTTTTTTTAGTGGAGGAAATAATTGGATTATTACAATTCATAATGTCATATATGTCTTTGTTTTCTTGTTTTTATCATTATCATTATTATTTTCCTTTTCTTCTTTTTTTATGGTTGGATTAAACATACTTATATGGGTATTGAAAGGGATTCGGGCAAACAATTAAACAAAACATAAACGTAAGTAAACAAAACAACGTATGAGAATGCGAGGAGTACATAAGACAAAGAGATATACCCATCTTATGTGTCAAATTATGCCATATTTTAATGTTGTATCCATACTTATGCCATATTTTAATATATTATTCTTTTGTCTCATTTATATATTGGATGTCATGTATTGTCATATATGTTTTGTATTCTTTTTTGTTATATTAGCTTTGCCTGTTTGTTGTTTGTCCTGTATGTTAGTAAACTTAATAAAGTAAATTAAAATAAAATAAAAAAGAATTGGGTTCAACCATAATAAACATTCAAAAGTCCGTTTCCCAAAGAGATAGATTTGTTTGCAGGAATTTTGTTACTATCTTACTAGTTTTCCATTTACAGTTACTTTTGTAACAGGAAAAATTGTAATAGTATGATTAGAACTTGAAAGAAAGCAAAAATAGTCATTGAATGGCTGCTAAAAATGAGTAATTGCAATAAATTTTTGATGTTTTGATGAAAATCCTAAAAAAAAAAAAAATTATTACTATTCATGTTCAGAACTGTATCTTTCTGGTTTAAGATTCACCTGACTTTCGAGCAAGGGTGACCTTTACTTTTACCTAAGAAGCAATGAATAGTATTCTTCATGGCTTTGAAGAATGTTCAGAAGTTTCATTTAGTTCAGAATGTACCAGATTGTTGGTGGGTGGAAGCTACAAGGAGCCTATAACTCCCTTGTTACAACAATGTCACTGTCTTCCAGTGCATTTCTGGGCCAAGTTCAAAGTGCAGGTTATGAGCTATAAAGACTTTTGTGGCTTTGGTTTGGGCTGTGTGAAGGACTGTATCGCACCATATGAGACTTCTCACTTCTTCTTAAGATCTTGTGGGGAAGCCATTCTTCTCAGTTCCACTACCCTTCCAAACTTGTTTAGTGGGGACATGAAGAGGGCTTTCTCAGTGGCTGCTCTGTATTTTTGGAATGCACTGCCCCATAAAGCCAGATTGATCTACTTCCTCTTGTCATTCTGCTTCTAGGCAAAAACTTTTCTTTTCAGGCAAGCTTTTAAGCAGTAGGTGGAGTTTTCAGTAATGCTGTATTTATTGAATTTAGAAAACTTAAAATCTTTTTAAAAATTTTAAATTGTGGTTTTAATTTTGATATGCATTTAATTGCTTTTTGGATCTCCTTTAAATAATGTAAAAAATAAAAAAAGAAGAAATGCAGGTTTTTATAATCTGGTGCAAAAAAGTATATTTCAGTGCAAAGTTCATGGAAACTGCATTCTGTTGTGCAGAATCTTACACTATCCTCCACATAACAACAGGCAGAAAACAACCAACGGGGGAAGATGTGAAGGGTTCTTGTTTTGGGGTGATTGACATTCATGTTTTGTTTCAGAATTGATTTGATATACAGACACTCTTCAAGGATAGTTAGTGCTCTCTTAGTCTCTGGCTTAGTTGATATCTTGGCCAGAAAAGTAATTAATTGTTTCCATTATAAGCTCTGCCTTGACAGGTGATCTCAATTATTATTTTTTTGGCCTTCTGGGAAAAGAGCCAGCATGTGCAGTAATGGGCAAACTACACAGTCCCATGGTGCCCCCAGAAGAAGGGAATGGCAAACCACTTCTGTATATCATCTGCCTAGAAAATGCTAGAAATTGTTACCATAAATCAGAATTCACATCTTACAAATATTTTGGATATCCAGTGTGGTGCAGATAGCATGACAGAGGAGAACTTAGGAGGCTTGGGTTTGAATTCTTGCTCAGTCATGGAAACTTACTGGGGTGTGGAACAGGTAAAACTACTATATTACTTAACTTGAAACCCCTCTTAGGGTCACTGTAAGTCAGTTCTGACTTGATGGCACATAACAACAATGAACTAGTTAGTGTATCAGTTGGCTATTGGGTTCTGTCAACTTTTCCCCCATGTTATATCAGAATAGGTATTGTAAAAATATTCATGCTATTTTGCTTTAGTAATTTCTTTCTTTATTCATGTCAGATGCATCACCGGTATATAACAACATACAAAGCTAAAGTTAACACATCTGAAGACAAAATAGAATTAAAAGGGCTAGATGACATCTGCCCAATATTGGGACTCATCAACACCATTTCCTCTTGCCAACATAAGATCCTCTTCAGTGGATGGGCATTGTATCCATTGTATCATATGGGAGATAGTTTGTACTTCTCTGTATCCACACAAGGTGTCATCTACAGAAAAACCCTACTTGCTCTCCCTACCCCTGCACACAGTCTATTTAAAGCTTTCCACACAGGCCATGGTTGTTCTTGGCCAGGTGGTAGAGAGTCATGTGGTTCTGCCCAGTTATCTGGTAGCTCCTTGCTCACCTTCCATAGTTATAAGGGGGCCTGAGGGGGGCTGGTTGTTTGGACAGGCAGAAGTTGTGAGGAAGCTATGCCTTGATTTCAGTCTCTGCTTTGGTAGTTGGTGATCAAATAGCAGGGGTGTTTCTGAGGAGCTTGCTTTGATCTTCTCTTTCTGAGCACCACTTTCTTGATGGAATTTTGATGGAAGGATGCCAGCTAAGTAATGCACTTTTTTAAAATGGGGGATGGTTTTAGGCATCCTGTGATTAATCTCGCTGTTTCATTTAGGGCCACATTCACCTGCCCTGCATGCATTGATCTGCACCACACTGGACTAGCATACTCTCTTGCAGAGTAACATAAACCTAGCACATAAAGCTAACCCTTCTTCTTTTGCCCTCCACCCTTCCCAGCATCAAGGCTTTCTCAAGCGAATCCTCTCTTCTCATTTGATGTCCAAAGTACTTTAGCTTCATCTTTACTATTTGACCTTCTAAAGAGCAGTCAGGGTTAATTTCTTCTAAGATTGACCTATTTGTTCTCCTCACTGTCCAGGGGACTCTCACATAGTACACTATGATGCAACCAGTCTCAGAAAAAAAAATCTTGCAAACCATACTGGTTTTTAAAAACTGTAATAACTGAATGAATGTAATTGTGATAACATATTGCAAATATCCACTAGCTAGTAAAGTACACCAGATAATTTCAGAAGATGGTCAATTTATGCTTTATATACTACAGAAAAGCCTTTGTATTGATCATAAGAAACTATGAGTTGTTGTAAAAGAAATGGGTGTGCCTCAGCACTTGATTTTCCAGATGCATAACAGCGTGGATAAGAAGCTACCATTAGGACAAAATATGGAAAGACAGAAGGGTTTTCAGTAGGCACAGGTGTCATATGGGGTGCATTTTTTTCAATTTGCTCACAGAACATATCATAAGGAAAGTTGGATTAGGTTCAGATGAAGGAAGAGTGAAAATTGGTGGAAGAAGCATCAATAATCTAAGATATGCAGAACACTAAGGCAAAAATAATGGTTACAGAAGAACTAAATAACTTTACTGTTAAGAAGGAGGAAATTGAAATATTGAAAGGTATGTCTCATCTCTAAGTCAACAACACACCATAGGAAAAGAACTTCAGCATAGAGATGTCTTAGTTCTTTTGACTTGAAAGGAGTCCAGAGTTGTACTATGTACTAGAATTAATTTATAACATTTCCACCAATAGCCTACATTGTAGTTTAATAACAGAATAATTCTAGTTTCATGTATTGGTTATAGCTAGTAGCTTTCAAAACCTCCAATGGAAAGAGGGATCCACCCACCTGGTCAAGATCAGCCCCCTCCATTTTGTTGGGATTCACTTTCACCCTGTTATTCCTCATCCACACTCCAGTCGCCTCCAGACATTGCTCCAGAACCTAAACAGTCTCCACTGCCAAGATGTTAAAGGAGAGATAGAGTTGCATATCAGTATACTGATGATGGTGACTTCAAATTTCTTCATGACACCCAGCAGTCTCATATACATGTTAAAAAGCATCAGAGATAGAGGTGAACCCTGTGGGGCCCCACATTGTTGGGCCCAAGGATCCGACATCACATCCCCAATCTGTACACTTAGGGTTTAGCTGCCAAGAAAGAATCAGAACTAGGCCAGAGTCTGGCCCTGAATTCCAATCTCAGACAGCATATCCAGTAAGATACCATGGATAATGATAGCGACGGCTTCTGAGAGGGCCAAGAGAATCAACAGTGTAACCTTGTCCTTCTTGGATTCTCTTAGTGGGTCATCTAGCAGTGCAACCATGGCTGTCTCGGTACCATGGCATGGTCTGAAGCCTAATTGGAAAGGATCAAGGGGAGTCTTTTTCTTTGGTGACTGGGTGGCCATACAAATCTAAAACAAAACAAAACAAAATAAAATAAATAAATACAGCACAGCAACCAACTACCATGCCCATAAATGGTATGTTAGTGACTGGCCTATAGTTGTTTAGATCAGGGGTCCCAAACCTTTTTTGCACCATGGACCAGTTTCATGCCAGCCACACCATTTGACTTGGGCAGTAAGGTGGCCTCTCCATAGTTAAACAATGTGGAGGAGGGGCCCAACCACCTGCCTGTCTGCTGTGTCTGAAGCCTGTGCTCTTACTCTGTTCTCTGGTCAGACCTAGTGGAGCATGTTGAGGGAAAGAGGCTGCCATCGGGACTCCCAGTGCCACCCATCCCCACGGCCTGGTACGGGACAACCCATGGTTTGGTACTGGTCCACGGCCCCGTGGTTGGGGACCCCTGGTTTAAATTACCAGGCATGAAAACTGCTTTCTTTTCTGAATGGGCCATATAACTGTCTCCTCCAGAAGGGTGGGTAGGTAGTTTTCCATTGAGACAAACTTGCAATGTGCGTTCCCCTCTCAACCATTTAACTAGCCAGGATGGGCAAGGATCCAGAGGGAAGGTAGTTGACCTGCAGCAGGTGAGCACTCAGGAGGCAGACTCTGCTGATACAGGTTGAAAGCGATCCCACAAAACTGGACAAGACAGTACACTGGACATCTGTTAATTTACTGGACTAACCTGGGAGTCCAGGTCCCAATAGGTGTTCTCTACCTTAGTTTTAAAATGGGTCGTGAACTAATTATACACTGCGACCTGCAGCTGAGGCATATCTGGCTACTCTTCACTCAAGAACGAATGAAAGATTTTATATAGCTCAACTTGACTATTGGCTGAATCAGTGATTGATCTTGAATTTTATGCCTTTCTTTCAGATCATATTGCATTGACGTACATTCCTGTAATTTTTTTCACTGCAGCTAGGTTAACATCTGTTGGAGTAAATAGTTTCAAGGAAACTGAGATATCAAACTCATATGAGATTTTGTTAGAGCTGTTGTGTGATTTTTTTAGCAATGTCTTTGTGCTTTGAAGGCTTCTGCTTCATCAAAGTCATCAGCTATTTTGGCTCTTTGTGGATCTACTGTTATATTTAATCTATTTTTCATCTTCCTTGAGCTCTCCAGGGTGCTTAGTTAATTTTATGGAGAATATGGCTGGAAATTATGTCCACTTGGTCAAATCTCTGCTTAATTGTCTTTCTATCCTTAGTTTAGGTGAGTTATTATCATCTAGTGTTCTGATATTTTGAGGAAAATAAGCCCTGTTGATTGGAGAATCTCTAAGTTAAGATATTGTCTTGTCCAGTGTAGATTATTATCCTGAAAGACATGTTTGAAGGACCAGAAAGGTATCATGAAGAGAACTTCAAATTCCAGTGTCCATCAGTCACAATGTAGGCAAGAAGACTTATGCTCACATTTGCATATGCATTTCTGATTCCCTGTATACCAGACAAAACTAGAGGATCTGCAGGAAGACTCCAACTGTTCCTAGCAACTATATCATAGAAATCCTTTCAGATTGTCCCATGAAAGTATATCTTGTAACTCTAACATGCTGAGCTTCGTATTTTTCACACGTTATGGTGGCTTGCTGTGGGCTGAGTTCAAATAAACCTTCCACAGAGTTGAAGGAGAGTTGCAGGTTATTTAAAATTAGTCTAAAATATGTGGTGGCTCAAGTGGTTAAGACGCTGAACTCACTGAGTTCGATTCCCAAGTACTGTATGACAGAATGAGCTCCCATCTCTGTCCCAGCTCCTGCCCAACCTAGCAGTTTGAAAGCAAGAAATTGCAAGTAGATGAATAGGAACCACTTGGGTGGAAAGGCAAACAGCATTCTGTTTACTCTGGTGTTGAGGCATGCCTGCCACGTGTCCATGGAAACATCTGCAGACGCAGACAGCGCTGGCCCTTTGGCAATAAACAGAGAAGAACACTGAACCCCTAGAGTTGGGTACGACTGGCTTTCAAGCAAGGGTGACCTTTACCTAAAAACATGCAGCTCAGAATTACTAAGCATGCTAGTTTTCTTGAAAATGGCCATTGGAGTTTTGGATTCAGATGCCACAAATTAGGATCTCACAAAGTGTAGCCTATGGACTCATGGGATATCGTGAGCCAGAATGCATCTGCCAGCACCTCTGGTGATCCCCAGTCCCTCCAAAACATGTTAAAATTATTTTTGATCAAAGCATCTTTGTGTTGTTTAGAGGAGGCAATTTTGTCATATTTTAGCCTCCCAGAATCTTTGCACTTCCTCATTCCATTTTTTGTGGATTTTTTAAAATTACCCACTAGGGGACAGGAGTGGGCTTTCTTTTAAAGTAAAAAAAAGTATTTAAAAGAAAAATATTTATGTAGTGAGAGGGGAGCAGGAGTAGGTACAGCTCTACAAGGTTCAAAGAATGGGCATGTGTGGCCCTTGGAACTCTGGTGGTTGCCCAGACTCTGCCATAAATTATCATGTTAAAGAATGTCACTCTCATTTTTTCTCTTTGCCATACATTATAAGCAAAGGTAAAGGTAAAGGTCGTCCTTACTTGAAAGCCAGCACTAGAGTTCAGTGGTCATCTCTGTTTATAGCCAAAGAACCAGTGCTGTCTGTGACTGCAGACATTTCCGTGGACATGTGGCAGGCATGACTAAACACTGGGGTGCACGGAACGCGGTTACTTTCCCACCAAAGTGGTACCTATTTATCTACTTGTAATTTCTTGCTTTCAACTGCTAGGTTGGCAGAAGCTTGGACAGAGATGGGAGCTCAGTCCATCATGCAGCACTTGGGTCTCGAACTTCTGACCTTCCAGTCATTGAGTTCAGTGTCTTAACCACTAAGCTATCACAGTCCCAGTGCATTATAAAGGTAAAGGTTTCCCTTGCTCGAAAGCCAGTCATATCTGACTCTAGGGGTCAGTGCTCATCTCTGTTTCTAAGCCGAAGAGCCAGCGCTGTCTACTTCTGCAGAGATTTCCATGGTCATGTGGCAGGCATGACTAGTCACCGGAGCGCATGGAATGCTGTTACCTCCCCACCGAAGTGGTCCCTATTTATCTACTTGCAATTTCTTGCTTTCGAATTGCTAGGTTGGTAGGAGCTGGGACAGAGATGGGAGCTCATTCCGTCCTGCAGTACTCGGGAATCAAACTGCTGACCTTCCGCCTCCCAGTCAGCGTCTTAGTGACTTGAGCCACTGCAGCCCCTCAGTGCATTATACACAGTGCTATTTATGTATACCAGCCCTTCCATTGATCTAGTACAGGGTAGCCAACCTTTTTTTGCCCTAGGCTGGTCACCCCCCCTTCACACAGGTGAGCAGGCCAGAGGTGTGGTTCTTCCTGCCACTTCCAGTGCTTCTGGTGTTGGTGGCGGCGGGTGCAATCATGGCATTTTCAGGTGCTTTTGCTTCCTGTGGTGGCGGGACAGGAGGCAGCACATTTTTGCCGCATTTTTGTAATTTTCACCACATTTTCGGTACTTCTGGCGGTGGCGGCGAGCTTCCAGATTAATTGGTGTGTGTGCTGGACTTGGCCAACAGGCCATAGGTTGGAAACCCCTGATCTAGTACAGTAAAACCTCGCATAAAGAGTGCCTCGCTTAGAGAGTAACTCGCTTAAAGAGCAGAATTTTCTCTAAATGGTCGCTTCGCTTAACAAATAAAACCAACCAAAAACTTGCTTAACAACTAAATCAGGGTTCGTAACACACACACACACACACACACACCCCGCCAGAAGTCACAATTGGTCACTTACAATGGTGTTTCACTTAAAGAGCAAACTCACTTAAAGAGTAATCCTGTGGAATACATTATGCTCTTTAAGCAAGGTACTACTGTATGTTTAATTACCAGCTTAACATGTTAATGATAAATATTTGTTAATTCATATTCTCCTAACTTGCTGTATTTATGGTACAGAATTGGATGTAGAAGCAGTAGAATGATTGCAAATGATTCATTTGGGACAGTAATTAATAGGTTGGTTATTGAGTTTTGTAGTCACGGTCTCTGGCCAAAAACCTATTTTTTACAAACTGTGGCATAAGTCAAATGGGATAAATTATAGTGGCAAATTATTCCTACTTAAAAAGTTGATGCTGTGTTCCTGTCACATGCCATTTCAAGCAACTGGTGTGTGATAAGGAATGCCAGTGGCAGTTTGCTGTGTTGTTTACACCATTCAGCTTACCCTGGAAATAGGATTCTGGTTATTGCTGACTACGGTGTAGATAAGTTTCCATCAGCTAATGTAACATGCAGCTCCAGGATACTATATAGGCTTATAGTTTCATAAGAAAGTTTGGTTTGTCTTTTGGAATTTGTAAAAATCCTATACATGGAATGACATGTATTTTAAACTTATATACAATTTTTGATGTTCAAAAGAACATGTATAATATTTTTATCTTCATATTGCATCCTTAACTCTAATATCTGCAGAATTTCATAATTTCAGTTTCAGAGTTTTTGGTATTACATTTGTTTGACTGCTCTGAGTACATAGTTGCTGCTTAGCTGTCAATGTTTAATTTTTTTCCTGGTCTTGGTTTTTATTAGTTTCTTTCTATAGTAGATGAGTGCCAAAAAAACAAAAGCATTATAATAGATGAGTGTCAAAATTAGATCTTTGTTGTATATTGTAAACAGAGACCAACAGGTAAATTATATATATTAGCAACAAACAAATTTATCGAAAAGTAACACAAATTACATACAAAATGAAAAAAATATTTGGTTTTCTTTCTACCCACCCACCTCCTTTGAGACTTCAGGAAATAATATCCAGCTCTCAGTTAAGCAGGAGCTCTTAATACCAAAAAAGTATGGTCCCATTTCAAATCTCTAAGCAATCAAAGCAGTGTGTACCTACCCCCATCCCCATAAGATATGTGTATGCCACTGTCACCTGTTCTGCAGTTTAGTTCCCTCCATCCCATGTAAAATAACTGATCAATTCTATTTATCCAGTATAATCTAAATGGGGCTATGTATACACATGTCTCTTGCTTCTGGATCTGGCCAGGAATTTGTATTAGCAGGTTCTAGTTTGGGTCTGTTCCCCATCTTTTTAGGAATACGTGTGCAAAACCTTACTAGCTGAATCACGACACCAAACTAAACATATAAATTATAATAATTTTAACTTTTGCAATATATCTTAATAGTAAATTAATGCTAAAATTTCTTAATTCAAGCATGAAGCAGCCTGATTGGTCTAAGTAATCATTCTTCCTCTTTTTTTTTTTTTTTTGCAATAATATTTGGATGGTGTCTTAGTTTCTTTATTGACCAGTAATAAAATATGTATCTTTAAGAGGAGAAAATAGATCACAAATTGATTTTACAAGTAGCCTCACTTTTCAGAGGGTTTATGATATTTCACAGAGAATTGTTATTGGAGACAGAGAAATTTAAACTGTCAGAACTGCTCCTTGTTTTATAGTGGCATGCACTTTCACTACCAAGGAAACATTTTAAAATTAAAAATGCTATATTAAAGTGAATAGATGGTAGAACATGGAATACTCTATTTTTGAGTTAAGCTTCTAAAAATGAAAATCCTCTTTATGAAATAAATTGTCACCTTATTCTTAATTGTTATGAATAGGACAGCCAATACCCAAAGCATGCATTTAAGAATTTTGCACTCTGTTCCAAAATACAGTGTGAAAACTTGCCTGTGAACATGTTCCTCAATTGTCCTGTTTTGCAACAGTTGCATATGAAAGGTAAAATGCCTTTTGTAGCTCAGAATTCCTGTAACTTCAGGTAAGGAAAATAATACCATGTTACTATAGAGCAACTTTATGTACCTGTTTGGATATGATAACTCTTAAGACACTGGATATGAAATTAAATGCAAAGAATGTATCTATCTAGATCTAGCTACACAACTGCCTTTTTGGATTATTATTTTTTCAAAGCATAACTGAAGCAAGCTAATATGATGACAGGTTTTTTTTAAAAAAAAATCACTGTTAATTGTTTTATGTAGCACTGTATTGCTCAAATATGTTTCATAACCAATCACTTCTGTTGTTAATGACTTGGAAAAGGCACAGCTTTAAATAAATTATTCCTAGTTATCAGAAACGAATAAACCAGGACATATTTATATGCAAGAAAAGGCAGAGAGTAAATAATTGCACTGGTGACCAATACTGTAATAATCCTGTTTTACAATATGCACTTGACAGGTTGTAATAGTGCTAATTGAAGAGACTAATTCACACTTGCTTCATTCTATTCAAAGGCAAAATCAGCAGCTTGTTTTGCTTTTGACCAGATGGTCCTGATGAACACCTACTGTGCACTTTAAGTGCTTTACTAGAATTACAAAGGCTGGGGGGGCTACGTCCAACTCAGAATGATTTGAGAAGAGGGGAGAAAGCCCTTCAGTGCTCAATGGATTTGGTGCAACTAAATTAATTCTAGTGGGCCCATTACACATTGAGCCCCCTTTTCAAAGTGCTGAGCCTCCTCGTTTGTTCTGTAGCAAGGAGAAAGTGAAAGGCAGATTACTGCAAACAGATTTTTTCAAAAAAAAAAAAAAAGGGCTCTGAAAGGGAGAAAAGAGGCCTTGAATCCTTTTCATATCATTTTAGGTTTTCCAAGTACGTTATTTTTGGGAAGGGTGGATGTCTGAAAAGCCAATCGGAGGGGTTTTTTTGTTTTGTTTTAAAGTGCGCTATTTAAGCACCATGAATATAAAAGCAAGAGCAACAGTTGACTGAGTTTACTGCGGCAAAGCTTTGTGTCCTGAGGATGAATCAAATTCATTATAGGCGGCTCTTTGTATTTTAATATGAATGTGAGTTTAGTTTCACAAGACTGTGTCTGTTTAAGATAATTATAAATTAATATTTTTCCCATAAAGTTATCATTGTAGAAGTCTGAATTCTAAATAGAGCCCCAATTTTATTTTATTTTATTGACAAACTGACTTTGAAGCACCTGGAGAGTTTAAAACTCAAAAGGATGCTAATTTCCAAAGAAAAGAGAGGTTCTTCCAAAAGCTCTGAAGCAGAGATTATTATAACTAATTAGAAGTCACACATCTGTTAGTCTTTGGTTTGTGAACACTTGTGTACTAGCTGTATGTGTGTGAGTATGAGTGTGTAATACATAACAAAGAGGAATCAACGTAGCTTCCTATTTTTCTTAACTATTTATACAAATATGAATGTAAAAAGTATAATTTGAATTACATGATTGAATGTGGAATCACATATGAATTTACCTTTGAAATCAGCAGAATTTGCCTTTGGTAAACCTACATAGTATCAGACATTTGTATCACATAGCAATTACATTAGGTTTTGGGAACACACAATTATTGAACTCATTGGCTTCTACATTTTTTGATGGCAACTCCTCTCTTTTAAATTGAAGCCTAATTTCTATTTTCAGAGAACTTGCAGGAAAAGCATAAGTCACTATTACAAATAATCACACCATTTTGAAATGTTCTGTACCTAAAGCAAACTACTGTACAATGCTCACAATTGAGGAGTTGATGTGCAATGATACAAAAATAAGCAGCTACAGTTCACAAACAGGAATGATGATCATATTAACAGTACTGTACTTATATCATTTGCTTTGCAAATAGATATGTGATAAGTTAAAAAAACAAAATAATAGATGAATAATAATGCAAGGAAATATTCTTGAAAGTATAGCTGAGGTTAATTTTCTATGGGTTATTTTTAACATCCTGTGTCATAAAATACTGAATGTATAAAAATGTATATTAGTTGTTATATGCAACAGTTACACATTTTATGGCATTTCACAAAGTGAAAAAATACTTTACATTGAAGAGAAAATTAAGCATTTCAGTGTGAAATTACTATTTCCTTGTTTGTTTCTGTATGCTTTAAAAAGTCTTTTTGTGACTTTTTCTAATATATTGGAGTAGAGGATGAGAAGATAAAAGAGGGAAAAGGGGTGAATTCTCAAGAAACAACAAGCAATGGAAGAAAAGTGTATGTGTGCGTGCATGTGTGTACGTGTGTACACAACCCAGTCATATTAATGGTATGTTATATGCCATTTTAGGCAACAAGGGTTATCCTTATTAATCTGGTTATTTTTTCACCTTGCCTTTTAAAAGTAGATTTGAGAAGATGACTTTGTACCATCAAACAATCCAATTATATTAATAAGTAGGGAGGTGCTAATGAACTGTTAACTCTGGCAAAAGTTTTCTGTAAACTGGTGTTAAAAATAATCACCAATTTGAAAGTATTTCTTAACAGAAATTTCAAGTTGCTTTAAAAGTTAGGGTGAGTCTACATACAATATATCCAATATGGTTAGGGTGAAACTGAAAGACCTATCCAACTATACACTGAAGCAGTGGATTTATTTAACTCTTTCATTATCAACAGCAATGTAAACTTATGTTTGTAACACTGATGGCTTCTGGTCTTACAGTATGTTCTCTTTTACTATCTGGGCATAATAAGAAAATAATTTAATATTTAATATGTATATCATTGAATATTTGGGATGTTAAAATGCCATAAACTATAGAGTTTTGAAAATCATGTTGGGGCAGTTGATTTCAGTGAGGCTATAAATGGTCAGTTAGCTGACGTGAGAATATGATCAAAATCATATTTCACTTTCCCCTTTCTTATGATCTGAAGAAAGTATTCTGTTGTTGTTGTTTTTTTTCCATCTTCATTTGTGGCTTAGGTACTTCCTTTGTTTAAATTATTTTTTTAATTAAATAGTGTAACAATATATTAATTATATCCAGGAATTCATGACATTATTTTATTTCTAAGTATTAAATGCCCTAAAAACTCTTTGTATCAAAGTCTTTCCTCAGTGAATATATAAAAACCACCGGTGTAAATTAAAGCACCATGAAGCTCATTTAAAGGGTAACCCAGCCTTATAATCACCCACAATAAATCCCTGTTACTGTTTTTAAAGCTCTCAGCAAACATTTGCGGTAAGTGGCCAAATTTATGCCTTGCTTTGTGATTGTTGCGTGACCAGACAGAGTGGTACAGGATTGTTTAAAGGTTTTTACAGCTGCAAGGGGAAAGCATCTGTTCATAGAAAATCCAGCATTGTTTAATTTTGACACTGACTCTTCCATGCTGTTTGTTGCTGGCTCTGGATTAGGTGCTACCAAGATGAAATTTGTTTTAAGTTGCTCCAAATGCAGCTGTGACTGTACATGGGCTAGTAGACAAAAGCAAAAACAAGTATCTTTGTGCTAGATCATCACAGTAGAAAATCTTAGAGGACGAATGCTAATATTGCATCTTGTAAATAGGTAAAACATTAGTCTTAAATGACAGGGGAAGTAGAATTATAATTTTCTTACAATTGTGACATTAAAGTTATAAACTTAAAACTTGTGTAGATGATATTCTTTAAAGGGACCAAATTGATTTTTAATATTCATACATTTGTTTATGTTCAATCAAATAATATTAGCAGCAACATGTAAAACACATATACATAATAGTAAAATGCAACAATTTACAGAAATCTTTTGACATTTATAATTGATGTAAGTTTCAGGTGTAGTTTAAAACATTTAATATCAATGAACATTTAATTTCCATGTTCTTCCAGAGTTATATGAATTCTTATCCAGCTGCTCCAAAGTAATTGATACAAAGCCAAAATGTACCTCCCTGTATTATAACATGTTTAATTTGCTAATGAATTCTGAGACTCTTTCATCACACATGAAAGCTTTCATAGTGAGAAAACATCTTTTTCTGTGTGGCTGATGACATTAAAGAAGTTGTACATGAGAGCATACATTTTTTGTAAGTACATTTTTGGAAGACCTGGTTGTTTGTGGCAGAGTTGCCAACAACATCTGGAAGTCCATACTTTGTCTCTCGTTGGATGGAATTCCCCAACAGAAGAATGGCATTCAAATGCTACAAACATTAATTTGCAGTTAATGAAACATATGTCTTGTGTAAAACTCAAATGCATCAAATTGTGAGTCATTATTTGTTCTGATTCATATGCTTATGGCTCTGAGGAGCTTACCTGAATATTTTCCAATTTATTTATTTTTCAGTGAGGTAAGAAAAAGAAACTGGATGGGAGCATCTTGTCTGTATCCGCTAATGCTGTCATAGTGGTCAGTATTCAAGAATTTTGTTGTTCAGTCGCACAGGCGATTCCGACCCTTTGCGACCTCATGGACCATTCCCTGCTAGGCACCTCTGTCTTACACCATCCTCCTCAGCCCGCCCAGCTTTGTGTCCATTGCACCTACAATACCATCTAGCCAACTCATTTTTGGCCTTCTTCTTCTTCTTTTGCCTTCCACCTTTCCCAGCATCAAGGCTTTCTCAAGTAAATCCTCTCTTCTCATTACTTTAGCTTCATCTTTACTATTTGACCTTCTAAGGAGCAGTCAGGGTTTATTTCTTCTAGGATCAACCTACAGTCAAACCTCGCATAAAGAGCGTTTTGCTTAAAGAGTAATTCGCTTAAAGAGCAGAATTTTCTCTGAATGTTCGCTTCGCTTAACAAATAAAACCAACCAAAAACTCGCTTAACAAATAAATCAGGGTTTGCAATCCCCACCACAATTGGTCATTTACAATGGTGTTTTGCTTAAAGAGCAAACTCGCTTAAAGAGCAATCCTATGGAATGCATTATGCTCTTTAAGCGAGGCACCACTGTATTTGTTCTCCTCGCTGTCCAGGGTACTCTCAAAACTCTCCTCCAACACCACATTTCAAAGGCATCTATTCTCAGCTTTCCTTATGGTCCAGCTCTCACAACCATACATTACCACCAAGAATACCATTGCTTTGACTATGCGAATTTTTGTTAGTAAGGTGATGTCTCTACTTTTAACTATGTTCCCCAGGTTTCTCATGGCTTGTCTCCCAAGCATCAGTCGCCTTTTTATTTCATGGCTGCAATCCCCATCTGCAGTGATCTTGGATCCTAAGAAAGTAAAATCTCACTGCTTCTACTTCTTCCCCATCTATTTTCCAGGGACTGATAGGGCCTGTTGCCATGATCTTGGTTTTCGTATGTTGAGTCTCAAGCCAGCTTTTGCACTCTCTTCTTTCAACCTAAGCAGAAGCTTCTTTAGATAGTCTTCACTTTCAGCCATTAGGGTAGTATCATCTGCGTATCTCAAGTTGTTGATGTTTCTCCCAGCAATTTTGATCCCAACTTGTGATTCGTCCAACCCTGCGTTGCGCATTGTGTGCTCCGTGTATAAGTTGAATAAGCAGGGTGACAAAATGTAGCCTTATCTTACTACTTTTCCTATTCTAAACCATTCTGTCATTCCGTATTCTTTCCTAACTGTTGCTTCTCGACTCATGTACAGATTTCTCATGAGGCATATAAGGTGTTCTGGTATTCCCATATCTTTAAATACTTGCCACATTTTGTTCTGGTCCACACAGTCAAAAGCCTTGGTGTAGTTAATGAAACCGAAGTAGACTTGTTTCTGATATTCCTTTGTTTTCTCCATGATCCAACGTAAGTTGGCAGTGTGGTCTCTAGTCCCCCTCCCTCTTTGGAACCCAGCTTGCACTTCTGATAATTCTCTTTCCGCGTGCTGCTGAAGTCTATCCTGTATTATCTTGAGCATAACCTTGCTAGCGTGTGGGATGAGCACAATTGTTCAATAATTTGAACATTCTTTGGCATTACCCTTTTTTGGGATTGCAACATATACTGATCTTTTCCAATCCTGTGGACATTGTTGTGTTTTCCAAATCTGCTGCCATATAAAATGCAATAATATCATTCCATCATCTTTTAAGACTTTGAAAAATTCAGCTGGGATACCATTATCTCCACTGGCTTTTGTTGTTTGCAGTGCTTTTTAGTGCATTTCTGACTTCACTCTCTAGGATGTCTGGCTCAAGTTCAGTGTTCTCATCATTGGGGTTATCAGGGGTGTTGAGGTCCTTTTTGTAGAGTTCCACCCCAAACAAAAATTCGTAACTTTGAAACTGGATTTCAGATAGCACTAAACTTGGTAAGATGTAGCAGGCAGTCTGTTCTTGCTCTATGCCATACTTGGGAATGTTTAGGTGAAGGATGTTTGCATTATGATTTTTTAAAATCTCCAGGCAGAAACAAGTGACCTTTATTGTCTTTAGATTTAAAATAGCCCATATTAACTGAAAAGACAAATCTTGCTTATCTTGAACGAGAATGGTGGTTCCCAGCCACTTTTTTTTAAAAAAAAAGAAGGGATCTCGGCTGCAGAGGCTGAAAAAGTTCAGAAGTTCTGTAGCTGAGATTCCTGGGTGCTGCCTCTTTGGGACCTTTTTTGGTGTTTCTGCCAAATATACCCCAAATGTGGCCAAAGGAGATGTCTGTAGCTGACCATAAAGATGGGCAGGTTTATAGGAAAAGAGACATGAGAATAGAAATGCTAGTTCAGGTAGAAGACCTCTCTAGTTCAACATTCTATTCCCAAAGTAGCCAGACAAATGTCTCTAGGAAGTCTACAACTCATATAACTGATATTTAGAGGCATCCTACCTTTGACACTGAAGGAAATACATGTTGGTTGTGAATATGAGCTAATTGAGACATTGAACTCCTTAACTTTTGCAACAGAATCTTGAAAGAAGTGATGGTGGTAAAAAGAACACAATGGATTAATGAAACAAGCACTGAGCAAGAAAGGTATAAAACAGAAGTGCATATATTTGTCTTTTTAAACTACAGCTCCCAGAGTTTTCCAGGAAACTTGGCCGTAGGCTGTGCTACCTGGGGAATTCTGGAGGTTGTACTCCAAAACCACACATTTTCACTCTCTAGTATAAAGCTGTTCCTTTCATGAGTTTAATATAAATTAAGATGACAGATACAAAAGTGTGCATATATACACAAACATTCTGAGTGAATGTTTTAGTACAATTTGTTTATGATGACAGGTTTATAGTTTATAAAATTGTTGGAAGTAGTGGACATGAGCGATTAGAGTTAAATGTTGATACTTTTGCTTTTCCTAGTTTAGTGAAACTTGGTACTGTATTCCTCTTCAAAAAAGAAAAATGTAATGTGGCCCTTGTACAAAATCAAAAAACAAAACTGGGTGGTACTTTTAATAGAGCTTTAGTAGCTAGCCTATGTCTGTTTTTGAAATTTCACTGATTTAATAAAGGAATCACGCACCCTTCTTCTTTAATCATTTTTGGAAACACGGCAATGCTATTTCAAAAAGACTACTTCTTGAATGATGATATTGTTTGTAGTGTATGCTATTAGCCACACTAGTCAAGATGTTGGATGGCTTATGATGAGTCTCCAGTGGCTTTCCCTCTACCACCAAATGCAGCAAGGGTGCTGCAAATCTTACTGGAGCAGCTGTGTTTGCATATGTGTGTGTATTGTTTTCTTAATGTATTTTCCCAAGGAGGGAATGTTGAGTGATTTGTATCACAAGGGTGGAGGGAAGGAGTAATCTGGCTCTAGTCATGTTGCAGGGCATACTATTGACCTGGTTTTCTTTACTGCCAGAATGGTGATAATCTTGGATGGTGGAAGAACTTTTCAGTAGTTTCATTGTCATGGACAGAACACTACATGGGAGAGTTTAGTTTATTAGAACACTTTGCAGGGGTGAGGGGGGCAATTAAAATGGTCTACCCTATGAAACTGATGGATGTAGAAGGTTTCCTGGAAGCTCTTGGGGAATTCCTGCTCTCTTGGAGGGTGATCCTATCAAGCCTTTGGCTGATCTCTGGAGTGGGAAATTGAGCAGGGCTATTAGTATGATCATTTCTAAATGTCCCCTCCCATGAAGTGGAGGCAAATTACCAGTATCTCCTTGGCATACTAAGGAGCTTGGGAGGATACAATGAGTGTGATGCAGAGCAGAGTGACAATGGCAGAAAACCTGTAAGAAACCTGATCAAATTTGGACTAGAGCTCATTGGAAAGCCTATTCTGTGGCAATGATGGTGGCAAAGAAGCAATTATTTTTGGCCATGATTGCTTCTACACAGAGCTGTCAAAGCTCTTTAAGGTAATCAAGGGTCTGTTGTACAAATGGCCACAAGAGAAAGATGCTGATTCAGTGGCCTGCTATGAAGATTTTGCAAAGCACTTTACGAAGAAAGTCACTGGATCTACTTTGACATCAGTGCTATAGTTGATGCAGCTCCTGCTGATGTAACTTCAGTCCCTGCATGTTCCATTCTAATGGATATGTTTCATTTGGTGCAGCCTGGAACTAGATTTGTTGGAGAGGTGAATGCCACATGTGTTTTGGACTCTTGTCCTTCATGGTTTAGAAAATAATCTAGAAGAGGGCTGGTTGAGCAGATTAGGAGAGTGGTGAATTTCTCCTTGCAACAAGGCATGATACCAGAATCCCTAAAGGAGGCAGTGGTAAGAACTTTATTTTAAAAACCCTCCTTGAAACCCACTGTATCGAATAAATATTGGACAGTCTCCATAATTCCATTTTTGGGCAAGATTTTTTAGTGTGTGATGAGATCCCAGCTGCAAAGGTTCCTGGATGATGCAAACTATTTACATCCATTTTAGTCCGGCTTTTGAACAGATATACTGTAGCTTTGGTTGGCTTGGTGGATGGCCTATGCTGGGAAGTGGGTAAGAGTGTGTGTCTCTGTTGCTTCTGCCGGACCTCTCAGCAGCTTTTGATACCATCACAGAAACAGCCTCCTCAAAGATTGTGGTATTTTTCAACCACAATCAGGCATACCCCAGGCAATGGCCACCTTGTTTTGTTAGCTAATCTTTCTCACACTAGGTCAGGCAAAAGGAACTACAGAATGAACTCATCCAAAGGTATCTTCATTTTGTCAGTTTCAAATCTGGCCTAGACACAGAAGAAGAAGTAGATACCATCAACCACAGTATCCTTCCATGGCACCTTCCTGGATTGCTGAATTTAGAAGGTGATTGTGGGGGAGCAGCCTGTTTGACACCCTGGTCACTAGTCTGTGGATCTTTTAGGACTCAGTCTTGCCTCCCATGATATTTAACAGCTACATGAAACCACTTGGAAAGGTTGCTTAGATTTTTCGGATTCAATGCTGTTATTATGCTGATGATATCCAAATCTATTTCTTCTTTCCATACTTATTTATTTATTTATGTTTGTTTGTTTATTGAATACACTTATGTACCTCCCATCTAAAGAACAATAGTTTCCTACCTGGGCAGTTTGTAACATTAAAATGCAATAATATTGTCGGTGGTGGCTGCAACTCATATCAGAGAATGCATTTTTTCCTGAAGCAGGAAAAATGCCATTGGTGTGAATTTGTTTAAGGTGGATCCAAGTTTGCCAATAAGTGACCCACACACTATGATCACAGAGCAATCTCCTGCGGCACATATGAAATTAGACATTCAGGATTTAACACTGGGACTGCAATGGACTGCCATAGCCTTGAGGATCAAGGTGGGCTTCCTCTGCTCATTTTGCCGTTGGGCAAAATAAAAATAATAATAAAAATAACAAATAATAAAACAATAATCATAAAAATAATAACCCTCCCAATGACAATGGCTATAATAAATTAGTAGAAATTTTGAGGAGAGTCATCATTAAATGATTGCTAAATAGACTTGTTTTCAAATATTTTAAAAGATAACTAGAAAGAGAGCTTGCTGCAGCTCCATTGGTAAATTATTCCAGAAAGTAAGTGCCACCACTGAAAAGCCTCTTTTCTTAGTTATGGCCTTTTTTTTTTTGCCATTCTTAGTGTTGGTACCTGGAGCTATGTATTATGAGAAGAACTGGGTGATGCAGGCAGTAGATCTTTGGGAGAGATGCTCTGCCAGATCATAAGGTCCCAAACAAGGACAGCACCATAGAGAGATTATGACAGTAGTCAGTTCTTGAGACTACCAATGCTATCAGATACCCCTGTTGAAATGTGGGAACAGTTGAGTGATCTGTCAAAGGTGAAAAAATTGCAGATCTGGTCACAGCAGTGATCTGGGAACCCATATTCAATGTCGGGTCCAGTGTGACACACAAACCATGAACATTGCTCCTCAAAAAGAGGGCCACTTTGTCTAAGGAGGGAACCAGGCCTTCCAGAGGGCCCATTCAGCAATAGGACCCCTATGTTGTCTAGATCAGCATTTCCCAACCTTTGTTTTTTGGACTTCAATTCCCAGAAACCTAAGTCAATTCCCAAAAGCACTGATCAGCCAATGTACTGACTTAGGCTTCTGGGAATTGAAGTCTCCCTGTGGGATGCGGGCCCCACATTGGGAAACAATGGTGATTCAGTGTCACTCTATTAGCCTTTGTCCATTCCATTATCAGGGCCAAACAGTCCTCAAGGTACCAAACAGCAGAAGGTGCAAAGGAGAAATAGAACTGCATATCATCAGCTTATTGATGATAGTAGGCTTCAGATCTCCATATGACATCCCCCAGCAGCTTTACATAACTGTTAAGTAATATGAGCCTGGCTGGAATGGACTGAGGCAGTTGGTTTCAGCTAAAAACAATGGCAGTTGATCAGCCACCATCCTCTCAATCACCTCGACATAAATGGTAGGTTGGTGATTGGTCTAAAGTTATTTACATTGTTGTTTGCCACATTCAGTATTTTTGGACTGGATTGTATAATTTGATTCTGAGGAAATTCTTCTGTGCTTAAACCGGTGACTGTTGTCAGCGATGGACTGGATGAGGGCTAGCAAACTGAAACTCAGTCCAGATAAGACAGAGGTGCTCTTGGTTAGTTAGAAGGGAAATCAGGGGATAGTGATTTAGCCTCTACTGGATAGGATTACAGTCAGACCCACAGCCTGGATGTGCTCCTGGACTCAACCTTGAACTTGGAAGCACAGATCCAAAAGTTTAAAATATAATATTTATATTGTATTTTTAAACAGCTCAAACTATTGTTTCATAATTTTAGTTGGTATGAGCTGCTTTGGGTCCCCTATGGGGTGAAAGGTAGCAGGCAGGCAGATGGCAAATAACTGGTAAAAGAAGCATCAGAGGAAATGATAGCATATCTGTTCTCTCTTGAGTCTGTTGTCTTCTCTCTCAACCACTAGTCTCAGTCTCCTAGATCAGTGTTTCCCAAATGCTGGTGTTTGGACTTCAATTCCCAGAAGCTTAAGTCAATTCCTCAAAGCACTGATCAGTCAATATACTGGCTTAGGCTTCTGGGAACTGAAGTCCAAACACCAGCATTTGGGAAACACTGTCCTAGATGTACTTTTGGATGAAAACCCAAAATATCCTACTATGACACTAATAGTATGTCTCTCAGATTCCTGGCCAGTCTGGATTTAACCAAACAACATACTTGTCATGGACCAAATAAATGCTTGCTTATTTTGTTGGCAAAGATCTTCAACACTGAGAAAATCTGTCAATAGCAGAGAAAATCTGTTTTTGAATTCACAAACAAACATTTGCAGCAGAAGGAGAGTACCCTTTTTGCTGTTCATATCAGATTAATACGAAGTAATCCTGAGCTATCGAATGTATTGGTTTCATTGCAGAATAGCAATATAAGGAATCAAAACAATTTGGTTGATATATATATAAATTGATAAAATTCACAAATGAAATAAAAACTATATGGAAATTTAGAACCAAACTAACCACATATTTTCCACTGTTATACCAAATTTATCAAATTTCCCTTACCCAGGTATCATGGAGGATAGGAAGTGTCAATTGATAATAGAGTATGCGCTGTGCATCTTGACATCTCCTTTAAAAGAGATCAGGCATGAGATCTCTTCCTGATATTCTAAAGCATGGCAGGGGTTCTCAACCTTTTAAAGCTGCGGTTCAGACTATGGCCCCTTAGAGTGTTGGCAGGTCACACACCCCCGTTGATACCACTGCTGGGGTGGGTGGGGGACTCAGGGTGGTCCAGCCATCCCCACTCCCCCTGCTGCCACTGCCAGTGAGGTGGCCCCACACTGCTGCCGGCAATGGTGAGACCACTTCACACCACCACCACCCACACTGCTTAGCAGCCTAGAGGAGCTTCATGGATGAGTCCAGACTATCTTTCTCACCCATGCCAGAATGGCCCCTGGGAAAGATGTGGGCAACCATGTGTGTCCACTGCTTCCACTTCCACTGCTGCCTCCACAATCCTTTCCCCCTCTGTTTGGTTTGGCCTTACAACATTCGTCCTGCTATGGAGACACCAAACCAAGTGGAGGGGACAAGGATTGAGGTGGTGGTGGTGATGGTAGTGGCGCTTGGAGTGAGAGCATGGGCCACATGAAATGGTATCATGGGCTGGGACCAGCCTGCAGGCTGTAGGTTGAGAACCCCTGTTCTAAAGAGTTTCAACCAGTCAGAATCAACAGTTAGATGTAGAAATAGCTTGAATAGGTGTAAAACATTTTCTGTATTTCTAAAAAAAAAGAGAATGTGCTGTATTATATTCATAAAACCTATAAGCAAATACAACAGAGCTGTTGAGGACATAATACTTTGGAGATTACTCATTCATAGGGTTGCGGTAAGTCGGAGACAACTTGGCAACACATAAAAACATAAGTAAGCAACATGACAGATTAGAAAACATGGTTTGTGCTAAAAATTAAATTAGGCCTCTCTGCTTAGAAAAGTTTGGTGACCATACAAATAGTATTTGAGTAGATCCATTGAATTAATCGGAATTTGGTGAGTCACCTCCATAAATTTAGTGATACAAATGGGTCTGCTTTAACTGGCTTACTTTAACATAGTAAGTCACATAAAGGTAGGCCCTTTGGAATCAATAGAACATGTGGAGGAATTGACTTTCTAAATACCCACTGATTCAGTGGCCTACATTAGTATGATTTACTGCAGTAAACAACCAGATTTGGGCCACAGATGTGCAATAAATGTGAAATCTCAATAAAGAAAGATAAAGACAATAGAGAGGCCTAACGGGCCTTCTCTTCTCTTTGGATTTTCCTCTGTATCTTTAGAAACAGTTGGCAAACGACAGAGGCTCAAGACAGAAGTGTTTATCTAGCACGTGAGGTTATAACCCAGAATGCCAAAGTTCAAATTTAACTTAATACAAATTTAATATATAAGAACAAAATAAAATAACATAATCCACTTTATACTGAGAAATATTGTTTTCAGCTCTCTGAGAAATATGATTATACAGTACTCACCTGTTAAGCAGAAAGATACTGTAATATAAGTGTATCTTCCAAGTAGAAATTTTAATAAAAGCAAAATAAACGTCTTGCCGTCTCTGTTTGAAAATTGCTTTGTGAAATGACATGGCTAACAAATTTAGATTTTCTCTGATTCTGCATGGGCAAATATGTTTGTTGAGTGCAAAATCTTGTTAAATGGCTGTCAGCAACCAGCATACCAGAGGGCAACACATTAAGCTGAGGGGACATAACTACTCTCCTATGTTTATAGACAGTTAATGTGTTTCTGACAAACCCATCATTTCATATGTTATGTAAGGATAAGAGTGAACAAGATTTATCTGTTACATTTCTTCAGTATTGTTAAGTCTAGGTCTAGTAATAACTAGTAATGGAGAGATGAAACCTCTTTTATGTTAGAGTTATTTAAAATGACAGAAAGTGAAAGCCCCCCCCCCCGGGGTAATATACAGCTACTTATTAACTGTAAAATTAAGAGAGCAAAAATAAATGTATGGAGAGGTTATGTTGGAATCCTACAAACAAAACAATGGTTTTCAAGATTTTTATCCAACCAATAGGTAACATTGATTGTGTACTCCTTCAATTGCAACAGTACTTGTTTCACCTGAATGTATTATTTTGCTACACAGTATGAATACAGAATATAACATAAATATTATACTGTATACAGGCAAAATGAGTGCTGTTGCATTTAAGTGCTGTTAAGTCACTCCAACCTGTGGCTATGTTACAGAGAAAAGCAGGCCATCAGGAATTAAGGTACAGTTCTCCTCTAATGCTAGTATGTGCCAAGTGTGCAGCAATGATCAAGCATAGACTAGTGTGATCTGAAGGCAATCTGGACTTCCATGCTGTCCTTGATTCAAGTCAAAAACAGTGGTTTTACAATTGAAAGGTGTTTAGAATTTGTTGTATATTCTTTTTCAGAGACCAGGACTTTTTCACCTTTAATATTGAGATTACAGTGGCCAAAATCATGTGTTTAGTAAACTTAGTAAATTGCATTGGAGTAGGCCCATTTAATCAATAGGATTGAATGGGTCAACCCTGTATAATATCCCTTGATTCAAATGGGTTTACTCTAATTGTAATTTATTATACTAAAGTACTGTAGATCATAATTAGAGTAGGGTCATTTGAATCAATATAAAGGAGTTGACACATCAAATCCCCATTGATTAGTGGGCCTACTTTAATTCAATTTATTGCACTAAGCAGCAGGATTTTGGCCATTAAGTCAGAAAGGAACAAATAAAGAAGTGTGGGATTTAGGTGTTGTTTTTATTTTTACAAATCTGGAAATGTACATTTGGAAGCATAATTAAGATGGGCATTTTTTGTTTTGTTCAGTCGCACAGTCGATTCCGACCCTTTGCGACCCCATGGACCACTGGCGGCCAGGCACTTCTGTCCTCCAACATCCTTCTCAACTCGCTCAGCTTTGTGCCCATTGTGTCTACAATACCATCTAGTCATCTCATTTTTGGCCGCCCCCTTCTTCTTTTGTCCTCCACCTTTCCCAGCATCATGGCTTTCTCAAGTGAATCATCTCTTCTCATTTGATGTCCAAAGTACTTTAGCTGCATCTTTACTATTTGATCTTCTAAGGAGCAGTCAGGGTTAATTTCTTCTAAGATTGACCTATTTGTTCTCCTCGCTGTCCAGGGGACTCTCAAAACTCTCCTCCAACACCACATCTCAAAGGCATTTATTCTTCTGCGCTCAGCTTTCCTAATGGTAAAGTTAAAGGGGAGAAAGAGTGAAAATAAGTCAAAATATTGTTGTGTTTTAAATACTAAGAGATATATTTCAGTACGAGCTTTTTATGGATCAATGTCCTCTTCTTCAGACACAACGAGTACAAATACTATGTCTTCTATATTTACACCTATCTCCTCTGTGGTAGTAGTCACAATAATTTGAAGAAACAGACAACAGGTATAGTAACAATGCATTGATAACACAGGAGTAGGACTATCAAGGTGTTGATTACTTGAAATTATCAGTCTTAGCCAAGGTAATCAGCTGCCTGCCAGGTAAATTTGGCTGTCATGGAAATAAGAGTTAATTCTGGGCTGAAGTCAGAGTATGACAGAGGAGATAACTATTTAATTTTCATAAAATATTACAGAAAGCTAGCTTATTAATATATATTATATGTTAAGAAGCCATAATCTTTATTTAGACTTGCAGAGATACTCTGGGTTTTATGTAGCCCATTTCCGCTGTTTCTCTCTCAAGTCTGCTTTCGTTAAAAAAAAAATCCCTACATTCATTCTGAGGTCTATAACAGAGTGTCCCGGAAGTGTTGTGAAACTGATTTCTCTGCATTTCTATTCCTGATACTAGATTTATGCCCAATTATTTTCCTGCATAAAAATAATGTCAATCATGTTGGAAGATAAACAAGTAAATAAACTCCAGTAGAGTGTAATGCTCTGCTGGTTTAGTTCTGCTTAGTTTCTCAGCTAACTGTTGTACAAGCAAAGATTATAGGGTCTCCCATTTCAACCAATGGGGTTCCTGCTTCTACAAGCCTTTAAAATGTAAAAATATTTGTGCAGTGGACCATCGTGTATGTAGTTTGATTGAACAAGATCTTGGTCCTTGTGTAAAGCATTGAGATCATAGAATGACTGTTGTGTGGGCATCTGAGAAAAATTGATTTATATGATATATATCAGGGATTTTAAAAATGCAGGCTAACTTGTGCACTGAGCCTTTTGAAGAATTCAATGATCACGTGTTAATTCAGTATACTTAGAATGTTACAAAATGATACGAGGAGAGATAAAATACAAATGTGCTTCATTGAGTGACAGAGTTCTAATACTCTCCATCCCAAATGATGTGACACAATACACCCAAGGTTGGTTTTGCTATGTATGTAAATCCATGCTCTTAATTAAATAAATTAGGTAGAGACCGTAAATGGTTATAAAAACGGCAAGTGCATTATCTGATTTGCAGTTTGAAGATGTATTCAAAAGGTGCCATTCTGTCTGTTCAGTTAGTTTGCTGTCCCAGGTGAGAGAATGCTACTGGCAAAAGGTATCTGTAGAGTGTGTTTTGTACATAGGAACAAAAATGTAAAAAAAGGCCTTCAGTTTGGGTTGCTAGTTACTAGGAATGATTACAGCTACAGTACTTTGTTAATATTGTCATTGTTGTTGTTGCTGTTGTTATTTGTTTTTGAGTTGTATTCACTGGTATCCTTCCATATGCTGATGGGGGCTTTCTGCAGCCACAAGCTTCCACAAAGAGGACAGGAGATGCAGTTTTTGCTGATTTACCCATTTTGTTCCCATCTGTTTGAGAACACACTTTGGAAGGTGCAAGAAGTATGCATCATTGTCATGAATAGGCTCCTTCCCTTCCATTCACCTAAACTTTTGCTAGATAAAAGGATACTCTTTGAAAAGAATGACACTACACAGCCTGTTAATATTAATAGCATACAACCAATTATCACTAAATAGTTTCTGAAGAATGCATGCAGTTTATAATGAAAAAATGACAGAGAACAAACAAAGTCCTGCAGCGTCGTATCAGTTATGGTGTCACCTACAAATGTTCCTAGTCAGAGTTTGTTACATCTGAGCACTGATGATTCTTTGGGATAATGAAATACAAAAATCTTACTATATATTTTTATGTAATACTGTGCTTGACTTCTGGAGGAAAAAAGATTAAATGACAAAAGAAGAAATCTCACCTTTGCTTATGTAAATGAAAAGTATAAAATACTGTACTAAGAAAACTGCCCTAATGAGGTGCTTGGGACATTTTCTGAGTGCAGAATTCAGTTATATTTTTGTAGCAAATGTTAATGCTGATTTTTAATGTGAAAGGTGCCTTTAAAATAAGCAGAAGTACTATGACACAGTTTGGAGAAATTATTATGAAAAGAGTCCATTAATAATCATTATTTTCAATGAATTTACAATTACTGTACATAAATGAACATTTAACTAGATTAAAAAGTAGTAGCATGTCAAATCGAGACATTTTTTAAAATTATGGCTAACGTTCTGATCGTACAGAAATGTGCTGTTGTTAAAAGAATCCATTGTCTAGTTTGAAAGAGTTTGGTGCATATGCCAAACCACTTGTGAAACTGATGGGAATTTCACAAGCAATTTGAATTAAAAAAAAAAACAATTAAGCATTCTTAAGCCATTGTACAAAGAAATGGCTTTGTTGTGAAGGAGGCTGTGTGAAATCGGGGAACTGAAAATTCTACTAAACTTAATAGAAGGTAATTCTCTCTAAAGCTTAAGACTGAGGTCTTAGCCTACATCTATGAACAATTTTTAAAAATTGAACCACAAGTGTTAAAATAAAATAAGTGTAGGCTGAAAAGCTCAGTACATTCCATCTACTGTTGATAAGAATTAGACTCATAAGAATACGTTTACTATCAATAAAGGACTGTATTTGAAGCTAGCAAAGCAAAACTGTGCAAAAGAGAAAGTGTAGGACAGGCATGCCCAAACTACAGCCTGTGGGCCAGACCCGGCCCCTGAAGCCATTTCATCTGGCCCCTGATGCCCTTGCCAAACCAGGAAGTAGATACAGACACTTCTGCGCATGTGCCAAAAATGGCTATTTTGTGTCCTGGTTTGGCGTGGGACATAAAGTGGCCACTTTGCCCATGTGCAGAAGTGTCTGTGCCAAGCCAGGAAATAAAATGGCCACTTTTGCACATGCACAGAAGTGGCCATTTTATTTCCTGTTTTGGCATGGACGCTTTTGCGCTTGCGTGAAAGAGGCCATTTTGTGTCCTGTGCCAAACCAGGACACAATATGGCCATTTTCACTCATGTGCAGAATCATTCACACTGCGCATGTGCAAGCATGCTGTGTTTGGAGGTGTGGTCTGGCCTCAGCTGTTCTGGGGGCGTGGTCAGGCCCCCAGCCCAAAAAGTTTGGGCACCCTTGGTATAGGGTTATATGATTTTCTGCCTAGTTTGATTTCATTCTGAACTGGTTTTGTATTGCACTGTACAGTAGTTGCTTTTAACAAGTTTTCTATCTTCAAAAGTAAATCTGTTACAATATACTGTGGGTTCGCAACCTGTGCCCCATGGGCTGGACTCGGTCCACGGCACCATTTCATGTGGCCTGTGTTGCTGCTACCGGAAGCGGAAGTGGACATGTTTATGATAGCTGTAAATGCACCCATGCACACACATTTTATGGCAGCGTTTACAGGGGGAGAACCACCAGTCCAGCCCACTCAGCTGTCTGAGGGGGTGTGGTCCAGCCTGCTGCTTGAAAAGGTTGAAAACTTGTGTTGTAAACTGTAGCTTATTGTGACAGGAACAAATGCCTCCTTCTGCCCCGGGGTCTCGTGCTTCCTTCTCACCTTGCATGTTCTGTTGTGGCTATAAAGAGGAGAGTGCAAGATTGCAATTTAGACTGACTTTAATGCATTGTCAAGAACCTAAAGTGTGGTTGAACTTATCAAAGTTTATTGACACAAGCATGCTTCATGACACATGGTAAGGTGAGGCAAGGATCCAAACATGGTCTGCTAATGGAGTGGCTTCCATCAATGAGGTGATTTTCCCCCCTATTCCCTTCAACAACCCATGCATCCTCTAACACTGCTCATGGAATCCCTCCCTGAACAAGGGATGGAGAGAGGAGGTATGAGAGCAAGGGTAGATTTTCTCTCCATCATTAATATATGGGCTTTGAGTATTATTGAGCATGGAGAAAACATGATGCAACATATCTCATGGTGGTTCTTCTCTGTTTTTTGCCATATCTTCTGAAATAGCAGTTTCAGAGGAAGAGATGGAGAAGTTCAATTTGAGTAATAGCTGAAAAAATAAGACTCGGATGCCTTATGTTTCTGTTTCTTTCCTTCCCTCCCTTCCTCTTGAAGCCTCTTTGAATGTAAGGACATAAGAAAGATCATCTTGTAACAGACCAAAAGAAAATATGGTTCACGTTTCTACCTCTACGGTGGCCAACCAGAGCTCTGTAGATGGACTGGTCTTAAATAATGCCTTTTAACAGTCATTTAAAGCTGATAGTGTTATATTCCCCATTATACCACACCCCAAATCTTGTTACAGATGTAGAATGATGGCTACCAACCCAGGCAGAAATTTGACAACAGAAAGCGTAGAGCTATCATTTCATTCTCATTTCTGAAGCCCAATTTTAAAACTGGATGCAGGAGAAATAGAGGATTAGCAACTCATAGCTGTAGTAAGATCTGCAGAATTTTGGCATTTGTAAAGTGTTTTGATGCAGTTTTTCAGATTCTTAGTCAACAACTGGAGGTTATTGGCTTCTCAATTTGGAGAGGAATCAGCATGTCAATCATGATTATAAAAGATAAGTGTTCTGTAAAATCAGTCTTTTGTTCATTCTTATTTTCTGTTAGTGATCATTAAACATTTTTTACTTTATGCTAAGTACAAAGTTTTCCCCATTTCTACATGAGCAGTGATCTCAGAAATGAAATTGAATGAAATGTTTGAAGTTAATATTCTTGTGATATTCTCATTAGATTTAAGGTATCATTTATTTTATTTGGAATACATATATCTTATTTTTCTAGTTTATATTTAGTTTACAATAACAAACAAGTATACAGGAATAATGAGCAGCATTTGGGGGGAAAGAACAAACAAATGGTACAGCCAATAAAACAAACAGAAAATTATGGAGGACCTCCAACCACTACAAAAGTCAGGAACAAAGAGAGGTTTAAATATTTCCTGACAATAGCACTAACAACAGTTTTAAAAGGATGCAAAGTACATTAACAAAACAATGTTCTAAGAGTCAAGCATATATTTTGAGCAAGCGATTTCTGTAACGTGGCTGTTTGTCTAACCTCTGGTGATTGTGAGGCATAGGGAAGGACCTTACCTCACCCAAACAAGTAGTCAGCAGAAATATTAATTTGCGAAAGAAGTATCTAGGTCAGTGATGGGATGTCAAAAATTCTACTACCACGCCATGACGTCATGGACGTCATGGGCGTGGCCAATGTCATGACGTCATGACGTTGTGGGCAAGGCCAAAAATAAAAATAATAATAATAAAAATAAACATGCACACAGACCCGCAAATAACTTAAAGAAATAAAATAAATAAATAAATAAAATAAAAATTAAATAAAAGTACAACCACCCACCCAAAACACAAACAAATCACTCACCCACCCTAAATATAAAAGCCTCACTTACCTTCCTTGGCACCGACGAACCTCCATGTGGCCCGGGGCCACCCGGCAAGGCACGCTGCCCCCGACTGTGGCCGTTTCCTCCTACGAAGGCCGCGGCCGGCCCTGCATCCGCCGGCCACGGCCGCCACAGCCCCTGCCTGGCCACCGAACTCCCACGGGCACGTTGGTGCCTGGACGCGCCGTCCGCCCGCGCCGCGCCCTCCTAGGGACTTGGGCCCGACAAACCCCCGTGCCCTGGGTAAGCCTGGCGGGGCTCGCCACCGCCGCATCATCTTCTGCCGGGCGCCTGCTGCTTCCTCGGGCCGTTGCCTTTTCGGCCCCGCCGGGCTTACCCAGGGCATGGGGGTTTGTCGGGTTTGCTCAAGTCCCTAGGAGGGCGCGGCACGGGCGGACGGCGCGGCCAGGCACCAACGTGCCCGTGGGAGCCAGGTGGCCGGCTAGGGGAGGTGCCCTTCTCTTAGGGCTGTCGCCGCTGCTGCCGGAGCCACTCTAAAAAGGGGCGGCTCCAGCTTCGGAAGATTTTTTTTAAAAAAATTAGAGCTAAAATGGCTCCAATTGACTGCGCATGTCCAGAAACTCAATCTGACGCATGCGCAATGTGTCAGATTGAGTTTCTGCACATGCGCAGTCAATTGGAGCCATTTTAGCTCCGATTTTTTTTTAAAAAAAATTTATTTCGGTGAGGCGTCCGGAACCGGACGCCCCAAAAGTGGACTCCCCTCACGGAGAACCCTCCGGGATTGGTCCTACCGGTTCCAGGGATCCGTCTGGAACCGGGGACATCCCATCACTGATCTAGGTTCTATGTTAAATGGAGCCTTAAAGGAAATAAATAGCACCTTGAATTGCAGAAAGAAGGGAATTGGAAGTTAGAGTCATTTATATAGAGGTAGGTTTATTGGTCCAGAAATCAGCACTGTTTAAATGTCTTGCTGTTTTATTCTGTGCCAGCTAAAGTTTTATGTAATATCTTTAAGGGTTATGTTACCTGAGGAGTGTTATAGAAGTCCAATCTAGATGTAATAATGGCATATGGTGCTTTGGCCATCTTAACTATACAGTGGTACCTCGCTTAAAGAGCATAATGTGTTCCACGGGATTGCTTTTTAAGCAAGGTTGCTCTTTAAACAAAACACCATTGTAAGTGACCAATTGTGACTTATGGCAGGGGGGATTGTGAACCCCGATTTAGTTGTTAAGCAAGTTTTTGGTTGGTTTTAGTTGTTAAGTGAGGCAACCATTCAGAGAAAAATCTGCTCTTTAAGCGAGTTAGTCTCTAAGTGAGGTGCTCTTTATGCAAGGTTTTACTGTAATCTGACATTATCTTCCAGACCTGGAGCATCAGTTGCATTTGGACTATTGTGATGCATGGGATGCTTGTAAATATTTTAAATGCTTTTCTATTACATTAGAGGTGTTGGAAATAAGAAAGTTATCAGGTTGTCTGTAAAAACAAGTTGCATGTGAATTCAGTTGAGTAGGTCATACGTAGGCAAGTGGTGAGGCTGACATCTGGAAAACACCTGAAAAGAAGTCTCAGTTGACAAGTAGGGAAGTTAGAGAACCATACAAAATGACATTGGGACTGCAAAGAAAATAATGATGGGACGATGTGCAATAAATGGAGCTTAATGAAAGACCTGAGTAGAGGTTAAAGCCAGGACTAGCCATGTAGCACCACCATGTAGTAAGTTGACTGTGTAACCTTATGAGAAGGATATGAATTGGTGGATGAATCTGCACAAGAATGATCTTTGGAGAGGTACCATCTGGACTCTGCTTCAAGCAGCAAAAATTCATGGAGGATGCTTTTTAGGGCCAGTACAAGAGTGTAAGGTCTGAGGGTATGGTTTAAAACTTAGCATCCTTTCTGTGAAAATGCCCAGGCTGAGAGTATAATTTCAAATAAATAAGGGAGGTGTTATCAAAGATTCTATAGAGAGAGCAAACAATGTCCCCTTATAAGCCATTACTAAAGACAAACAAGGAACTGGTGGACAGAGGCTTAAGGACAGAATAGGCAGTCAAATCTGGTGCCAATTAAAGCGCAGCATGTACACACTCTCAGATGGAGATATAAATGTAATTTTAGCTGAATTTCTTTAATTTTTTTAAATAACTTTTTTTTTTTTGGTTTTGGGATCCCAAAATGCATCTGAAAGAGTTTTAATTTCATTGGTTTAGTTTCATTACAATTTGGTACCCTTGGTTGTTTTTGGTTTGGAAAGAAAAAGACATTTTGAAAAGTTGGCTGGAGTATTGGTGGGCTGTCTTTTAAGCTTGGTAGAATGCATGTATTGATGGGCTAAAGCAGAAGTTCTCAACCTACGGCCTGCAGGTGGATCTGGCCCACAGTACCAAAAAAATCCAGCTCCCACCCTTGCTTGATCCACAAAAGCTCAAATTTCAATACAGGAGTTAGTCTTTAAGGTGCCACAACTTTTTGTCTTTTTTGTTGTTTTGTTTACTCTCTGAAATCCCTGCACAGACTAACATGGCTACCACTCAGGGCCCCCAGCAAAAACCGTCCTCCAACAGCCTGTCCCCCAAAACACCCCGTGGTGCCAATGTTATTATATATGTGAGTCAGAAGCGTAGCATGCCTTAACGGGGCCCCGTATAAAAATTTGTTTGGGGGGCCCTTGTGAAATAAAAAAAATTGGGAAGTTTTTATTAATTTTTGCTGTAGGGGGCCCCCGTGGCCCGGGGGCCCCGTATAATTGATACGGCAGATACGGCGGTAGCTACGCCCCTGATGTGAGTGTGACATTGTTGCCCCTCCTGAATTTTTTTTGCCCTCCTCGGACCCCCCCACCCCCAATCTAGAATCCTGGTTACAGCCCTGCTACCACTTCAAAAATTAAAAATTTATTTCCCCCCAAGACACATTCATAGTATGTTGTGTTCCAAGACCACAAAAATGCTGGATGTTACCTTTTGCTGATGCTTGGAATTGGACTCAACCAGCTCTATAATTATCTGTATATTTATTTATACCTTTTACTATATTTATTGATTTGATTTGATTTAATTTACTTGAATTCTATTCTGTCTTTCTTGCAGTAGAGAGTTCAAAGTGGTTTACGACTTGACTAACCACTTGATTGATGCATGTTTTCTTCTGTATTTATCCATTCAATATATGGTACCGTACCTTAACCCCATGATCCGTGGCAGCATTTGACTTTTTGGATCCAGAACAGTGTGCATAGAGAAGTACAGAATGATTTCACTGTCAGGTTGTAAGCTCCAGTTTCCCTGTATTGAATAGCCAACTGCATTGTTGTATTCAGTGTTGCAGCTGCTTGTTTTGGTGGTATGGATGGAATTCAATTGTTCAGGAGTCTGGGACTATAGAATTCTTCTATAATACGGAATGCCAGTATCTATAGCATCCTCAAAGCCACCGACTCCCCACTGTCATCAACCTTCCAACTTCATCAGTTGTTCAATGTGGAGCTAATTGGTTCTCCAGGCTTCTGTTGCCCCCTGTGTTCATGTCAGTGGCTGTTTTTCACTGTTGATGCACTCTGTGTATCAGTGTGTTTGCTGTATTGTGAACTTCATGTAGAGGACTGCAGAACACATTCTTAATGTTTGTATGACTATGGTTTTTATTGCATGCTAGTCTTTTGTTAAGCTTTTATGACCTAATGTTTGCATGAGAGAGCCTCTGTGCACCAGATGGTTGTATTAGTTCTCAGTTAACCTCCCCCACCACCATGGCTGCCACACACACACACACCAATCGTGCCCCTTTGGCCAGGATGGATTTTTGTGCTGCACTCATGACAGCTTAGCCATTGTGAGTTAGGCTAGTCTTGTGTGCTTATGCAATTTTGTCTGTGCAATTGTCCTCTATGCTGGCATTGTACAAATTTAATAGTAACAGCTGCTTGAAATCTGTTTCTGAATCCATTCTTTTTTTTCTGTTGAAAAACCTTTTATTTGATATTTTTAATTGAGTATAAAACTTTACAGTGCTGCCATGAAATATAAACAGTATACTTATAAACAGGTATACTTAGGAAAGAAAAAAAGATTACTTGGAAGGACAAGACAACATTGTAAGGTAAATATTAATAATATTTAAGGCAGGTAGAGCCCAGATAAGAAGTAATGCCACAATTAAGAAAATAAGCTAGATACATTTTAAAGACACCAATTGAACAAGTGTTTCCTGTTTTCAGGGACAGAGCTTATACCTAAACAACAAAGCAAAACCATTGTTTTCTATTTGCTTAAAAATTCCTACAGAGTCAAGAATGTATGCAGTGATCTCCTCCATTGTTGTAGCCAACTTTCAGACCATGTTATACTAAGTATTTGGCTGTTCAGATCTGATTCTCATATCATAGCTTAATCCAATCTATGGCATTAGAAGAAGAAGCAGAAACTGATCAAACTGAGTATATTTATAGAGAAGAAAATGCACCTTTGAAAAAGTAAAAAATATTTTTAATCAAAGACTTGGTGTCCAAAGGTGTTCCTGTTTCTTGCTTTGTTTGTCTGTGTGTGCGCTCCTGACCTCAGTGTCCTATCATTAACAATCTTAATGTTGTTGGAGACTAAAGGTTGTGGGTGTCTTTATTGAGTCTTATTCAGTCACTACATTTCCCTACCACTTTCTGCTTCTGGTATTATTGTCTTTTCTAGCATGTCTAAAATGCAAGTTTCAGTTTAATCATGTTAGTGTCTGGTAAGATTGCAGGCCTAATTTTATTTAGAACCTAAATATTTGTCTGTTCATGGTGACTGCAACACTGTCTTCCAACACTGCATATCAACCTCTTCCCCATTAAATTGACATCTCAGTACAGTAATACCTCGGATAACGCTAAGACTTGGTTCCACAAGTCTTGGTGTTATCCGATTTTTAGTGTTATCCGATGCATGTTAAAATCCTATGGGATGGATCAGATAACGTTAAAGCTCCATAGAGATACATTGTAAATGCACAGGCTTTAGCGGTTGTTATCTGATCCATCCCATAGGACCTTTACGTTATTCGATCCAATTCTCCTCCCCAGATTACTTAACATTATGCGATTTTAGCGTTATCCGAGTTAAACGTTATCCGAGGTATTACTGTATATTCAATATAGATCAACTAGATTTGAAAGAGATGAACCACTCATGATTAAAATCTCTCTACAGCTTGTGATTTGTATTGTGACTACGTGTGCCTTAATGTTGGAGACACTACAGAATATTGGATGTAATGGGTGAGGGGTGTTTTTTTTTTTTTGGGGGGGGGAAGCAGTTCTGGAATATATTAAATAAAAATGTATTGAGACCGCAAGGATTGGCTTCTTGTTTTTTTGTTCTACTTAATATAAGCTTCCATAGTTAAAGATGTATGGTGGCGATTTCTTGGCTGTAGAACACAAAATAACTCAGAGCTAAGATTAAAGAAACCCTGCAGAGTGGGTGATACTTGAGGGCATTTGAAACTAGAAAAGTGTATGAATGTAGGCATGGGAGGAAGGAAGGATCTGCTTTAAATTTAGTGTAGGGTCACTGAATCTTAATGATAGATTAAATGGGGAGGTGGAATAATGAATAGGGATGTGCAGTGTGTAGCACTAATGCTAGAAGTCTATGCTTTACAGTGGTTATTTAATGTCTTTTTTCATATGGTTCTGAACAAAATAGGGGATGGCTGGGATGAGCTAAGGAACAGCTTTGTTAGAGAAAAGTTAAACTGAAGTAAATTCTAAAAGAGCTTATTTCATGAATATTGTAAGACAACTTGTTAGTAATTTAATAAGACAATGTAAGAACACTTAATACCACAGATGTTAAAGTTCATTATGTTAAAGTTCACAGATGTTAAAGTTCATTATGAAAGCATATTTATAATTGGGTGCAATATATATGAAAATGTGTTGTGTTCTGGAGTTAAACACAGCCCATTTTCATTCTGAGCTGCTAATATAGAAGTAGTTATACCTCTGAAAACAAGATAATATTTTATTAAAATGTATTTTCACCTCTTTAATTTTAGTAACTATAGTAATACTTTTGTTGGAGATAAGGATCTGACAAGCATTACAGTATGAACAACTTTAACACATAAGGCAATTAGATGGAATGACAGGTAGAAGTAAAAAAATATAACATTATTGAAATACTGATCAAATGCTCATTTACATTTGTGCGAGACATCTGTATATCAGTAGTCTGTATGAACATTACATATGTGTTTGTTTATTGCTTATGAGTAGTCTGCATGTGGTGGGAGTATATGATTGCATGAGACAATGTCAGGGTGAGTTTGATGGGTCTGCACTTTTTAACATTATTTATCAACCTACCTATTTGATATTATTTCATAGAAGATGATCATACTGTATGTAGATTAAAATTCTGAATTTTGATTAGGATGTCCCTGAGCACATGAACTATTGAACATCTGTGAATGCTCAACTGAAGATTTTGGAGCATAATGAGAGCAAATCTGTGCTCACAATGGTGTGCTCTAGCATTCTGTGATTCATCACTATCTTACCTTATCCTCAGGCTGATTAAATTGCTCAATCAAATAAATTCTCTATTATTTATTTATTTATTTATTTATTTATTTATTTATTTATTTATTTATTTATTTATTTATTTTCCTTAAAGTGATCTCCAGTTCTCATGAGTAAGACATAGTTGGAGAAAGATGCCTTAGTACTCATGACTATCTTCCCTGCAATTCCTGCAATTTCAACTTTCTTTTGGAAGTTCATGCTTTTGCAGCTCATGAATCAGCCTGGAAGTTTTGGCTTAAGTCACAGTCATTGGTTTAATCTGAGCACATTGTTCACAGTTCTCAGTGTGACTGAAACAGAGACTCCTAGCAGAGTTTCCACACTGAGCTAGACTAATCCTAGGCAAGGATGCATCCATACTAAGGCAGCTTCCTGTTTATCTCTTGGAGAGAGAGAGAGAAAGAGAGAGAGATGTAGTCTATTGTGTTGGAAAGTGGGCACAAAAGTAACTAGACAGTTGTTTGGAAGAGGAATATTGATAGCATTCCATGGTTCTCTCCATCTTTTTAATCAAAGGTGCAGCATGGCAATTTTTACCCCTTTGGTTTTCAACATCTCTGTTATAGCAAATCTACGGAGCTTCATCTTTTGTGTCTAGGTCAGATTTTAAACTTCCAAAATGAAGCCATTTTTTTGGTGAATTTATTCCCTAGTTCCTTTTGCCTGACCTAGTGTGAGAAAGATTCGCTGGCACAACAAGGTTGCCTTTGCCCAGGGTATGCCCAGTTGTGGTTCAAAAATACTTTACCATAATCTTCAAGGAGGCTCTTTCTGTGTACCCCATCTGAGCAGCTGAATAATATGTAATAACTATATGAGTTAGAGGCTTATTGGCAAATGAATGACAACTAAATCATTAGGTCCAAATGATATCCTTCTAACAGTTGTTTAAAAACTCAAATGCAAACCTGGGTATGTTCTAACAAAAATTAGTAGCATCTGACTAAGATGAGCAACTATACCAGAAGTCTGGAAAGTGACCATTATAATAGCAGTTTAAAAAAAAGATCCAGGAGGTTATTAGCTAGCTAGGCTAATAGTTAAGTTGGTGGAAAGGATGGTCAGAATATCGAAAGGCAAATCTCTTTGTAGTCAAATCAACACGGATCCTACAAATTTAGATCCTGTGTCACTGTGGTTCTTGAAAGTATCAAACATGGCCTATATAGAAGATCCAAATTAGTTTTGCTTGCAGTGGAAACAGTAAAAGTGGACTGTTGCTGTGTGATTTGTTTATTGTGTCATTGGAAAACCCGCTGTGAAGAACTTATCCCTAAAGGGTTAAAACAAATAATAAAGTGAGAAAAGAGTGAAGACCTAAAGGCCTTGAGAAATTGTAGCTGACTGAGAGTGCTCCTTATCTCTCTTCCATCCCAGGATCAGCCTTGGGTACAGATTGACAAAAGGCCTCTTCCATCTCAGTTATTGTATGATTCTATGATCTAGAAATTAAAAAACAGTGTGATCCTCAGTCTAATCCACTTTGTGATGAAACTGACAAAAATGTATCCAGTTGCTGTTGGCACAATAGTTTCATTCTTGGACCTAGCTAAAGAGTCCCAGCTTAAACGGTGTTCTTCCAAATTGACTTATTGATGTTTAGAAGCATTGTATCAAACCTATTGCAAAGAGGCTACCTTCCTACAGAAACATTCCCATCCCAACTCAATAATAGTTGAGAACACCCAGCTGTAGTCTCAAACCTGCCCTAATGCAATACCGCCTAGCAGAGATGGAAGAATGGACTGTTTGATTCACATGTATACCACAAGACCTCTGGGAATATGGGTAGGAAACTACTAAGGAATCGTGGCTGTTTACCAACATTACCTATGAAACCAAATAAACAAACTAATCAAATATTTACCTTATGCTTGGAAGAAGGATGCCAATCTTATCTTAACTGAAGCCACAACACTTTCTGTACAGTATATGCAAGTTATCTACCATGCTGTGCACATGGCAGCAAAACAACAACAACAACAACAACCAACTGAAGGCAGACATACAACTTTACCCCTATCTTTCTGCTGTACAGACTGCCACAGGAACATTCTAGACCAGGGGGCTTCAGCATTTTAAAGCCTGGAGCCAATTCATGCCCTCTCATACTGTTGAGGAGCTGGACTGGTGGGGACCAGTCTGGTGGGGACGCCGGTGGCAGGGGGAGTGGTGGGGGCTTGGGGTGGTTATGCCACCCCTGCCACTTTGACAGTGGGACCACTCCAAGCCCTCACCACTCCCCCCACACTACCACCAGTGGCAGTGGGATGACCCTGAGCCCCCACCACTCACCACTGCCACCACCTCCAGTGACCACCTACCACCCCACACCACTTCGCTGCTTGGGTGAAGGAGGGGTTCAGGCTGTCCATCTCACCCTGCTTGGCCAGAGAGACCCCTGAGAAAGATGCTTCTGCCGCCACCCCCTCAATCCTTGTCCCCTCTGCATCTGCTAAAAGACCTTAGGCTTCAAATAAACTGATAAGTCTCAGCCAAACGTCTCCTGCATGGTGACATACATCAGCACCTTCCTAAATACCAGGAGGGCATGAGTCTACCCTCTGGAAGAATGGCTCCTAAAGATATGAACTCTAACCAGACTATTGAGCCCATATGTGCAAATCACAGAGCTTATGGCCCAAAGCCTCTTGGGGCTCATGACCTCTGTGACCTCACTGCTGCCTTTTGTGACACTGAAGCTCAGGTCTCTATAAGTTTGGCAGAATCTCAAGTGAAAGCTATCATCACAAGCCTACAACCACATCTGCTGCTGTTTTCCAGCAACCAGAAGAAGAAATACCAACAGGACTGCTCTAGGGCTGGCCACAGAACAAGCTTTCTTGGAAATGCCTTTGTTTTTAAATTGACAATAATTTTTATTATGCCTTATAATCTGTCCCTATTATCCCCAGATCCTCCATGAAACACCAAACATCATATTACATGGCGGCCCAACGATACTGGTTTTCAATGCTCAACCCCATGTTGGTAGACATCTCCAACTCCTCACAGTGTCTCACCTCACGCAGCTGGAGAGAGAAATTTTGCATCCAGACATAGTTATGCTGAATTTAACAGCATGAAGGTTTCAGGAAATAATAAGTAAAATTCTTTGGCAATCCAAGAAGCCCTCTATGAGATGGTCCTACTTCTTGTTGTTGTGCAGTATCCAATTATGAATATTGGCGATCATCATAGTGATCAGGCATGAAGATTGTCCTGAGAATATAATGCAGTGGCTTTCATCTGTCTTCTGCATCGCAGCATAATCCCTGTACCACTGATCCAGCTCCGCAAGTCACTTTCTGGTCCTGAACCTTTTTGGCACACAAATTCCTTCTCAGCCCCAGGGCAGTACTGATGAAGCTGCTGCCCTCCATCAAGATGGATTCAAGGGGGATTTAATCCACTTGGGGACCATCACCATTCTCTGTGAACTTCACCAAAGCCACTAGTCCTCAGGGATGTCAGGTTAGTTAACCGCCACCTGACTCTCGGCGTTGAGTTTCTGGTAGTATGGTCTACTCTGTTACCATAGCAGGATAACCTGGCCAGACTTGGGATAACCTACTTGGGATAGTACTACTACTGTAACATAAATTTCAGATATTTACTTTTTCACTTGGAAAGTCAGCATATGAGCCATCCCTCCACAATGTCCTGCATTTTCTTCTCTATCTCAAGTACCAAGGACTTTCCAGCTTATCCCTCCATGTTTCTCTATGGGCCATAGTTGCCATTCAGCCACCTAACTCAAAGGCATGCAAGCTGTTTTCACCTCTCACTGTGAAGAGATTCCTAAAAAACCTTTGTAATGACCTTCTGAACACAACACAACACAGCACACTGTGGTCCCTGCCACTAGTTCTGCACCAAATAACATGAGCTCCCTTTGAACTGCTGGTTGCTATGGACCAACACATTGTCCTGCCTGATTTCTTCTCTGCCCAACCTCCGATGTGGAACTCACACTTCACTCCCTGGGCTTTTGTTAAGCCCTGCTGTTCTACATCTCTAAATCCCATGCTCATTGCAAAACTAGACAGCACCAAGTCATCTTCTAATACACCTTTAAATATTTAGTTCAGACCATCGTACTCTTCTACCACCTAGTGAAAATGGCTCTCCCAGACCCAATCCAAGCCCACTTCATTAGAGCACAGGCAGCAGCATCTGCATTTTTCAGGGGGCAGCATCTGCACAACATCTTTGGTATTGCCATGTGGACTTGGCCCACCCACCTTTCTCAGACACTATAAATTGGATGTGTGAGCCAGATGGGATGCATCCTTTTGCAAGGCAATGCTCTTTTTGATCCTCTCATGGCATCCCACTGTCCAGTAAGTCTGTTTGCTACTTACTTACATGTTTGATTCACAGAGATCATGATGAAGAAGGACAGGTTACTCACTTGGAACTGTTTTTCTTACAGTTGTCAACTGTGAAGTCACACAACCCTCCTGTTCTCCTTACAGTTTGTCACACAACCGAGACATTTCTCCACATATTCAGCAGTGGATGGGAGGAACTGAGATAAAGCTGTTGGGGTATGACCAGGTGCAGTAAGGCTCCTAGCCCCCAAACCTTTCATTTTATAGCTGTAACGCCAGAGGAGGGACCTCGCAACCGACACAGGCGCTGCCGATGAAAGACCACTGGGCAGCTGAAACTGATTGCATGCATATGATAAGTAATTCACTAATGTAGCTGACTTTTACATACTTCAGTAGAGACTTATAGTGAACTTACAGTAGAGACCTGATATATTGGACTTCATAACAAGGATACTTAGAAACTCTTGACTTATAACTACATATAACCAACACTAATTAGCTTACTTTTCTTTTTTACTTTTCAGTCTTATACTGCTTAAACTGTTATAATGAGCATGATTGTTTAAACTGTGATAATATATATGATGAGAGGAGAGGATACTGACGAAGAAACTGGCAAACCAACGTCAGGTTTTTTGCCAAGAGAACCCTATGGACAAAAACAAAAGGCAAAACAAATGGGGCAAATGAGATGAAATAGGATGCTTAGCACATCAGAGCAGAAGAAGGGGAGGGACAGGAAAGGGGGAGGAGAAATACAATGTTGCAAGGAACAATACTGTATAGGGACATGGAATGTGAGATCTATGAACCAGGGGAAACTGGAAGTAGTAAAAAAGGAAATGGAAAGAATAAGCATTGACATATTGGGAATCAGCGAGTTAAAATGGACAGGGATGGGCGAATTCAGCTCTGGAAACCATCATATCTACTACTGTGGGCAAGAAAACCTCAGGAAAAATGGAATAGCCATAATTGTCAACAAAAGGGTGAGGAAAGCAGTAATGGGATGTAATCTCAAAAATGATAGAATGATGTCAGTCAGAATACAAGGCAAGCCATTTAACATCACTATAATCCAAGTATATGCACCAACCACTAGTGCAGATGAAGCCACAACTGACCAATTTTATGAGGACCTAGAGCACCTCATAGAACAGACACCAAGAAATGATGTACACATTATCATAGGAGACTGGAATGCCAAAGTAGGAAAGCAAAAAGTTACTGGAATAACAGGCAAGTTTGGTCTTGGAACACAGAATGAAGCAGGGCAAAGACTGATAGAGTTCTGTCAAGATAATGCACTGGTCATAGCAAACACTCTCTTCCAGCAACACAAAAGGAGACTTTACACATGGACATCACCAGATGGCCAACATAGAAACCAGATTGATTACATACTCTGCAGCAAAAGATGGAGAACCTCCATACAGTCAGCAAAAACAAGACCAGGGGCAGATTGTGGCTCAGATCACAACCTACTGATTGCAAAATTCAGGCTTAGACTAAAGAAAATAGGAAAAACAATTAGGCCAGACAGATATGACCTAGACAATATTCCTTGGGAATACACAGTGGAGGTGTGGAACAGATTTAATGGCTTGGACCAGATAGACAGAGTACAAGAAGAATTATGGACAGAGAGGCGGGACATCATGCAGGAGGCAGCAAAAAAAAAAACATACCAAAAGAAAAGAAGCATAAGAAAGCTAAGTGGTTGTCTGATGAGGCTCTTAAAATAGCAGAGGAAAGAAGGGACGCAAAAGGCAAAGGAGAAAGGGAAAAATACAATCACTTGAATATAGAATTTCAAAGAAAAGCAAGGAGAGATAAGGAAACCTACCTGAATGAACAGTGCAAAGAAATAGAAGAAAACAACACAAAAGGTAGGACTAGAGAGCTTTTCAAAAAATAGGGGAACTCAAGGGAACGTTTACAGCAAAAATGACCATGATAAAGGACAAAGATGGCAAGGAATTAGCTGATTCAGAAGAGATGAAGAAAAGATGGAAAGAGTACACAGAGGAACTCTACAGAAAGGACCTCAACACCCCTGATAATCACAATGATGAGAACATTGAACATGAGCCAGACATCCTAGAGAGTGAAGTCAGAAAGGCCCTAGAAAACACTGCAAACAACAAAGCCAGCGGAGATGATGGTATCCAAGTTGAACTTTTCAAAGCCCTAAAAGATGATGGAATCAAATTATTACATTCTATATGCCAGCAGATTTGGAAAACACAACAATGGCCACAAGATTGGAAAAGATCAGTATATGTTCCAATCCCCAAAAAGGGAAATGCCAAGGACTGTTCAAATTATCGAACAATTGCGCTCATCCCACACGCGAGCAAGGTGATGCTTAAGATAATACAGGATAGACTGCAACAGCATGTGGAGAGAGAGTTACCAGAAGTGCAGGCGGGGTTCAGAAGAGGCAGGGGGACCAGAGACCACATCACCAACGTAAGATGGATCATGGAAAAAACAAAGGAATATCAGAAACAAGTATACTTCTGCTTCATTGATTACACTAAGGCTTTTGACTGTGTCGACCACAACAAAATGTGGCAAGTAATTAAAGAGATGGGAATCCCAGAACACCTTATAGGCCTCATGAGAAATTTGTACATGAAGCAAGAAGCAACAGTTAGGACAGAATACGGAATGACAGAGTGGTTTGGAATAGGAAAAGGAATAATACAAGGCTGCATTTTGTCACCCTGCTTATTCAACTTATACACAGAGCACATAATGCGCAATGCAGGGATGGAGGAATCACAATTTGGGATCAAAATTGCTGGGAGAAACATCAACAATTTGAGATATGCAGATGATACCACCCTAATGGCAGAAAGTGAGGAGGACCTAAAGAAGCTCCTGATTAGGTTGAAAGAAGAAAGTGAAAAAGCTGGCTTGAGACTCAATATCAAGAAAACCAAGATAATGGCAACAGGCCCTATCAGTCCCTGGAAAATAGATGGGGAAGAAGTAGAAGCCGTGACAGATTTTACTTTCTTGGGATCAAAACTCACTGCAGATGGGGACTGCAGCCATGAAATAAAAAGGCGACTGATTCTTGGGAGGCAAGCAATGAGAAACCTGGGGAGCATAATGAAAAGTAGAGACATCATATTGAAAACAAAAATTCGTATTGTCAGAGCAATGGTATTCCCGGTGGCAATGTATGGTTGTGAGAGCTGGAGCATTAGGAAAGCTGAGCGCAGAAGAATAGATGCCTTTGAGATGTGGTGTTGGAGGAGAGTTTTGAGAGTTCCCTGGACAGCAAGGAGAACAAATAGGTCAATCTTAGAAGAAATCAACCCTGACTGCTCCTTAGAAAGTCAAATTGTAAAGATGAAGCTAAAGTACTTTGGACATCAAATGAGAAGAGAGGATTCGCTTGAGAAAGCCTTGATGCTGGGAAGGGTGGAGGGAAAAAGAAAAAGGGGGCGGCCAAAAATGAGATGGATAGATGGTATTGTGGAGACAATGGGCACAGAGCTCAGTGAGTTGAGGGGGATGGTGGAGATCAGGAGTGCCTGGTGGGCAATGGTCCATGGGGTCGCAGAGGGTCGGAATCGACTATGCGACTGAACAACAAGAAGCTTCTGACATGTTTACACAGAGAATTTATTTATTTATTTGAATTTATATACTGCCCTCCTCGCCGGGCCGACCCAGGGCAGTTTACAACATCATAAAAACCAAAGCCATTACCCAGAACTTCAAATTTACAATTATAAAAAAATTAAAATTTTAAAAGATACAATAATCAATCAAAAATTAAAAGCTAAATCTTAAAGATAAAAAGATTAAAAGACAAAAAGACTAAGGGAGAGATGGAGCTCATACTAACCAGCGAGCTGGGGTCATTGTGCTATCAGGACCCCATACCTGCCCTGCCCGCCATGTTTTTAAGATCTTCCTAAAGGACAGCAATTCCATCTGGAGACGTAGCTCGGTTGGCAGGAGGTTCCATAGGGCCGGAGCAGACACAGAGAAGGATCTCCTTCTAGTGCCAGAGAGATTCGCCTCTCTGGCGGATGGAACAACTAGAGAGCCTCTCCGGTCCACTCTGGTGGGACGGACAGATGTTCTTGGGGTAAGGCGGTCTCTTAAGTATTCTGGCCCACTACCATGTAGAGCTTTAAAGGTGATAACCAGCACCTTGAATTGCACCCGGAGGCTTTGGCTTCTGGGAATTGAAGTCCAAGAACATCTGGAGTGCCAAGGTTTGCCATCATGGATCTAGGGGCATTTAAAAAAAAAACTATCTTACACTGAGCTTAATCAGACTAGTTAAAGGGTGGATGATCCCATGTTTCAATGTACAGTAATACCTCAGATAACATTTACCTCGGATAACGCTAAAATCGCATAATGTTAAGCAATCTGGGGTGGAGAATTGGATCGGATAACGTTAAGGTCCTATGGGATGGATCGGATAACAACCGCTAAAGTCTGTGCGGTTACAATGTATCTCTATGGAGCTTTAACGTTATCCGATCCATCCCATAGGATTTTAACATGGATCAGATAACACTAAAAATCGGATAACACCAAGACTTGTAGAACCAAGTCTTAGCGTTATCCGAGGTATTACTGTATGTCTATACACATGAGGTTATGTTTCTTATGTATTTGATTCATAATGTCCATACATGTAACTTTACAGTCAAACCTCGCATAAAGAGCGCCTCGCTTAAAGAGCAACTCGCTTAAAGAGCAGAATTTTCTCTGAATGTTCGCTTCGCTTAACAAATAAAACCAACCAGAGACTCTGTTAACAAATAAATTGGGGTTTGCAAAAAAAAAAAAAAAAAAACCCACACACACAGTTGGTCATTTACAATGGTGTTTTGCTTAAAGAGCAAACTCGCTTAAAGAGCATTCCTGTGGAATGCATTATGCTCTTTAAGCGAGGTACAACTGTAATTTAGACAAAGTAACAAGGTGTTAGCTAAACTCTACTGAATCAGAAAGGTAAAACAAAAAGGTATCAAAGAATTGTTGATATTTAATAAGATCTGGATAGAATAGGACTCATGTGATAGGGGTGAAGGCATTCAAAAACTTGATTCCTATACAGCAGAGGTGGCCAACCTTGTTACCCTGCAGGCCTGACCATGTCCCCAGGACAGCTGTGGGCCGGACCATGCCCTGGAAGCAGAAGTGGGTGCATTTATGGCTGTCATAAATGCGCTCACTTCTATGTTTACGACAGCCACGGGCACGTTTATGTATGCGTGGGCGCATTTTATAGCTGATGTAAACATGGCTTCTTCCACTTCCAGCAGCAGCAGGCTACATGAAATGGTGCCACAGGCCTGATTCAGCCCGCTGGCCATCGGCTGGGAACACCTGCTATACATAGAAGCAGTGTATCTTTGTATCTTTCTTAATGCAGAACCTCAAACATATTGCAAGGCATATGACATCTTGTAATGTTTTTAGTAAACAAGTGTGATGTTGTATTTCATTATGTGAAAACAAAGAAGCTTTTGTTCACACTACGGTATCTAAAGACATTTCCAAACTGCAGTAATATAATGTTACTCAGATCAAAGCATTCCTCTTGCTGTTGACTGTTTTTGTTGTGATTTTCTGAAAACTTTCTATGCCTATTATAATAATTTTTTATTTCTTTCCTAAAATAAGGTTCTTTTCACTTCCTATCCCTGGGGATTTTGAATATCCAGCATCTTTTATATTACCAATACTGCAGCCAAATAAACACAGATGATAGCCAATAGAGAAAGGAATACACACTACAGGCTTACACCAAATTCTTGGCCCATAATTTGTCAAGCTGGAAAATGTCACCATATGTGCCAAAGTATCTGGTTCTTCCAAGTGCATGAAAAACAACTAAGAGGCTCCAAATATTTCCCTCCACTGTCAACATTAAGAAGTCTCACTTCCATTCTGGAAAAGCATTCTGTTGCATCAACTGAGATATTGTGGTCCCTCTACACAAGATATGAGAATATAATTGTAGATAAAAACCTGCAATTTCTCTCTTTGTGTGTTAAGCATTCTTATATTACTTTGGGGGATTGTTGCTTGAAGTATTGTTCTTCAGTTTACTTCATTAATTGCTAGAATTTCTTTGTGCAAATGAAAAACTTGGTCTGCCAACATGAAACATAGTGTTTTCACCATCCCTGTGGAGGCATTCCTGCTTTTTACTATATCTTTCTTTCTTTCTCTGTATCAGAGCATTGCACAATTAAAAAATAATTGGTCTTAAATGGCCTTCCTGAAGAGAAGCATTGATGATATGTGAGGCCCATTCTACAATTGTATCATTGGCAGACTTTAATAGCCAAAATGTTGTTGGTTTTTTGCTACCTATTTTCTCATTCTTCTTTAGGATTCATAATGCACTTTTAATCATGTATATTGGCTGTGTGCAGTAGGATTTATTTTGGTAAATAATATTAGGTTTGCAGTCTGAAACAACATCTTAACTAATAGACTAAAGTAGCATTACAGATATATGTACAGTATTGCAAAACTATATCCCCTCCTTTTATATAAAGAATCCTTGTTCTGTATTACAATCCTCCGTAAATGACCCCTGGCCATTCCATTTGTCTGTTCTATTGATCTGTTTGTTTTCCAATACTGCCGCAGTTGCCCTTAAACAGCAAGCCTTTAGGGGCAGGGCATGTTATATTTGAAAGATGCTATCCAGTTATACATTGCAGCACAAGCCATTTACCTCCATTGATAATAATCTTAAAATAATAGTATATCTACAAAATAGGCAACGCTGCTCAACTTTGAACTAGAGCTTATTGTTAATTGATTTGTATAGAAGAATACACAATTAAGAACTTGAATTTTTGTTCCTATATTTTCCTGTATTCTTTGTATTCTAAGAAGTGTGCAACAATAAGAATAAAATTGACAATCATGGGCTGAATCCGGAAGTAGCCATAACTACAGACATGCTGAATCAGAGGGAAAATTGGTTGTGGCTAGGTAATTTCATCTGTTTCAGAGTCTGTTATCTAACCATGGGTAACTCTGGATTCAACTTGTTGATTTATAAGTACATTTCTTCACTTAATTTTTTTACATTTACTACCATGGTTTATGTAGCCAGTGTTTTAAACTCATTTTTAAAACTCACCTCACCTGTTTTTAACTCACTGCTTCTACCCATGTTCCCCATATGAAATATAACAAAAGATTCCCCTCAAAACTTATTTTTTTTAATGCTAGGAAATGTTTCTGAAATAGTATTTCTTTATAAAGTACAATTAAAAACAGAATAAAGAAAATGGGACTGTTGAAAGTTTGCAGTTAAGATACAGTAAAACCTCACAAAAGAGTGCCTGCTTAGAGAGTAACTCGCTTAAAGAGCAGAATTTTCTCTGAATGGTCGCTTCGCTTAACAACAAAAACCTACCAAAAACATACTTAACAAATAAATCAGGGTTCACAATCCCCTCCGCCAGAAGTCATAATTGGTTACTTACAATGGTATTTCACTTAAAGGGCAAATTCGCTTAAAGAGCAGTCCTGTGGAATGCATTATGCTCTTTAAACGAGGTTCAACTATAAATAACATATGACAGTAAAATCTGTCTTAAACAAGTGTTTTTAAAATATCAGAGGTTGGCACAGTACATTTTGAAAATACTAGATCTGTTTTGAAATCACACACCAAAATGATTCCTGTAGAAATACCATTATTCAGAATTGTGATGTTAACACTAAACAGGAATCTCAAGATTAAACACTAGCCCGGAAAAGATCTACAGCGCTGCAAATTACTTTTTGCAAGTTTGGTTTTTATCAGCTTCTAAGCAGGAAATCTTGATCAGCCTGGAAAGAGGAGTTTGAGGATCTTCTTTGTCATCTTTATCTGGAGAACCATGTATCCATAGAATACTGCTGTTATATTCAGAAACTTTTATGCCCTTGATTTTTAGTCCAGAAACAATTTCCCCCCACCCGATTCATCTCATATTATCATATTGCCAGTGTATAAGATGCATTGAAGTATAAAACGCACCCAATTTTTATACACACTTTTAAGGAAAAATATTTTTCTACATTTTATCATGAATTTCCAAAATTAACTCTAGGAGCCAATTAAAGGAGCCTTCTTCCCCCACCGATCCCACCCTCCCTGGCTTTTGGTGGCCTGCAGCTGAGGGATGGGGGGGGGGACAGGCTTCAAAGGAGCCCTCTTTCCCTCATCCCACCCTCCCCAACTCCTGGTGGTCAGCAGCTGTGGGATGGGGAGGAAAAGGGCTCATTTGAAACCCTTTTACTTTCCATCCCATAGCTCATGGCTGCCAGGAGCCAGGGAGGTGGGATGGGCAGGAAAGAGGGCTCCTTTGAAGCCCATTTACCCCATCCCACCACTGCTGGCCGCCAGGAGCCAGGGGAGGGTGGGATTGGCAGGGCCACTATATAAGACACACTCCATTTTCAACTGTATGTTAAAGGAGGAAGTGCCTCTTATACGCCGGCAAATACGGTAATCGATTGGAAGAATTTTGCCTCTAGGCCACTGTTTCCCAATCTTTGGTTTTTGGACTTCAATTCCAAGAAGCTTAAGTCATTTCCCCAAAGCACTGATCAGCCAATATACTGACTTAGGCTTCTGGGAATTGAAGTCTCCCTGTGGTGTGTGTGTCCTACGTTGGTACCCACTGCTTTAGGTTATTAATTGACACGATGAATGGAATGTCTACTTCAATTCCTTGCTCACTTGTTGTATGGATATTTCAAATATTTGTTTGGAGTTACAATTTTAAGTTAAAAGAAAGTTTTCCAATAAACTCTTAGTATGAATACTGTATATGGATTATTTGGATTACTGTATATGCTGGCGTATAAGACTACTTCCCCCTCCCCCTAAAAAACATGCCTCCAAGTGGGGGGGTCGTCTTATACGCCGGGTGCACTTCATTTGGGATAGACATAGCTGCCCATAGTGGCCTCCCGATGCTCGCCCGGTGCCCATAGTGGCCTCCCGATGCCCGCCTGGTGCCCATAGTGGTCTCCTGATGCCCACCCACCTCATTCTACATACCATCCAGTATCGCGCGGTATCCAGGGTTGCTGCAGCGAGCATCAGCAGCAAGATAGGGGTGCCAGCCTTTTTGGCATGACCGGCCTGTTCTGCTCAGCGGGAAGCAGTGGTGCTTCGCCCCGCCCCTTGTCTACGCAGAGCTCGCACATGCACACTTGTGCACTAGTGCCGGCCACAGGGAGATGTTGAAATCAAATCTGATGTTCTTTTATGTTTTATTTGGTGTGTGGAAGGTGCGGAATAGGGGATAGTCTTATACGGCGTGTATATAACAAAGTCTATATTTTGAGTGGAAATGTTGGGGGGTCGTCTTATACACCCAGTCATCTTATACTCCGGCATATACGGTATTTAGGGGCCACGGTGGCTTAGTGGTTAAGATGCTGAACTTGATGACCGGAGGTTTTGCAGATCAGTAGTTTGAGACCCAAGTACTCAAGTGAGTGCCTGTTGTACGTCCCAGCTCCTGCCAACCTACCAGTTCAAAAGCAAGAAAATGCAAGTAGATAAATAGGTACCACTTCAACAGGAAAGGTAACTGCCTTCCATGCACTCCAGCATCTAGTCATGCCTGCCACATGACCATGGAAATGTCTGCAGATGCAGACAGTGCTGGTTCTTTGGTTGTAAACGGAGATGATCACTGCACTGTAGAGTTGGACACAACTGTCTTTCAAGCAATTGAGACCTTTACCTATGGATCTCTGTTAACAACCAGACAGCATTACTGTGCTTTGTGTGTACTGTTTACTTCGCTTTGCTTCTCAAGGGGGAGACACTAGAACAGTGATTGCAAACCTTGGCACTCCAGGTGTTTTTGAACTTCAATTCCCAAAAGTCCTGGTCAGCAGGAATGCTGACTTGAGCTTCTGGTAATTAAAGTCCAAGAACACCTGGAGTGCAAAGGTTTGCCATCACTGCACTAGAAGGTACTAGAATCATTTCCCACAAATCAAAGAGATCTTAAGTGAGAGGGGAGTCTTTTTTTTGTCTTGTTCTCAGATGGAGGTGAGCAATCCTATGAGCTTTGAAATTCCTTGTTCAAGTTTTTCTTGGTGTCCAGGCTTAATCAGAAGAATGAAGAAAGTATCAAGTATTTTTTCCATTTGATCTGGGAGAAGGTGGAGTCATTAGCAACAGGTGAAGTCATTAGCTTGGCTCCTTTCATGTCCCCAAGTGCAACTTTTGGTTCGATATCTGAGAGCTGCACTTGGGGACATGAAAGGAGCCTCATTTGGGCATCCCCTAAAAATGCTTTCAACCTGGAGTAATCTTTGACACAAACAAGCAAGCAAGAGTTGGGAAATGCTGGAATGACAGAGCTATGTAACACTGGCTAACTTGCAGCCAAGTCCCCAAACTGGATTGATGCTCTCAAGAGTAATGGAAGTGACTAGACCAGTGATGGGGAACCATGGCACTCCAGGTGTTATTGGACTTCAATTACCAGAAACTCAAGGCAGCACTCCTGCTGATCAGGGCTTCTGGGAATTGAAGTTCAAGAACACCTGGAGTGCCAAGGTTTGTCATTACTGGACTAGACCAGTGGTGGTATACCTGTGGCATGCAGAGGCCTTTCTGTGGGCATGTGGCGCCAATGGTAGCACCACTTCCCCACCCAGCCCTCTCCCTCCACCAATGGGGAGGTGAGAGGGGAGGCTGAAATCCCGCCCAGGAGGCAGTAGCAGGGATCGCTCATTTCATTTCATTTATTTGATTTGTATACCTCCCTACTCGGTACAACCAACTCAGGGCGGTTGACAGAAACCATACATATAAGACAATCAAAAGTAATATAACATAATCAAAGGTCATACAGTATAATACAATAAATATAACAATGCAGTACAGCAGTGCAATAAAACAAAACCACACTGCAAAATAAGGTTACAAAATACAATTCCAGTTACATATACATGACATAGTCTCAGTAATGCAATACAATATAAAAATACAGTACATGATCCAAAAATGTCAGGACTCTCACCCTAACCACAAGCATGCTCTGGAAGCCATGGCAGCATCCCACCACAGGACCTTTTGTAGCCTGGGATGGGGGCGAGGCTCAGGAATGTCCACAGGTGAAGTGAGTCCGGGCGCTCCTGGCCAGAGTCCTCCTCGCCCAGCTCGAAGCCAGGGCCAGTCGAGAGAAGAGTCCGGCGGAGGCGGTGGTGGGAGCACAGTTTTTATGCCGGTCGGTCGCCCCTTGCAGCTGTTCTCCATTCTCTCGGCCAGGGAGCGGTCGAGAGCGTCTTTGGCTGGGGCTCCTGCTGGCGGCCCTTTTCACTCCCCCGGATAGGTGTTGCGAGTCCAGGAGAGACGGAGATGTTGGCGCGGCCAGGAGCGGTCAAAAGGGTCTTGGCCAGGGCTCCTGCTGGCAGCCCTTTTCACTCCCCCAGACAGGTGTTGCGAGTCCTGGGGAGGTGGAGACATTGGCGTGGCCAGGAGCGGTCGAAAGCGTCTTGGCCAGGGCTCACTGCAAGGCAGTGAGGCAGGAGGAAACACTCCCAGAACTCTGGTGAACTCTGTGTTAGGGAGACAGTGCATTCCCCCAGAGTGTCCCATCTGGCATGTATGCCATAGGTTCACCACCGCTGATATAGTACAACTCCTTCTCTTTCTGCACAAAGAGAAATATGCTTAACTAGCTATGAGTTGAATTTATTCATATTTGTATCAGCCTAAGCAGGCAACAGAATACAGTACAAATGTGGTTCCAAAATACCATGATACAGAGTTACCTCGGATAACGTTTGCATCGGATAACGCTAAAATCAGATAACGTTGGGGAAACATTTATTTTGCCTCAAATTCCCCCACATTGAGATCCCTTGCTGTTAGGTTTGCATTTCTCCAGCCAAAGGCAAAGGCTAACAGCAAGGGATTTGCCCTGCCCACCCTGTAGTTTCAGCAGGGGAGGCAGGGCAAATATCTCTGCCTTTGCCTTTGGGTTGGGGGTTGAACCAGAACGCATTTTCTACCCCCAACCAAAAGGCAAAAGGCAAAGGCTAGAGGGATTTGCCCTGCCCACCCTGTTGTTTCAGCAGAGGAGACAGGGTGAATCTGTCTGCCTTTGGGTTAGGGGTTGAACTGATGCCCATGTTCTACCTCCAACCCGAAGGCAAAAGGCAAATGCTAACAGTGCGGATTTGCCCTGTCCACCCTGTTGTTTCAGCAGGGGAGGCAGGGCGAATTTCTCTGCCTTTGCCTTTGGGTTGGGGGTTGAACCGCCACCCATTTTCTACCCCCAACCCAAAGGCAAAGGCTAGAGGGATTCACCCTGCCCACCCTGTTGTTTCAGCAGAGGAGGCAAGGCAAATCTCTTTGCCTTTGGTTTGGGGATTGAACCGGCTTTTTTTAACATTGTGGGATCAATGCATCACACAGTGTTAGAAAACAGATAACGTTAAGACTTGTGGAACCAAGTCTTAACGTTATCCGAGGTACTAGTGTATTGTGGTGTGCTTTTCTGGGTACTTGAAAAGCATGAACCTCAAAATAAAATTTCCATGTTTTTATAACCTCAAAATCTTAACATTTTATCTACTTAATGTTACACACTAAAACAACCACATAAAGCAAAGCAAAGCCATTCCCTAACCCTCCAAAGCCTGTGCAATAAAAATAAGAAAAATCTGGACTTAGATTCTTTACATTCCTTTCTAATGCCAAAATACAACACCGCAGCATTATGAAATAAACAGTATTCTCCTTTTTCCATTCACTCATCTGTAACTGCACTGATTTCAATAACATTCCTTTGCTATTCTAAGCCTGAAAGGCATGCTCTGGTTATAGTGTTATGTTGGCATAAAGCACAATGCCAGACTGATGTGCTGAACAAAAGTGATCAAAGTTCGAGTAATGTTAGCCAACACACAAGTATTCTGCCTCATTATTCAACCAGAATGACATCTGTTGAGCAACTCGTTGCAGAATACACTAGTTGTTAGAGACAGGCCTTAACTGCGAGGTACCATATAAAATGTATTAGGCTGATGTTTGGTTAAACAAACTGCTGAGGCTAGATTCACAAATGGGTTCTGAAAAGATGCCAAAACCAATCCTTTCTCAATCAAGCTTTTAAAAATTAAACTTTACTGTTCTTCCAATGTGCCCAGAAGTGCAACTGTTTAAAAATTTGGCAATGAACTATACAATTATATTTTAAAAGATAGTCATATCATGTCCAAATATAAACAGCTTGATGCTTGGAGTACTTCTTCAGTGAATGAAGAATGTGCACATATGAGCATGAAAGGGGGAAAGGACATAGATTTTAGCTGGATTTAACAGTCCTGGGGACTTATACTGGGATGCAAACCGTGAGGGTGTAAATGCTTCCAAATTATACTAGATGCTTGAATATGTTCATATATGATATTCATTTATGCTGTACCTAGATGGAATATCAAGTTCTCATTGATATTGACTCTGATATCAGAGATTCCAGATATAGCCTGAGTTTCCTGCACCTTCTACTATTGTTACATAACTAATCTCCATTGGAAAGGGACTGAATACCAAACAAGAGTCTTAAGTCATTCCAAGGCAGGTAATTCTCCACAGTCTCTTCATCTTGAATCCATATATAAATGATAGCCAAATAAACAAGAGGACCAGATCACATCCCAATAGAAATGTTGAAACTTCTGTCCAAAGTTAACATCAAAGAACTGATGGACCTTTTTAACACCATTTATGACACAGGGATTCTTTTGAGTGATTGGTTGCTATTAACCTTTGTTACATTGCCAGAGAAACCAAACACAGAGTCCTGTGAGAACTACTGAACGATTAGCCTCATGAGTAATGCTCTTAAGATCTTCTTGAAAATAATCCATACTAAAATTTATAATAAGTGTGAAGAAAGCACAGGTGAGACACAATTTGGCTCCTGGAATTCTATGGGTACCAGAGAGGCACTGTTTATGATGCAGGTCATCATACAAAAATGTGGAGACATAAGAAGTTAAAGTACTTTGGACATCAAATGAGAAGAGAGGATTCACGAGAAGGCCTTGATGTTGGGAAAGGTCAGCAGTAAAAGAACAAGGGGGCAGCAGAGAATGAGATGGCTAGATGGCATTGTTGATGCAATGGGCAGGGTGAGGAGGATGGTGGAGTATAGGGGTGCTTGGCATACAGTGGTCCATGAGGTCGGAATTGACTGTGTGACTGAACAACAACAAATGAGGATATCAGCAAATTTCTTGACAAATCTCAACAGATTTGTTTAATTTGTGAATATTATGTTTTATGTATTTAAAAAAATCAAACTTCAGTTTTGGCCTAAACTGTCCAATTCATCTCTACCAAATCAAACAAAATGTGGCTGGCTACTGCTTTATTTAAGAATTTAAGTACTACAGTAAAACCTCACATAAAAAGTGCCTCGCTTAGAGACAAACTCGCTTAAAGAGCAGAATTTTCTCTGAATGGTCACCTCACTTAACAACTAAAACCAATCAAAAACTCGTTTAACAACTAAATTGGGGTTCACAATTCTCCCCCCCCCCCATCAGAAGTCACCACTGGTCGCTTACAATGGTGTTTCGCTTAAAAAGCAAACTCGCTTAAAGAGAAATCCCGTGGACTGCATTATGCTCTTTAAGCAAGGTACCACTGTAGATTACCATGATTAGTAAAGGTAAAGACCATCCTTGCTTGAAAGCCAGTCCTATCCAACTCCAGGGTTCAGTGCTTATCTCTGTTTATAGCCGAAAAGCGAGTGCTGTCTGCATCTGCAGATGTTTCCGTGGGCACTTGGCAGGCATGCCTCAACACAGGAGTGCACGGAACACTGTTTACCTTCCCACCGAAGTGGTACCTATTTATCTACTTGCAATTTCTTGCTTTTGAACTGCTAGGTCAGCAGGAGCGGGGACAGAGACGGGAGCTTACTCCGTCGATTACATTAATGCATAAAGATATGTAGAATAAAGTAATCATTCATAAAGCTATTGAGAGTAACAAACATCATACATGTGTAAGTTAATTAATAACTGTAATGAGGCTTGAAACTGATTTTGTAATGAAAGAGGCAATAAGCAGGGAAGGTACATCTGAAATGAAATTAATTTCACAGAGTAGAAATCCCTAGGAAAAGTGGCATGTGGGAATTACTTTAATGCCAATGGTTTGCATCCAGTGGGTTATTCATTTTTTTCACCTGATTTACTTCAGTGGGTTTTATTAAAGATGAAGCAAGGCTGAGAGGCATTATACTTACTAGAGGAAAAGCAGAGCCTAAGTGTAAATAATAAACAAAATTAGCATTTCAGTGTTTGTTTTAAACAGCACCTCATTTTCCAACCTTGAGTTCCACATATGTAAATCACTACCAAATCGCGGGACAGATTTATTTTGAGCCTGAATGAAATAACCACTTGAACCTTTTACATGCCTATATTAAATGATACGTTGCAAAATCACTGGTACACTGTATATAAACAAATCTGATTTCGTTGTTTTTTTAGGTTAAACGGAATATTTATGACCTGACCAGTATCCCTGTTCGTCATCAGTTGTGGGAAGGGTGGCCTGCTTCTGCTACAGATGACTCAGTAAGTCAACTTTATCATCCTTTTATACTTAAGTGCTATCTTGTACCTAGAATATGTAACTATACTAGCAGAATAGCTAAATACTTGTTCTGGTAACGGACTCTGTTAAAATCATTCACTGTACTTTTGAAAAACACTCTAGTGTAGATGGTAATTCAGTGTTTGATAGTTAGTTGCTTGGGCAATTCAACAAAGAATGGTTGCTTATGTTTATGCTTAGATCAAGTGAAATGAGTAGGTATATAGCAGGAAAAAACATCAAGAAGGAAATACATTGAGAAAGACTTGCCTAGTAGGAGATACCAGCTTACTTGCTTTTAACCTAACTTTAAAAATATTCCGAGAAATATTATTTTAACAGCTTTTAGGATTTTCAATACCCAGAAAATCACACCACAGTAACAAATCAGTAAGACCGATATTATAATGCATTTTGATCCTTGTTCAGGAGGACCAGATTTGAGGAACATTTGAGCATATCCTGAGGTAATTCTGGAATTGCTCATGGATGTAAACCTTTGCACGTTTACTGCTGAGTAAACCCCTAGAAAATAAACATAATATGTTGTTTAATAATGTAAGAGCTGTGCATTTCATTAATCTATTTACCTGTCTTTAAAATTCAACATGTATATGAAGAGCACAGGCTGGTCAGGATATACAAGTGAAAAAACAATGTTTGTACACACATTAGATAACCTGCTTTCAAAAGTCTCCCCTGATTATAATCAAAAATTTGCCCTCGGAAATAACTTCTCTAGGTCCTGAGATTTCTGGTTCAACTTTTTGGGCAACATTTCTCATTGCTATTTTTCTCTGTCTTGCTCAACATTTTAAAAGTTCCGTTACATTCAGAGAGCAATGAAAGATTTGCCACATTTGGCAGAAATATACCACACTGGTATTTTCATGGAAAGTAGCTAGTCCTCTTGTTGGAAGTAGAAGTGGAGCTTTAGATAAAAGCAAACACAGGCAAGGTTAATTGCAACCTCTGAAATATATTGGTGTGCTGTCATCTGTTGCTAGTTGAGTTTAGGCCAAGAAGGATTTGAAATTTCATGATTTCTAGTCCAAATGCCAGCAGCTGTTTGGAAAACAGCCAGCAAAACAAAATAGGAAAGCCTGTAGGATAGGATGTCCAGCACAAATCTGTTTTAAACTCAATTTTAACAAATGATAATGTTGCAGGTGATTTTTTTCCTCCCCCCCAACTTTAATGAAACTGGTGGTTGTTAAGTCATCTGCTTGAAAAGCAGATGACTCCAGAAAGCTCTCATCTTGAAACTGCTGCAGCTGAGGCCTATCAGCTGTGTAAACAATTCTGAATGTGTTACTCCCTGAAATATAATTAATTTCTATTTGAAATTAGAGCCTTCACCTTACTATTGATGAAGATTTAATGATAGAGTTACAATCTAAACACTTTTCCATCTTTTGTTGCTTTGACAAGTCATTGGTAAAGTTTATCTCTTAGGTACCACTTTCCAGGGTCTGTCTTTGAAAAAAAAAACCCTTTTTAAAAAAATTATCCTCTTTTGGCAATACATTTTGGCAGAATGCTGTCTCAGTGATAACATTCAAGCAGAGATCTAACTTCTAATAAGGGATGAGTTGGAAAGAGTTGAAGAATGACTTGATTAGAATTCAGTACTTTTAATTTACATTTCATGCAGGATGAGAAATACTTTGCAATACCACAAGAGGTTTTTACAGTGTGGTTCTTGTTACCCTTTGCATTTGTAAACAGGACAACCAAATAGACTTCCAGTAATTAGATTCCGGTGTAATCAAGTCTTTTATGAATCCAGTAAGCTTCCGACTTCAGCAATATCAGAAATGAATCAAAGTCAAATGACATTTTAAAAGCACTGTTACTACATCTCTGTTTAGAGTAGTGATGTTTCCTCCACTTGTTCTTTTAGTCTAATGAAATATAGGATACTGTATGAGATGTCAATAACTTTTTTAATTCTCCCTCTCTCTTTTTGCACACCTTCACAAGATCCATCTCTAAAATTCTACCAGTGGAGAGAATGTTTTCATGCTGTGTCAGTTTAACTGCGAGAAACAAGGAGATTGCTAAAATGCCATTTTACACTTTAAGAAAGACATTTTTTCCAGTTTCTACAGAGTATGAATAATGCCAGCACAGGGAATTTATAATTGCTTCATCTAATTAAAATGCAAACACAATGGATGATTTCCATGTCTTCAATTTTCAGATGATCTTCTTCAGGGGGGAAAAAACCCTGTCTGATGGGTGTGAAAAGTTTTCACTTGCCATGATTTGTCTTTCTTTTGCTAATGCCAGTCAACATGGCTGTATAAATTAGAGAGAAAAGCTAGGATAAAAATGCTGTGAATACATTTTGTTAGTAGTTAGCCTATTAAATGTAATCTTAGTGAATACAATGGGGTGAATCCATCATGAGTCTAGCAGTAGTTGTAGTACTTTCTTCCTCTTTCCTTTACACCATAGCCCTCCACAGCCCCTTGGAGCAGAATTTTAGGGTGCACAGGAGAGACGGTTTTGGAATAATGATACTTTGTTAGATTCTGCTTATTAGGCTTACATAAGAGATTGTAAAAATAGCAGTAAAATTAGTTTCCTTATGTTTGCCTCTTTGGACATTCCAGAAGGCTTTAATTTCTCTTTAGTTTGTTCCTGTTTGTTTCACAAATTGTATTTTTAACCATTTGTACTAAAGAGAAGTGATGGCTTAATTGGATGGTTTTACATTTCTGTTTATGAAATAGATGTACCTACTACACAGCAAAGTTGCTGTACTAACTTAAGTTGGCAGTGTTTCACCTTTTACAGAGCTACAGATAGTACTAATTTTTATAGGACAACTGAGCGTCATAAATCTCCTTGTTTTACCATGCTCTGATAACAAGGAATAGAATTTCCTGCCTTCCTGGTATTAATAAGAAGGTGTTAGTGTATCCCACGTTAATTTTAGTACAAGATCCACATCAAGCGACAGCAGCAGTGATGGGCAGCTCCCGGATCACACCAGTTCGCGGGGGGGGGGGGGAGTAGAAATTCCCCATGGCCACACCCATTTCCCTCCCTGCACTCTCATGCATGCAATGCAGACTCTCTTCCTGAGTCTCCCTTCCAGGGTCCTCCTCCTGCACACCAACCAATAATCTACGGGACAAGGTGTGGGTCTGGGGAGGGGGTCCCCCAACTACTTTCCCTCCCAACTCCCCCCCCAAAAAAACCCTCTCTCTGGTATGAAAACTCCTCTTCCCTCCAGCCTCTCCTCTCCCTCCACTTTCCTCCTTGTGGGGAGAAAGAAAATAGATAGACTGAAGGAAGGCTTTTCAGAAAGAGATAATTTCCTTTTCCCTCTAGCCTCTGCTTCGCCTCCACTTTTCTCCTTTACTCTCTTGAGGGAACGTTGTCCTCAAAAGGTCTTTTGGTAACTTGGACTTCCAATGCTTCTAAGAGCAAAACTTTTAACATGTTGGTTTTTTTCTGCTTCTGGAGTTCGATTCTCAGGTACTGCATGACAGAGTGAGCTCCCATCATCTGTCCTAGCTCCTGCCAACCTAGCAGTTCAAAAGCAAGAAATTGCAAGTAGATAAATAGGGACCACTTCGATGGGAAGCTAAACAGTGTTCCGTGCACTCAGGTGTTGAGGCATGCCTGCCACATGCCCATGGAAACATCTGCAGACACAGACAGTGCTGTCTCTTTGGCTATAAACAGAGATGAACACTGAACCATAGAGTTGGATGCGACTGGTTTTCAAGCAAGGGCAACCTTTACCTTTACGTACCTGATTGGTATTCAAATTTGCTGTGAAGTTTGGCCCTGTGGTTAATAAAGGTAAAGGTCGCTCTTGCTCAAAAGGCCAGTCATATCTTACTCTAGGGTGCAGTGCTCATCTCCATTTACAGCCCAAGAGCCAGTGCTATCTGTGTTTGCAGACGTAAGGTCATGTGGCAGGCATGACTAGATCGCCCACCCAGTCACATAGCCATGCCCACAAAGTAGGCCATTCCCACAGTGTGGTAGTATAATTTTTGGAGCCTTCCACTGGACAGCAGGTTTGCCTAGGATGCTGTCAGTGAGTCCCTATATAGAGAAGCTTCCTGCTGACTGTAGTAGTTGCAGGCTTTAACAGTATATACAGTCTTCTAGACAGCCTTATTTGTGCTGTCTTATTGCCATCACCTACCCAGTCATCACTGTTGGAATGCTGGGGTTTTTTTTAATAGGGAGGGGCTTTCTTGTTCTTCCTCTCTCTGGTACCAGAAGAGTCCAGGTGCTGCCACAGAGGTTGAGAAGGGAGAAATAGCAGTGATGGGGCTGCCAAATAGTGTCAGGACCACAGTTACTATAGCTTGCTGAAAGCCTCAGTATGTACTACTAGTGTCTCAAAAGATACCCCAAATTTACCAAAGCATTCAAAACACAGGTGTATCTTAGGATAGTTGTTTGTTTGTTTATACTAAGGCTTTATAAACAAATGGTAGATAACATGATAACATTTACTTTACTACATGTATGATTCAAGTACTATAAAAATAAAACATATCAAGGTTCTTGATTGAATCAATTGTGGGAGGAGATAGAGTAAGGAAATTTGTCATATCTCCCGTAAATGCCCTGTTTATTCATTGAGGGACTATATGAGAAACAGTTTGGTGTGGATTTTCACAGTCACATTAGGCTGTAGGTAGCTTCCCCCATTTGTATAACAGATCTACAAACCTGCCATGGCCAGTTCTTATCCCGTTAGAGGTCTTCTCAATATGTCATAGTAAAGAAAAAACATTGGGCTCCTGATTGGTCAGCATATTCGTATGTACCTCAGATGGCATGGACTACATCCATGATGATGATGATGATGATGATGATGATGATGATGATGATGATGTTCACATTTATATGCCACCCACTTGACTATGCGACTCAGGGCGGCTAACAAAAATGCAAATCATAACAGCAAATAAATCACATAACAGCAAATAATCACAATATAAATCACCACATCATAAGACATCATAAAATACTCATAAAATATTCATAAATGTCCATATCTCCACAGAGCTCTTTAGCCATTCTAATTGTTGGTGGTTGAGATTTCAATTTGTGGATAGATGCACTTTTAAAATATCTTTTGGACATAGAATTAGGATTACAATTTTTAAAATGTTTTAAAAATAAAATTAGGATATTTTTTACATTAGTGCAGGATTCAGCTAAAGTGGAGAGTTTCAGAGTTTAAGTTATGTATGGAATCAAATTAATTCATATTTTCCTTTGCTCATTAGCTTCATCTTGTTCAGCATCAATATTGTCATACAAATTGTGGGAAGCATTTCCATGTTAGACAAATTTGTAGGATACTTGCTTGAGCCACAATAAGCAACGTAGAAGAAAATTAAGAAATTATGGTCATATCAGATACAGTAAATGAGTTTGTAAACTGGCCTCTTATAATTATTTAGATAATCATGCTTCAACCACATTAATATATCTGACTAAATTGGTTGGAGTATTAAAGGAACTAGAGGATTATTTAAATAATACATATTTATAGAAACAGTCAAGAATAGGTACATTTTGGAGGCAAAGAGAATACATGTTCTTAATCTGAGAGAATGATAAGAGTTGGATTTAATTCTATTGATTGCCAAAAAGAGACAAGTATAACATTTGAAGTTAAAGCACTTTACTTCTATAGGCCAATCAGAGGAACTAATATGAGGGCGAAAATTTTGTGTCCCTTTAGACATTCTTGAATTATAGTAATAGTAATAGCAATTACAGTTACACTTCACCCGGTAGTGTTTAGAGCACTCCTTGAGTAGCTCACAAGTAATTAGCATTTTATCCCAAACGTGCTGGGTATTCATTTTACTGACCTTGGAAGGATTGAAGGCTGAGTCAACCTTGAGTCTATTGGTGTCAAATTAAGGTCATGAACAGAGTCTTTGCTGCTATTGTGTCACAAGGACTCTTGGGTATTATAGTTACCGTCAATGACTATGTTGGTTAGGATTGATTCTGGTTGCAGACGAACACCAGGACGGATCCACATATTTTCCATATTCTGAAGTATTGAAATGGTTTTAGCACTGATTAATTCAGAATACAGTACATTAGTAAAGAACTAGCTAATCAATACAGCTGTATTCACGTCACAATACACTGTAATTTCCTTGCTGACATAAAAATTCTTAAGCCTCCATCCTCAAATATAAGATTTGTTCTTGGATAGTATGAACAATATAGGTCAGATAAGGTCCCCTAAGATGTGAGATGACATAATAAAATGACTTCACTCTAATATTAGTAGGCCCATCCAATTTATCCAACCCCTTTCCTTTACCGTTAAGGTAGAATCACTGCAGCCTTCTGACTGCTCTTTAGCATGATACATGAAAATTTCAGACATGGTTCTGTTTCAGCATCTGTATGCCTAGTTGTATACTGTTGCTTCAGCTTTCTCAACTACCAGACAGATGAAAGATATTATATCATCTTTCCGTAAGAAACAGAAGAAATACAGGAGTCAGCACAAGATAGAATATTGAATTTATTTTTCATAGTTCAGAAAATAATAATAGGAAAACATTTTGTGATCCTTAAAATAAATCAAGAGCAAGTGGTAACTTTATTAAATAATAATTGTCTACTGTCAAGTCAGTTCTGACTTAGGGCAACCCTCTTCAAGTTTTTCCAGGTAGAGAATACTCAGGTTTACCTTATTCTGGGGCTCCCCTTGGACTATGGAGCTTATTCAAGGCTCTTTTCCCAGGAGGTACAGCAGGCAATTGAACTTCCAACCTCTGCATCCATAGCCAGGTACTTACTGAGTTGTCACTAAAAAAATTGAATAAATGGCTAGCTTTCAATGACAATTCGTCTTCTTCAGGTTGAGCACCAGATTTTGTTGACATGTGTTGGCTGCAAATGACCTTTGGGAGTGTGTGGCTCCAAGCTTTAACCATGGTAGCATTCAGCTAAATTTTCCATCCAGCTCTTCAAACAAAGAACTGCCAAATAGTCTCCCTCATCAACATTGCCTGCTTTTGAAACACAATTTTGCCTGTTTCTGTTTGACTGGGAGGCTGGAGGAAGGCAATACAGAAATTTAGCATCCTTCATCAGAGAGCTTGGATCAAAATTTGGTCTACCTACCAAGCAGAAGGCCATTTGCATCCAGCCTTCAATCTTCTTGTAAGATGCATATCTGGAACAGACCTTTGTTTTGAGTTTTTTGAATGCCCACTTATATATACGTACAGTGAAACCCCAAGTTACAGGAAAAAAATGGTTGCATGGCCTTTTTCGTAACTCCATTTTTTCATAACTTGATGCATCCCCATAGAACGTGGGGGGCAGATCTGTGTGGCCATGCTGTCCATGCAAGGCTTCTGCGGGGCTCCAGACTGGCCAGGGACAAGGTTCAGAGGTGCCTCTTCTCCCCACTTTGCAAATGGAGGAATGGAAAGTCCTTTTTCGGGTGGCGAGTGGGATGCCTCCTCCTCTCCCCACTCCAGAAAGTACTTTGCAAACGGAGGAACAGAAAGTCCTTTCTGAGGTGGCAAGGGGGGTGCCCTCCTCACCATCTCAGAAAGGACTTTCCATTCCTCCATTGGCAAAGTCCTTTCTGGGGTGGGGAGAGGAAGTGTCGCCTTCAATTCCCTCTTCATCCCAGGTTTCTGTGAGCCTCCGGCTTGCCTGGGGACATGATACAGAGGGAACCGGATGTTCACAGAAGCCTTGAATGAAGGGGGGAAGGGAGCTGTTTACCACTGGAGCTCATCCCCAGCCAGACCGAGTCCAGCCACCGCTTCCTCCAACGCCTCCACTGATGCCAAGGTACTGTAAGTGACTTCTTTAGACTTGTGGGGGTGGGTGGTGGATTTTTAGCGCTCAAAATGGTGGCACCACCCTTTTGAGTACTAAAAATGTGAATTTTAGAGACGAAAATGGTGGGTACAAGCTCCTTTTGTAAATCTTTTCTTTTTTTCTTTGTAAACCAGGACACCGATTTAACAAAAAAACAAAAAACTTTCTGTAACTTGTAATTTTTGTAATTTGAGGTGTTTGTAAATCGGGGTTTTACTATATTCTGAACTATTCATAAAATTTGGTGCTCAGCCTGAAGGAGACACATTGTCATCCAAAGCAAGCTACTTGTTCAGCTGCTTTAGTGATTTAATAAAAGTATCACCTGCTCTTGCTTTTGGCTTTATTTTGTTTTATTACCTTTATCTCCTTCCTTTTTTCTTTAATTGACTGAATATGATGGAGGATATGTTCCAAGACCTACTGTGGCTACCTGAAACCACAGATAACTGTAAACCCTATATTTTTGCATTTTAGACAGTGGCCTCTAGTGTCCAGCTTTGGTAATGTGCCATAGAAATACACATATATTATGTATTTAATGATTTTTATTGAATATTTTTAGACCCTCAGATATCCGAATCTGTGGATACTGAAGCCACGAATATTGGAGGGGTTTCAATCAGTTCTTAGGGGTCACAGAAACAGAGATGACCCATGTAGTCCCACCACCTGAAGCAAGAAGCTAAGTACCTCTCTTTCAAATCATGGAGGCATAGCCTCCCATATTAAAAAGGAAGGTGCTCTTCCTATATTTCAGTAGGAGTGGAAAGGATGTATCACCATGTCACATCATTAGCCTTCTCACCCATCACTACAAAAGATAGTCAAACACAACTGTATAGAGAGTGGTTTCCAAAGTGGGACCCACAGGGGACTTCAATTTCCAGAAGCCTAAGTCAGTACATCAGCTGATCAGTGCTTGGTATAGAATCAAGACCATCGTAAATGGGTGGCGGAATTGCTTTTGGGGAACTGACTACAATGGGATAGATACAATTTAGCATCATCTCCATTGTCTCCAAACACTTCTAGAGTGTGGGAGTGAGTCAAGAATATATCCAGAGGTATTTGAATCTAGTTATTAATGTTAACTTGCTTATTTAAGATAAGAGCAAAGCTTTGTATTTTTTGTATATGATTTTTGCCATTATTCAGCCCTGTACACTATTACAAGAATGAACAGAAACTAGAATACTTCAAGATAGGAGGGTTAAAGATTATGAGTTGATGGTGTTAAATATTTGTATGCTGCCAGAGTGGTGTCTTTTGTTTTTCTTATCCCAAAGTAATAAACTCACCAGTTAGTAACTTGAATATGTACTACAGTCAAACCTCGCATAAAGAGCACCTCGCTTAAAGAGTAACTCGCTTAAAGAGCAGAATTTTCTCTGAATGTTCCCTTCGCTTAACAAATAAAACCCACCAAAAACTCACTTAACAAATAAATCAGGGTTCACAATCCCTCCCACAATTGGTCATTTACAATGGTGTTTCGCTTAAAGAGCAAACTCGCTTAAAGAGCAGTCCTGTGGAACGCATTGTGCTCTTTAAGCAAGGTACAACTGTATAGACAAATAAAATTGTCAGAACTCCTTTTTTTAATGATATTTTGGACCCATTTCTTTCTTTGCCCTAATTTATACCTAGTTGTTATTCAAGACACAAAATTTATTTGCATGGCTTCATGTTTGCAAATATCCATATGGCTTCAAC
>CP126891.1:203296535-203376535 GCA_030440675.1 Furcifer pardalis
TTACTGAACATGAGAGCTAACAGTTGTTGGTACAGATCTTGTGAGCTTTTTGGTTTAGTAATTTTTGCCACTAAGACAGTTGGTAAAAACCAAACATGTGAGAATGAAATAGCTTCTCTGCTGTTGCATTTTGAAGCATGGCATGTATATGAATTATGAGACCTCCATGCAGCAGTGGTAGAAACTGGAAAGCTGCGGCTTGTGAAAGTAGCTGTGAGTTTTCCAAAATTATATGAGCCATTCTCACTGTTTGCTCATACAATGACAGAACTGCCCAAGCACAGAAATCAGGTGACTAGGCACAGCCAAAGGCCAGAATCCAATTTACTCATATGATATGTAAGGAAATTATAAAAATATTTCCTGTACATTTGTCAGATTCATCTTCGTATGCCCTGTGTTGCACTGGTTGTGAAATTGGTTCTGCAAGGAGAGACTGAGTGAGGGGGAAAGCCACTGTATGTATTTTTCTTGAATTGGATTTTGGCCAAAATGTTCCCTAATTGGGCTGTGGTTATGTGCCAAAAACTCCCTCCTGGAATAGCCTACTGCTGGAATTGCTCACTGTACTATGACCTTGACATTCCTCTTTTGATCTAATAACTACTAAAGAGGCCTTCTACTCTATCAGCATTACATTATATCTTGCCTTCAGTAACCACCCATTTTGTTTATTGCTTCTTCAATTGAAAATAGAAAAAATGGAATGTTGTTAAAAACACTGGCTGAAATCCTTTTCTGTAACTGATGCCGTGTAAGGCTGAAAACATCATCAACTATGGGAATTTTAAAAAAAGAAATAAAACACCTCCGATTCTCCTTAAGTTCCAAAGGCTCCCATGGAATCCCTTTCATTGGATGGAAGCCAATGGGGTCCAAGGGACTGGAGGAAAATCTTTCATTCTCCTTTGTGTAATCTGTGAATGCACACTATTAGTTTTGCGCCTGCGTGGGAGCCAGTTTGGAGCTTGAAAGCTAATTGGATAAAACTTTTAGAATTAGGGACCGCCCACCATCTCCACCCGCCTTCAGCACCATTTCGCGCTCTTTCCCTCAGTTCTCTTTTTTCCGCTGCCACAGCAGGAGCCTCTTGAGAGAGCTAGTCCAGTTTTTCTAGGCCTTCGTCAGATAGCCGTTTCTTCAAGAATTTTTCTTCGGCCTGGGAGGATTGCCATCTCTCGGTCCATCCTTCGGGAGTTTTTTGTCCAAATATTTGTTCAAGTGACTGGATTTCCTGGCTCACTGAACACATTTTTTTTTCTCGATCCAGGAAGGGGTCTCCGTTCCAGGTTGTTTGTTCCTCTTGCCACTGTTACATAGCCTCCTCCACGGCCTTCAAGAGGTGTCCTTCCTGCAATAATAAGTTCCCCAGCACTGACGGCCACAATAAGTGCCTCATCTGCTTAGGTGAGAGTCATCCAGTACACTCATGTACCGCCTGCCGTAGCTCCACAAAGTTAGCCCTGAAGAATCACCTCAACAGGCTTAAGGTTCTCCTGATGGTGTCGGCCTTATTGCCTCATCCTGAAACTTCCCAGGAGATGCGGCAGAGTGAACCTTCTTCCTGTCAGAAGTCGACCATGGCTGAGCTTTTTCAGAAGAAAAAGAAAGCCCAGAAAGAAGAGAAGAAAAAATCAAAAAGTCACCATTCTCTTCCACCTACCTGAGACCTGCTCAATGTCCTCTGCCATCGCCTATGGAGTCAGCAATTTTTCTTAGGGCAACTTCGTCCGAGGGCCCACAATTTCGCCGTAGAAGTCAAAGTATCTGCCGCCTCAAGAGTCACCTCCTACTCCTCCGCCTCAAGGGAGCCCACACCGACCAGTAGTCTGCCTCGAGCCGATGGAACAACCTGCTCCTCAACAACTGTTTCATGTTGGTTTACCTGCATCATTGTTTGAAAAGATGGCCCAGCAGATAGGTGATCGGATCATGGGTATTGCCCCAACACAGCCTGTGGAATCCAGGAAGCGGGTTTCCAGCATGCCTCCGGAGCTGCCGGCCAAACAGCCTAGATGGGAAAGAGCATCTGCGACCATCTCCTGGAGGCCTCCGTCACGTTCTCCTGGGTCTTCCCCAGATACTGCATTGAAGACAGCCAGGCAGTACTGGACTGACTCTGATGCTGAGGCCTACGTCCCACCCCCCACAGCCTCAGAGGGGTCGGCTCATTCTCCTGATTCTTCTGATGCTGAGGAGGAGGTGTTTGTCCAGGCGGAGAAGACACCTGATGACCAAATAGGAGAAAAACAGGAGAAACAGCCAGAGGATCCAAGGACCTTCACGGCTCTGCTCACCAGGCTGGGGGCGGCTTTGAATATCAAGGTGGAAAACCCTCCTCTCCTTTTCGTGCATGAGGTTTGTGGTGTTGCTGACAAACAGCAAATAAGACCAGTCCATTTGTGCCTTTTACCAATACGGCAAGATCTGTTTGGAAGAAGCCAGTGCCCGCACATACCATTTTGACACGCATTGACGGGCTCTACAATATTTTGGGTGAGGAAACCAAATTTCTACAGGTCCACCCCGTGCCGAACTCATGTGTCGTCAAAGCCTGTCCCACATCTTTCCCATTGGGATACACATCAAGGGGCAACACAGCAGACGGAACACTTCCACTCACAAGTGGGAACTTGACCAGGAAGTCTTACACTCTGTGAACGGTGGGAAGCTCCAGACATAGACTTGTTCGCAACTCCAAGGAACACCAAGTGCAAGAGATTTTGCTCCAGAGCAGGCATGGGTTGCCAATCTCAAGGGGATGCGTTCATGATTCTGTGGGACTACCAAATGGTATATGCCTTCCCAGCATTCCCCCTGATTCAGAAAGTCCTCCTACGATTTCAACATCAAGGGACGAGAGGCATCTTGATCGCCCCTGCCTGGCCACGACAACCCTGGTTCTCAACACTACGACAAATAGCATCCGACTACTTAACCCTTCCAACCAAACCATCTCTGCTCCAAGAGAACGGCCTGCTCCTCCACGTGGATCTCCCCAGTCTACATTTGATGGTGTGGTTTTTAACGAGAGACTACTAGATGTACATCGAAACAGCAGGAAGGCTTCTACCACGAAATCGTACAAGTGAAAATATGCACAATTTCACCAGTTTGTCACCAAAAAAGGACAAGCTCTCCCCATGGTTTCCATGGAATTTCTCATGTCTTACCTTTTACATCTTGCTGAGTCGGGCCTGTCTAACTCGTCCATCAGAGTCCATTTGGGTGCGGTGGTAGCGCACTCTTTCCCTACCTCGCCTCTTGCAAATGTGTTCAGGGATAAACCATGAAGCGGTTCCTTGCTGGTCATACCAATACATTCCCTTGAGTTAAAGCCCCACCGCCTCAATGGTCTTTAACAGTTATGCTCAGTGCCCTCATGAAACCAACCTTTGAGCCCATGGCTACTGCGGAAGTGAGGCTTCTATCATGGAAGACAGCCTTTCTGGTCGCTATTTCCTCTGCTAGACGTGCCAGCGAACTGACGGCACTCCATTGTGACCCACTATTTCTAAAATTCTATAAGGATAGGGTAATTCTGCATCCTGATGTTTCTTTTCTGCCCAAGGTTGTCTCAGACTTCCACCTTGCTTGCTCAATTACTTTACCGATGTTCTTCCCTACGCCGACTTCCGAACAGGAAAGGGCTTGACATTCTCTGGACATAAAGAGGTCACTCCTCTTTTACACAAGAAAGACAACAGAGTTCAGGAAATCCAACTGTTTATTTGTTCAGTATGGAGGAAAAACTAAAGACAATGCACTTTCTTCACAGAGGTTCTCCAAATGGGTTTCCAACACTATTTACCTGGCTTATGACATCTCCTCCATTCCACCCCCACCACATATGAGGGCTCATTCAACTAGAGCAACTGCTACGTCTATGGCCTTCCTGGATGGTATACCGATGGAAGATATATGTAAGGAAGTCACTTGGTCTCGACCATTAACCTTCACTAGATGTTACAGATTGGACACTCAGGCTACTCCTGACACTAGGATGGGCAGAGTTGTCTTGACAGCTGGCCTTCGTTCTTCTTCCTCCAAGACGATGACATCATAGCCTGTGACACACTCTTTGGGATCATCTCTTCCAAGGGCGCCCACCGTCCAAGTAAGTGAGCTTGCTAGTCTCCCAGAGTGTGCATTCACAGACTACACGAAGGAGAAGGACAGGTTTCACTTACCAGCAACTGTCGTTCTTCGAGTATGTAGTCTGTGAATTCACACTACCCACCTGTCCTTCCCCTCTAGCCACGTGGAGGAGATATATCTCTATACAGCGTGCAGCTTATGTATTAACTGAGGGAAAGAGCGCGAAATGGCACCAAAGGCGGGTGGAGATGGTGGGCGGTCCCTAATTCTAAAAGTTTTATCAAATTAGTTTTCAAGCTCTGAACTGGCTCCCGCGCAGGTGCAGAACCCAGAGTGTGAATTCACAGACTACATACTCGAAAAACAACAGTTACTGATAAGTGAAACCTGTCCTTTCCAACAATTGCCACTGTAGGAATGATTTTTTTACTGATGATTGAGATTGTAAGAATTAAAAAACTTACACACACACACCACCCATCCTGTAACTCCCAATAGTGTGGTACCAAAAGGGTCAGCCCTGGCCCTTCTGCTCTTCAACATTTTTATTAATCATCCTGTTGTTGACTGTGCGACTGAACAACAGGATGAGGAGGTACAGGTATCCTTTTCTTATTTATTTATTTATTTATTTAGATTTATTATCCCGCCCCAATCAGGTGAACCTGACTCTAGGCGGCTTACAGAAAATTCATAAATTAAAACCTTGAGGTTCGAAATTACTTTTAAAAATCAATTAAAAAAAGAATTTTCTGGTTCTATAATGACACAGAAGTGGGTGGAATAGCTAAAACGTTCAAAAAGATCTTGATAGTCTCAAGCACTGGGCTATAAACAACAAAATGAAATGTAACAGGGATTAATTATGGGGGGGGGGACCAAACATACAGTCGCAAAACGAGGAATACCTGGTTTAGTAATACAATGAGTGGGAAGGATCTTTGAGTGCAACAAGGATGATCGAAGAACTGGAAAACAGGCCCTGTGGGGAAAGATTGAAATAGTTAGGCATGTTTATCCCTGAGAAAAGACTAAGAGAATATATGATAGCATTTTTCAAATATGTGAAAGATTATCATCCTAGAAAGGGTAAGATCTGTTCTCTATCATCCAGAGGCAGAGCACAAGATACATAATAATGGGTTCTAGTTACAAGAAGTCAAATTTTGGTTGCGTACCAGGAAAAGCTTTCATACTGTCTAGCAGTATGACTAAGGGGCCAATTATTTCAAAAGGTGCTGAGCACTTCAATGCTGGAGGCATGCAAGAGAAATTTAGACAACTATCTATCAGATATACAGTAATACCTCGGATAACGCTAAGACTTGGTTCCACAATTCTTGGTGTTATCCGATTTTTAGTGTTATCCAATGCATGTTAAAATCCTATGGGATTGATCAGATAACGTTAAAGGTCCATAGAGATACATTGTAACCACACAGGCTTTAGCGGTTGTTATCCGATCCATCCCATAGGAACATAATGTTATTCGATCCAATTCTCCTCCCCAGATTACTTAACGTTATGCGATTTTAGCGTTATCCGAGGTAAACGTTATCTGAGGTATTACTACCTTGATTTTGTTTTTTGAGTAAGGGATTGGACTCATTGATCTTACAGGTCTCTTCCAAATCTATCATTTTATAATTCTGTAATTTCTCATGAAGCTATTGGGAATTGTGGGATAAGGGGTAAGGTTTTTTTCCCCATCAAAGGGTATTGCCTAAGACCTTTGGGACCTTTAGAGACAATTGAAATTGTATAATTTCTGAAAAATTTGTATAGTTGATGGCATAATTGGTCTCATGCACTATAGCTCCATGAAGAGGATTTCAGCCACTGCTATATGAACACCTGTTAATCTCTGTATAATATTACCTAGGACTGTGGCAGTAAAGCATTGTCCTTCTCATGTTCATTATTTAATAAGAAAGTCATCCAAAATTTTGCAAGTAGGTTATTTGTATTGCATATTAAGAAGACTTATATTTTCTGTTAACTTGCAAATTGCTAGTGCACAGTTGTTGAATTCTGTTTCTTCTGTTCTATTTTTATTTTCAATTCTTTATTTATAGATTTTCAATAAAAAATGAAACAATAAAAACAAACATACAATATATATAAAAAATTTTTCACAAGAGTATTACACTTGATATACATTGAATACAAAGAATAAAAAACTATAACACATTTTTCGACTTTTATATCACCTCTCTTCAACCAATAATTCTAATACCTCTATTATCTCTACAACATGCATTCTTCGTTATTTAATTCACCTCTGTGCTATGTACAATGTCCAGGAGGGTTATATCCATTTACATTTTCCAAAAATTAATTTGTTCTGGTACAGGGTTAACTCCTTTATTTTCAACGATCACATATTCCACAAATTTCTTCCAGATTCCCCAGAATCCATTTACTTGAACTATGCCTTTCTTAACATTTAATTCCCATGTCAGTTTATCATTAACAGCTAATTCCCACATTTCCTTATACTAATCTTGTATATTCAATATCACGTTGCTTTTCCAATTCTTTGCTATGCATTGTCTTGCTGCGGACAGCATCACAGCCAACAGCTCTTTGCCATCATTGCTTATCTTGTATTTATCCACATTTGTTAGTAATGCCGTATCTGGTCCCAATTCTAACCGCATATCCATTATATTGTCAATTTCTTTTTCAACCTTGCCCCAAAATTCTGATACCTCGTTGCAATTCCACCACATGTGTACATATGTCCCAATTGAGTGCTTGCACCTCCAACATTTATTACTTATTTCCTTATTTATTTGATGCAGTCTAATTGGGGTCAGATACCATCTCCAAAGCATCTTGAAATTATGCTCTTTTACTCTTACAGACATAGTTCTCATTATTCTTTTTTTCCATTTTCTATGCCAACCCTCTTCCGAAATTGTCTTATTCAAATCTTGTTCCCAGATATTCTTTAAAGCTTCCTGTATTTTCCCTCGTTTGTTCATTATCTTATAAATTTTGCTAACTATCCCTTTAATTCCCATATTTCCTTTTCTTATTTCGACCAAAAGTTCTTCAAAAGTCATAAGTTGCCTATCTAAATTATTATGAGATAAAAATCTCTTATTCCAATTATTTATCTGGAGAATCTGGAACCAATTTAATTTCAGTTGTAAAAAAAGTGCCTTTCTTTTTTCCAAATCTCTACAAATCTTCAGCCAATCTTTTAACAGTGAAACCCCATTTTCTAATAATATTACCTTAGAATCTCTGTCTAATTTAATTGGGAAGTTATTAAAATCTTCTAATTCTACAATTGGTGAAATCCCTGGGATAAGATCATCTCTTACTCCATTCCATTCTTCTATGGTTGTTTTTATCATCCCATTCTGTATCTCTTTATGTTTTTTACCATCAATTTTACTTAAAAATATCGCTTTACCCACTTGTGAAAAATCTCTCTTTTCAATTTTTTCCCATATTGATTCTTCCCTCATCAAGATTTTTACAACATTTCTTACTTGAAAAGCTCTATAATAATTATGTATACTCGGGATTCCCAGTCCCCCTTCTTTTTGAGGTATGTACCACAGTTGTTTAGATATCCTTGCTCTTCGTTTCCCATTACAAAAATTATTTATAATTTTTGATATTCTTCCAATCCTTTGTTACTATGTTTTATTGGTAAAACGTCGAATAAAAAAATTAATTTAGGCAATAACATCATTTTACTTAAGGCTATCCGGCCGAACCATGATAAGTTTAGTTTATTATATTGTGTTATTTTCCTTTCAATATCCTTCTTTTGCTTTAGATAATTTAGCTTTTTAAGATCCCCAGTTTTGCCTGAGATCGTTATTCCCAAATATTTTAAATTGGGTTTAACTTGTATCTTATATTTTTTCCTCGATATTTTCTTGTTCCTCTTTTTCCCCGTTACAATATATCATTTCTGATTTTTCCCAGTTTACTCTCAGGCCAGTTGTTTCTTCAAACGTTTGTAAGTGCGAATATATTCTTTCTAATGCCTTCTTTGGTTGCTTTACAATTATAAGTGTATCATCTGCATATAAATTTATTTTATTATCCTCTATTCCACTTATTTCCTCATCTTGACGTATAGCATTGGCTAAGAACTCCATTGCCATTATGAACAAAACTGGGGATAAAGGGCACCCCTGGCGGGTGCCTGCTTCCAATTTTATATCCTCTGTATATATATCATTAACTTTAACTCTAGCTGTTCCTTGTTGATATAATTTTGTAATTACACCCTGAAATTTATTACCAAATCCATATAGACCGATCATTCCATGAATTGTAGCCCATTGTAACGAATCAAATGCTTTAAATATATCAAGAGATAAAAATCCTATCTTCTCTTTTTTCCTTTCTGTGGAATCCAACAGGTCCAACACTCTTCTTACCAAATCCGACATATATCTATTTTTCACAAATCCTGCTTGAACTTTATTGATATATTCATCTATAAAACTACCCAATCGCTTAGTCAGTATTGTAGTAAAATTTTTTGCATCTTGATTAATTAGTGAAATTGGCCTGTATGATTCTACTTTCTCCAAATCTTTTCCTGGTTTAGGAATTAAAGTAATGATCGATCTATTCCATGAATCTGGAATTGGTTCACCTTCCAATATTTTATTAAATAATTTACATAACTTTGGAACTATCACTTCCTTAAATTCCTTATAAAATTCGGCCGGTAACCCATCTTCTCCTGGCACCTTATCTGCTTTTAATTTTCCAATAACTTCCCAAATTTCATTTTGTGTTATTTCCTCATCCATTTTTGTTCTATGTTCTTCTGATACAGTAAAACCTCAGATAACACTAAAACCTGGTTCCACAAGTCTTGGTGTTATACGATTTTTAGTGTTATCTGATGCATGTTAAAATCCTATGGGATCCATAGAGATACATTGTAACCACACAGGCTTTAGCGGTTGTTATCTGAAGCATCCCATAGGATCTTAATGTTATCCGATGCAATTCTTCCCCCCAGATTCCTTAATGTTATGCGATTTTAGTGTTATTCGATACTAATGTTATATGAGGTATTACTGTATCTTATTTATTTGTTGTTTATCGAAATATTCCTTAAGTTTTGCTATGGTTACATCCTTTTTTGAATAAAAATCTCGATAAAAACTTTCAACAATTTTGACCTTCTCTGTACTTTTATTGCACCTTTTCCCTTTTTTATCTATCAGTATACCAATCTGACTATTAACCTTCTTTTCTTTAGCTGCTCTTGCTAACAATTTCGAGTTTTTATTGCCAAATTCAAAATGTTTCTTCTGTTCTTATGCTTATTAATGCAGACAATTATCTAAAACTGTATTCTAATCTTTAATGGCTTGGACCAGATAGACAGAGTGCCAGAAGAATTATGGACAGAGATGTGGGACATCATGCAGGAGGCAGCAAGGAAAACCATACCAAAAGAAAAGAAGCGTAAGAAAGCGAAGTGGTTGTCCAATGAGGCTCTTAAAATAGCAGAGGACAGAAGGAATGGAAAATGCCAAGGAGAAAGGAAAAAATGCAATCACTTGAATACAGAATTTCAAAGAAAAGCAAGGAGAGATAAGGAAACCTACCTGAATGAACAGTGCAAAGAAATAGAGAAAAACAATATCAGGGGTAGGACTAGAGATCTTTTCAAAAAAAAATGGGGAACTCAAGGGAACATTTAAAGCAAAAATGACCATGATAAAAGACAAAGATGGCAAGGAGTTAGCAGATGCAGAAGAGATTAAGAAAAGATGGAAAGAGTACACAGAGGAACTCTACAAAAAGGACCTCAACACCCCTGATAATCACAATGATGAGAACATTGAACATGAGCCAGACATTCTAGAGAGTGAAGTCAGAAAGGCCGTAAAAAACACTGCAAACAACAAAGCCAGTGGAGTTGATGGTATCCAAGTTGAACTTTTCAAAGCCCTGCAAGATGATGGAATCAGATTATTGCATTCTATATGCCAGCAGATTTGGAAAACACAACAATGGCCACAGGATTGGAAAAGATCTGTATACGTTCCACTCCCCAAAAAGGGTAATGCCAAAGAATGTTCAAATTATCAAACAATTGCGCTCATCCCTCATGCTAGCAAGGTGATGCTCAAGATAATACAGGATAGACTGCAACAGTATGTGGAGAGAGAATTACCAGAAGTGCAGGCGGGTTTCAGAAGAGGCAGGGGGACTAGACACCACATCGCCAACATAAGATGGATCATGGAAAAAACAAAGGCATATCAGAAACAAGTCTACTTTTGAGACTAAGGCTTTTGACTGTGTCGACCACAACAAAATGTGGCAAGTAATTAAAGAGATGGGAATACCAGAACACCTTATAGGCCTCATGAGAAATCTGTACATGAATCAAGAGGCAACAGTTAGGACAGAAAATAGAATGACGGAGTGGTTTGGAATAGGAAAAGGAGTAATACAAGGCTGCATTTTGTCACCCTGCTTATTCAACTTATACGCAGAGCACATAATGCGCAATGCAGGGATGGAGGAATCACAATTTGGGATCAAAATTGCTGGGAGAAACATCAACAATTTGAGATATGCAGATGATACCACCCTAATGGCAGAAAGTGAGGAGGACCTAAAGAAGCTCCTGATTAGGTTGAAAGAAGAAAGTGAAAAAGCTGACTTGAGACTCAATATCAAGAAAACCAAGATCATGGCAACAGGCCCTATCAGTCCCTGGAAAATAGATGGGGAAGAAGTAGAAGCAGTGACAGATTTTACTTTCCTAGGATCAAAGCTTACTGCTGATGGTAATTGCAGCCATGAAATAAAAAGGCGACTGATTCTTGGGAGGCAAGCAATGAGAAACCTGGGGAGCATAGTTAAAAGTAGAGACATCACATTGCAAACAAAAATTCATCTAGTCAAAGCAATGGTATTCCCGGTGGCAATGTATGGTTGTGAGAGCTGGACCATTAGGAAAGCTGAGCGCAGAAGAATAGATGCCTTTGAGATGTGGTGTTGGAGGAGAGTTTTGAGAGTCCCCTGGACAGCGAGGAGAACAAATAGGTCAATCTTAGAAGAAATCAACCCTGACTGCTCCTTAGAAGGTCAAATAATAAAGATGAAGCTAACGTACTTTGGACATCAAATTAGAAGAGAGGATTCGCTTGAGAAAGCCTTGATGCTGGGAAGGATGGAGGGTAAAAGAAGAAGGGGACAGCCCAAGATGAGATGGCTAGATGGTATTGTAGACACAATGGGCACAGAGCTGAGCGAGTTGAGGGGGATGGTGGAGGACAGGAGTGCCTGGCGGACAGTGGTCCATGGGGTTGCAGAGGGTCGGAATCGACTGTGCGACTGAACTACAAACATCTTTGGCTATGCTACAGATTGCTTTATGTCGAGGGATTTTTCTTACAGTACTGAAGTACTTAGTGAATCAAAATGGAATGTGTTGAAATGTTTCTGATTTTTGCTATAGAAAATAATACCCTTTAGATGTGATAGTTTATTTCATCTCTATTCTCAAAACTCATTAAAAGAATGCCCAAGCTTGCAATTATTGAACAAAGAGTGACTTGCTTGATATTGCTGCAGGGATTTATCACTTCAGTGTACCCCTCAGTTTCTATTAAGTTTTTTAATTGTTAACATAACCTGCAAATTGAAGCGTAACAGCTACACCCATGCATATCCATATATACATTTAGGTAGTCCCAGGGACAAATGAAAGTTAGCCAGAGTTCTATGGATGCTATGACAAATAAAACCTTTTTACATTCCTTAACAATGTATAAATATAATGTACAGGTATGGTATAGTCCTTTCTACCCTTTAGATTTTTCATTATTTCTCCCAGTTTCAAGATAAATGAAATCAAATGAAATATATAAAGTTATTAATGGCAATCCTCCTCCTCCTCCTCCTCCTCCTCCTCCTCCTCCTCCTACTACTACTACTACTACTACTACTACTACTACTACTACTACTACTACTACTACTACTACTACTACTACTACTACTAAGAAAAGAAGCAGCAAGGAAATCAGAGTTATTGCTATTGTTCATTATTAGGATATCATCTGTGAGTCCACATGTTCTCCTGCAGTTCAGCATAATTATTTCATATATGCAATTATTTCATATTTTATATTTTTCCCTTCTTCCATTTTGTTTATTATTAATTTATTAGTTGCTTCTTTTTTAATTCTGCCTTTCCTTAGTGAACTCAAAACAAATCCTCACCACTACCTTATAGCAGAAGGACTTGCTTGGCTCTGAATGAAATGATGAGTTTCATTGACCAAAGGAGACTAGAGTCTAGAACAATGATTCCCAACATGGGACTTCAGTTTCCAGAATCCTAAGCCAGTAAATTGGCTGATCAGTGCTTTGGGGAATTGACAGGCTTCTGGGAAATGAAGTCCAAAAACCAAAGGTTGGAAAACACTGATCTAGAACCTCCCAAGTTCTAATCTGGTACTCTAACCACTATACCAATTTGGCTTTGTCCTCTTCCTCTGTCTCCTAGTGTTGAATTGTAGATGCTGGTCCTTCGCATATTATAACACTCAATGGATATTGATGCCACAATATAAATACAGTCGAACCCTGCATAATGAAAAAACTCCGTTCTACTGAGCTCTTTGCTGTGCGGGTTTTTTCATTATGTGGTTCCCTATGGGAGATACCCCACATAACGGGGGGGGGGGGAGTTCGGTAACCGGGGTTCCCTTTGAGCGGGTATACCCTAGTTACCAAAAACCCCACATAACGAAAAATATTTTCATTATGTGGGGTATCACCTTTGCATAACAAATGCTTTGTTATGCGAATTTTTCGCTATGTGATGTGTTTGTTATGTGAGGTACTACTGTATTATTAATTGGTACAATTTATAATTCTTCCCATATAACAAGTTTTATTTAACATTGATTTCTATAGCCAGTATTATGCTCAACAATTTTACTTTGTTCTTTTTGTGTTTTTAGGGGTTTATTTTATGTCTGTTGTGCTCCTCCTCCCTGAGTCGCTTGTGCGAGTAGGGCGGAATATAAATCTGACAAAATAAATAAATAAATAAATTCTCAAGCTATAGGGTGGAGTGAAAAGGGTGATTCTGTCCCACAGGACACTTAAGCACTATTCAGTTGTTCTGAAATCCAAAGTCATCAATATGGGTTGGGTCACTATCTCCTTCATCTCTTTGCCCCTGCAACCAGCAGTGTATCTGAAAAGGACAGGCCTGCTGTAAATGCAAACATAAACTAGCATTTTCCAGGGTTCTTATTCTCACAGAAAACAAATGAGCAGGAATCTCTTATCAGATATATTCCTGCTTTCCTGAACAGAGTAATGAGGGAGAGGACTACAGCTAGGTTCATATCAAGATCGTATGGGGATTGAACATATATGCAGCCCTGGTGGAGCACTGGTTAAACTGCTGTACTGAAGCCAAAATGTTGTGGTTTTCAGTCTTGATGGGAAATAAGGTTGACTCAGCCTTCCATCCTTCCAAGGTCGGTAAAATGAGTACCCTGCATGTTGGAGCAAAATGCTCATTACCTTGTGAACCGCCCCAAGAGTGTACTAATTGCTATGAGGTGGTATAGAAGTGTCATTTTTAAATATTTGAATGTCTGTCTGTCCCACTGTAGGGAGTTTGCTCCATTGCAGGAATGCTTTCTACATCTAAAATTGGAATGGGCAAGTTCTGGGGTCTAATGTTGCCTGCCTATATTCTTTAGGATCTACTTTCCCTATGAAAATGCAACTTAACATCTGTTCCAAAATTAGGCATGACCTAAGGTTCATTCCTGGTTTTTGTAAAAATGCCAGAAATTCCTCTTTCCCACACATGCTTAAGCAAAGGCCTGCCCTGTCTAAAGGAGAACCACAGCTATAGACTTTTAGGACAGATGATTCTCCTTTTCTGACCCGGGAGCATAAGATGTGTTGTTGCTACCCTTGATTTAAAACAATACTCAAATATTGTAAGTCACATAGTTATAATATCACAGAGGTACAGTATTATGGTACAGAGGTCCTGGTACAGATATTTCATAGTTTGTGCAATTCCTGAGAATTAAGTTTATTATTTTTCTTAAACTGGCACCCTGCTACGATTCACTTATATTATTCATCTTCTGTATATTTCTTGAGCGTTTTAGGAGGCTATGTTTGCTTCAGGCTATTTACATGTACTTTCAATGGAGTTTCCTTCTTGCAGGTGTATTCATTAACAAATCTGTTTAAGCATTTTTGCATTCATATGCTTTAGCAGCTGGGTTAATAAGGGGAAACAATGCTGAAGAACTAGAAAACTGGGAAATGTGTCATTATCTGCTAGCCTGTGGTTAAAGGACATGCACTAAATTAAAAAGTGCAGGTTGTGACAAACATGAAGTTCAATGTACTGTTGCTTTGTCAGAGTACATCAAGATCAATATGATGGCAAAGTCCTTTCTCTGCCTGAACTGGAAATCTTTTTTTTTTTAAAAAAAATAGAATTTGCAATGCTTGCATTTCGCCTTGGGTTGAGGATAAGAAAAGGGAAAGGCCTGTTTTTAAAAAAGTCCATAAGGAAAATTCATTGAGTTGAGAGATATGATTATTCTTGCTACAGCTGATATTATATCAGTTTCTGGTCTTAAATCCAATATTTCCCTCAGATTTGAAGTCTGATATTGGGTAAAATCTTGTTGGCATACATTTATGCTGGTATAACTCCAGATCAGGGACCAGAAATATTTAATTTAATTAAATATTGATGTTAAAGAAAAGGAATTCTTTCTATCCTTCCACCTTTCAGTTTCTGGGTCTCCCTCGGGTTTCCTTTTAGTGTTTGGGAGCCTCAGGGTGGTGCCAGGATGATCCTTTAAATCAGGGGCACCCAGACTTTTTGGGCCGTGGGCCGATCACCTGGTTCAGGGAGCCGGTCACTTAGGCCCGGGGGCTGGATGCAACCCATGATGCCAATTCATCTGGCCTGCAAAGCCCTCGTCGCTCCTGGAAGCAGAAGTAAAATGTACCCATATGGGTGTAGTTTACTTCCACTTCCAGGAGCGATGAGGGCTTTGTGGGCCAGATGAATTGACTTTGGGGACTACATCTGGCCCCTGGGCCTTAGTTTGGGCACCCCTGCTTTAAATGAAGATTACCACCACCACCCTGTGGTCCAGACCCCAGCAGCAGCAATCCAGCGACAGGACTTTTACTATTAAATGATCCTCCCACCTTTGTCTTAATTCTCCTGAAGACTCCTGCAGGACAAAAGGGAGCCTTGGGGAGCCTTGGAAACAGAAAGGAGGAGGGATAGGAGGTTTTAAATTCATTTAATCAAATATTTCCAGCCCCAGTTCAGGTTATACTGGCAGACAATTATGTGACAGGATATTGTCCATTTCTGTTTGGAGTTCTTCAGGGATTGGATGGTTCTTCCATTTCCAGTATTTAATCCCCCTCCCCCCGTTATTAAATGCCATCCTGGTCAGGTTATCCTGCTATGGTAAAATAATAGACTAATGCTGATTGTCAGACGGCACTTAACTAACCTGACAACCCTGATGACTAGCGGCTTTGGTGAAGTCCACAGGGAAGGGTGATGGTTCCCAAATTGATTAAATTCCACTTGAATCCATCTTAATGGAGGGCAGCAGCTTCATCAAGACTGGCCTTGGGCTGATGAGGACTTTGCATGCCAAAAGGGCTCAGGACCAGAAAGTAACTTGCAGAACTGGATCAGTGGTACGGGTGTCATGCTGCAATGCGGAAGACAGATAAAGGACCACGGCATTATATTCTCAGGACAGTCTTCATCGCTGATCACCATGGTGATTGCCAATATTTGGATTTGGACATGGAAGAAGGAGGAGGAGGTGGTTATTAAATAATAAAGTATTCAGTGAGAGTATTTTAAAGTAACTACTAATGTCCTGTTAAATGGGACAAAGCAGGGGATGCTACAGTCCTTTCTCTAGTTCCAGCTGACACACCTGCACCAGGAGAAGGAAACCTAGTCAGACATCTGTGGGTCTACATTTGGCCAGTAATGATATAAGATTGTTAATACATGTTCACAAGAGATCATAGTTATGGCAGGCATTGTACGTGTGTGAGAGACAACATAAGTGAATGTGTGAAGGAAGGGCATGTGTGTTGCATTTTCCATGGAGTATTCGTTGGGAGAGATTGAGCCATCCACAATTGGGGCAGAGGGGAGGTTTTGCTGTCATTAGGTTGGATCCTGATTTAGTTGTAGTTGGAGCAAACCAATTGAAATTAGTGGGGTTGAATTTGGATCATTCCCACTGAAATGTAGACCAGACTTTTCATTTCCACTGTTGATGGTTACCCATCAGATTATGTAAGGGACATCATGGTTGGATTAGGAGTCAGGAGTCCTTGGTTCGAATCCCTTGATGTTCTTGGAAACATACTAGAGTGTATGTGCAGAACTGGTAAAACCACTCCTTAAATATCTCACTTCCCTTGTTAACACTGTTAAGGTCACTCTGTATCCTTCACAACTTGATAGTACATTAACATCAGTCTACTGTATTAATATAAAAGACTGTTTTAAAAAGAAATTTCAAAAGACACTTTTTAAAATACCACTTCTGTAGGTTATAAACAAACATCACTCGTCCTGCAATGTGTGTCATAGCCACCAAATTTTCTAATATGCTCTACTTACACAAGAATAAGTCTCATTTTGCTCCCTGAAATTAATTTCTCACTATACATGCATAGGATTGCATTCTTGTATTCTCTTGCAAAAATAGAGAAGCTACATTTTTATTAATTGTCTCTTTTCCTGTCATGCCTTGCAGGAATGGAAATACATAGAATCTCTGATAAAACTCTTGAATTGTATTTATCTAAAAGCTACTTTGTAATGGTAGTTTAGTCCCTTATATTAACCTTTGGCATTGTTCAGAAATCTCCCATTGGAAACTTTTTTTTTTTTGGTAAATCTTGGAATGAATTTCATGCAACCTGTATTGCAGGGCTTAAATTACACACTTGGACACTGTTCTCAGATTTGAACTGGAAACTTTTCTTCTCCTCACCATGTTAAAACTGTGATAAGTAATTGTCACACTTAGTGCCCTTGTACAATGCTAATTTGAAGTGACATGTCCAAACTGGCCCTAGTAACATGAAGAAACTTAACAGGTGTGAAGGGTGGATCTTCCCATGGGCTCTGCCGCCCTTCTGACTCGAGAAAAACTAGAGAAAAAGTGAAATGAACCTTGACTAAATCTGTCAGCAGTAATTATCTCTGCAGCACTTTATGGGAGGATCAAGTAAGTGTTGGTGTTACTGGAACGTGAACACACCTCTCCCTAGTGATCTTCCTCCCTCCCCCTGGCTAGTGTTCCAAATTTTAAAAAAAATGTGTGATATATCATGTATTCATTTTTAAAATAAAATGAATTCATTTCCTGTGGAAAGGTTAAAGCAATTAATTCTTAGTGACATTATGCTAGTCATCGTACACAGCAGTGGGAAAAATCAAGACACTGTTTTGTTCAAATTGAAAAAAATTCATGGAATTTGAGGTTCTCTTGAGAGCAAAAAGAGCTGCATTTGGGTGTTATTATAAGCTAGTGATGGCTAACCTTGGCACTCCAGCTGTTTTGGAACTTCAATTTCCAGAAGCCCTGATCAGCAGGTACGCTGATTTGGGTTTCTGGTAATTGAAATCGAAGAGCACCTGGAGTGCCAAGGTTAGCCACCAGGGTGATAAGCCATGGTCTCTCTTCAAACTAATATACTCTAGCACAACTATGAGGAGTTCAGAACATTTTCCTTCCTGTTTCAATTAATCACAGTTAATGATCCTTAACCATGTTTCTGTACAACAAAATGACCTCATGGGTTTAGCTTATTTAACAAACCATGATTACAGTGGGATCTTGGTTAACATGATTAATGCAGAGAGATAAGGAAACCTGCCTGAATGAACAGTGCAAAGAAATAGAAGAAAACAACACAAGAGGCAGGACTAGAGTTCTTTTTTAAAAATTGGGGAAATCAAGGGAACGTTTAAAGCAAAAATGACCACGATAAGGGACAAAGACGACAAGGAGTTACTGATGCAGAAGAGATTAAGAAAAGATGGAAAGAGTATACAGAGGAACTCTACAAAAAGGACCTCAACACTCCTGATAATAACAATGATGAGGAAATTGAACTTGAGCCAGACATCCTAGAGAGTGACGTCAGAAAGGCACTAAAAAGCACTACAAACAACAAAGCCAAGTTGAAATTTTCAAAGCTCTAAAAGATGATGGAATCAAATTATTACATTCTATATGCCAGCAGATTTGGAAAACAACGATGGCCACAGGATTGGAAAAGATCAGCATATGTTCCAGTCCCCAAAAATGGTAATGCCAAAGAATGTTCAAATTAGGCAACAGGTCCTATCAGTCCCTGGAAAAGCAGTGACAGATTTTACTTTCCTAGGATCAAAGCTCACTGCAGATGGTGATTGTAACCATGAAATAAAAAGGCGACTGATTTTTGGGAGGCAAGCAATGAGAAACCTGGGGAGCATAGTGAAAAGTAGAAACATCACATTGCAAACAAAAATTTGTATAGTCAAAGCAATGGTACGCAGGATTCTCAACCTGCGGCCTGTGGGCCAGATGCGGCCTGCAGCACCATTTCATGTGGCCCCCACCAACTCCACCACACTAGGAAGTACCATGTGGTGGTAAAGGGCAAAATGGCCGTCTGGCTCCTGAAGCTGTCTGAAGGAGCATGACCCGACCCCCGGCTTAAAAAGATTGAGAACTCCTATAAATGTTCAATGAGAAGTACGTTCCTCTCTTTTAAATAGCAGATACAATACTCTGTATTTGGAAAACCCTTGAAAAGGTCAGGACAAGTTGGAACTGACGTAATGGCACCTAAATATTATTTTAATTATAGTTATCTAGAGTTTGACTATCTAATTGTAATTTTTGTTATAATGCTTCTCAAATATGTTACCAGCTGCTCTGGAGACCAAAAGGCTGAGTAAAATGTTTTAATTGATCAATAAAATATAAAACTCATGAGACATGTTTCTTTTCTGCTACTAGATTCCATAGTATACTGAATGAAGTATGTAATAAGGCGAGTCTAGATCCCTTGTTATGTATAAAAGTTTTGCTGATAATTGAGCTTGACCTGAATGTCTGCTTTAATACTTCATTTCTTCCAAAATAGTCATTTCCTTTTAACTCTGTGAATTTAAAATTGTGACTAAACTGTTATTTAACCTTGCTACAAGAATGTGGCATCAGGCTAGTCCAGGCAGGTCAACACTCACTTAGTTAGCTAGCACATTTAATCGGCTTGCTTTAACCTGAAGCAAATTAAGGCTTTTATGAATTCTATCACATAAGTGATTAAAAATACTCTGACATGAAGGAAAAAAATTAAGTGTTTGTAGCATATTTGCAAGGCTTTGGATTAGCCACCAGAGTGACCTGGAAGATAGGTCTTTTCATCTTTTAAACAAGGAAACCATTTGAAATTCACTGTAATAAATGGTTTATGACATGGTCTACTTCATTTTTTGTGACTTCAGTTTTAATAACTTGTTATTTTTCCTCCTGTGAGGACCAGTTTGCATGGTTACTTCTTTATTTAGAAGACTTGCATCAAACTTCAGCTGCATGTTTATACTAGCGAGTCAATGTACAACAGCAAATGCCTACGTTGACTTAACTAATAGTAATTCCTTAATAAGAGCTACACTGATTGCATCCTGCCAGTGGGCATAACCAGTGATGGACAGCCAAAATTTTTACTACCACACTGTGGGTGGAGCTGACTTCATGGGTGGAGCCAACATCATGATGTCATGGGTGGAGCCAACATCATGATGTCGTGGGTGGAGCCGATGATATGGGCAGAGCCAAAGTTTTAAAACCCAATAAGATACAGTACAGGTTGTCTGGGGGTGCCTGACAGCCCCAGCCAGCCAGATCTTAAAGGAGGCATCAAGTTTTCTCTGACTCAGGTGACTTTATAAATGAGTGCTCTTCAAAATGTCTTCTCAACAGCCCTACACGACTCTTGTAAATTCAAGCCTGTGGCTTCCTTTACTAGGTCAATACATCTCATATTTTGTCTTTTTTCCTGCTGCCTGTAACCTTTCCCAACATATTTGTCTTTTCCAGAGAATCTTGCTTTCTTATTATGACAGCCTCAGTTTCAACATTTTTGTGTCCAGATATAGTTCAGCCTTGATTTGCTGTAGGACCCACTCATTTACCTTTATGGCAGTCCAGTGTATCCATAAAACAATCCTCCAGCACCATATTTTAAACAAATCTCTCCCCCCCCCCCATTAGCTTTCTTGACTGCCCAGCTTTCATACCCATGCATAGTGCTCAGGAATACAAGAGTATAGAGGATCTTGATCCTAGTCTGATTTCTGTTTGCAGGCTCCATTTGGATTGATGATTGACCCGTATACAATTTCCCAATATTTCAATTCCCCTGTTTCAATTTCAATTTCTTCATTGTATTTATTTTGTAGTTTTGATTTTATCTTCTTAATGTTCAACTGCAATCCTCCTTTGATACTTTCTTCTTTCACTTGTATATTTTCTACTTAGAAAACCCTGGAAAGTGTCACCATATTTCAGAATTGATTTGATGGCAAACAGTTATTTATGTTGTTGTTCTAATATTGCAATGATACAGAGACTTTCTACAAATTACTTTTTACATAACTAAAGTGTTGTTCAGAAGCACTTGAATTCCCTGCCCTGTTTTTTTTAAATGTTAGTTCATTTAGTTCAGGCTTATCACAGTATGATTTAGGTCATGGAAAGAAATGTCATCCCAAATTAGAAAATCAGGTGGTCACCACACCTATGTATCTTATTTATAGATGACTCTAGCAGCTTCAGGGATCTCTTATCCTTGCCACCGACTTACGGTTGGAAGAAGATCTTCACCAGCACAAACCAGGGAGCAGCCAGAAGAGGTAAGTCCCATCAATATTCAAATACACACTGTTTATCCCTCTTGGAAATGAAATTTCTCCTTTCAATTACTGTCTACAGAAATCAATCTTTCACTGGCATAATGCGTGATACAGTAATACCTCGGATAACGTTTACCTCGGATAACGCTAAAATCGCATAACGTTAAGTAATAGGGGGGAGGAGAATTGCATCGAATAACGTTAAGATCCTATGGGATGGATCGGTTAACAATCGCTAAAGCCTGTGCAGTTACAAGGTATCTGTATGGAGCTTTAACGTTATCCGATGCATCCCATAGGATTTTAACATGCATCGGATAACACTAAAAATCAGATAACACCAAGACTTGTGTAACCAAGTTTTAGCGTTATCCGAGGTTTTACTGTACAGTATAGTGATACAGTATGTTATTTGGGGTGACAAGAAATAAAACAGTGAAGAAAAATGAGAAATAGATTATCATAGTAAAGGAAGTAGAAATGGAAGCTGGTAGTTAAACTACATTGTGCATGTTCTGACTGTTGTGTGGCTATTGCCCAAATTGTAGTCATTTTGGAAAAAATTCAGTGGATTAAAATGGGTTATATTACTCTGGTTTTAATTTGTAACAGAGTATGCCTTACTTGCTAAAATGTGTTCCAGCCATTGTAACTTTTATTGATCTACACTAGTATCTCGGATAATGTTATGACTTGGTTCCACAAGTTATAACATTATCTGGTTTTTAATGTTGTGCAATGTATTGATTGCACAATGCTAAAAAAAAAAGCCCTGTTCCCTTCCCACCCAACCCCAAGGCTGATCCCAAGCTGGCATTGGCATTGGAGTTGGGGGGGAAGAAGAGGCTTAGTGATCCAGGCCAGAGGGGAGCGTCCTGAAGAGAGGCTGGGGACCCTTTTCCCAGCCTCTTCAGAAGCCCCCCCCCCCCCCGCTGACTAAGCCCCTTAGCAATCCGGGGGGGGGGGGTTTCTGAAAAGAAGCTGGGAAAAGTTTTTCCTAGCCTCTCTTTAGAAACCCGTGCCTGGATCGCTAAAGGACTTAGTGATCCAGCCGGGGGGGGGGGATTCTGAAGAGAGGCTGGGGACCCTTACCCCAGTCTCTCTTCAGAAGCCCCCCTCCCTGACCTGGATGGCTAAGCCCCTTAGCAATCCAGGCTGGGGGGGGGGTTCTGAGAAGAAGCTGGGAAAAGTTTTTCCCAGCCTCTCTTCAGAAACCCCTGCCTGGATCGTTGTTACTGAGCGTGCGCCCTATTCTTTCCCCAACCCAGGTGGCCATCACACACTGCAATTGGCACTTGGGTTGGGGGAAAGAACCGGGGGGCACACACCCAAACCAAGTGCCGATTGCAGCAGCAGTGCATTTGGGAAGCTGAATGGGTGCTGAATGGGTGCTTCCCAAACGTGCCGCCAATGCCAACGGCGTGGTGGCGGCGTGGCTGGGAAGCCGACCGGAAACCCCCCATTCGGCTTCCAACCACACCGCTGCTGCGAACTTCATAGCGCTGGTTTGGTTGGGGGGGAGACTGGCCTCATGCCCAATCTCCCCCCTCCAACCCAACCAGCGATGTTTGCCTCAGTAGATCTCTGCCCCAAAGCCCGCAGGGCTGGTCTCCAGCCTGGTCTCCAGCCCTACAGGCTTCAGGGCAGAGATCGACGTCAGGGAATTTGAGGCAAACATTTGTTTAAGGCAAACAAATGTTCGCCTCAAATTCCCCGACATTTTCCCATTTTAGTGTTATCCAAGGCAAACGTTATCCGAGGTATTACTGTACTTATATACGGTTTGAAACTGCACAGTATTAGTTATTTTGAATGAATAGTTTTTCAGTTAAGTAGACACTGTTGTTACTTAAGTAGTTACTGCAAAATATTCAAACTATACGCTTCAGATTTTTTGGGGTTCAAATTAAGTGGATTTATGAAGAAACTACTAATAGGGGTGCACTGATTCAAGTTTCCTAGTTAGAATTCTGGCAGTTTTACCTCACAAATGCAAATCTGCAAACATTTGGGTTTTGATCCTTAAAGAAAGGTTTACAAGTTATGTACTGTATGTTCAAATGTCATAATCCCACTGGCTCCTTCATTCTTAGCTTTAAATTGTTAATTTAAAATAAATAAAGAATATTTTTTTAAAAAATAAAGCTGCTAAAATGCTTCCTAGGAGTCATAGTTCTTTGGGAGATGCTTTATATATAGTCTAATGGGCAGTGAGATTATGATGCCCGGCATTTCTGTACCCAGCAGAGTTTGGCCTCTTGTGGTCTGTCAGCTTGTGGGAGTGATTGGCTTTCCAACTGGGCCTAAAACAGGGGTTCCCAACCTAAGGCCTGCTGACCTAATATGACCCATATTGCCAATTAATCTGGCCCACAGTAAGCACCTAGGCATCGCCCGAAGCTCCCTGCTGCCAACAGAAGTGCCAAAAACACAGTGAAAAATCACAAAAATGCAGCGGAACTACTCCCTCCTCCCTCCTGCTGCCATGGGAAAGTGGTGGAGGCTGCAAAAGCAGCCAAAAAAATGGCATGATTGTGCCTGCTGCCACTGAAACAGGACGTGTGGAAACACAGCAAAAATTCACAAAAATGCAGCGAAACTGCTCCCCCCCACACACACACACACCATGGGAAGTGGCAGAGGCTGCAAAAAAATATGCTGTGATTGTATCTGCCACCGCAGAAACTGGAACCACCAGAAACGTTGGGAGGAACCACGCCTCTGGCCTGTGTAGCTGTATTTCGGTGGTGGATCTGGCCCGTGATGTGAAAACCTTGGCCACCCCTGGCCTAAATGTTACTGGCCACAAAGGATGCTGGAAGTTGTAAATTTGCTGTCCGCTAGGTTCTGTAGAAAGAACGTTGCAAAGAACTAAAGCTCCCAGGAAAAATCAAACAGCAGAAGGCAAAGCCCAGAGGAGCTGAAGAAAGTGTGTCGCAATTGCAGGAAAATAACCAGTAGGGTAATCCCTAGGTGGGCAAAATTTAGATTTGTGTTTATATGCTGAAGCTTCCAGAATTCTGCTCAGGGTATTCTTGGAAGATTCTGGGGGTTGTAGTTTAAGAACATGAAAGAGCACATTAATTATTGAAACAAGAGATTGTTCAGTCTTACAACTAACAATGGTTTATATTAAATCAGTCATGCACAGATGTACATATGGTTAGTGACAGTGATGGAGATGACTTTGAAGATGCTACAGAGTTTGGAGTGGATGATGGAGAGATGTTTGGTGTAGCATCATCTGCATTGAGGAAATCACCAATGAGTAAGTAAAGCAGTGTTTTATGTGAGACTAGGCAGGTTTGGTGCATCTGGGGCCTCTTTTATGCCTGTGGAACTCTCCAGAACCCTAAGGACACCAAGCTCTGAAAAACAACAAAATGGTTATCTAGTCATGGCAGAGTGTAAGCTTTTGCCATTAAACTACTTTTTAGTAGACAGTAGAATGTCTGATACCAGGGCTGTGGTGGCTTAGTGGTTAAGACACTGAACTTGAAGAGTAGAAGCTCAGCAGATCAGCAGTTCAAAACCTGAGTGCTGCATGACAGAGTGAGCTACCCTCCCTATCCCAGCTTCTGCCAACCTAGCAGTTTGAAAACAAGAAATTGCAAGTAGATAATTAGATACCGCTTTTGTGGAAAGGTAACAGTGTTCCATGCACTCCAGTATCTAGTCATGCCTGCCACATGACCATGGAAACATCTGCAGATGCAGACAGTGCTGGCTCTTTGGCTCTAAACAGAGGTCATGCTGATCAGGATCTCAGAGAATTGAAGTTGAAGAACATCTGGAGAGTCAGGTTTGAGAAACCCTGGTTTAGGGTAATGAGAAGCCTGTTACAGTCTGGCATAAAGAGAGTTTTTGTAACCTCAGAACTATTCTATGACAAGGTTGCAAGATGCTTTGAAGATTATTTACTCATTAGATCATACTGGTGGTAACACCAACTACTAATAATTTCTCTTTCTAAACTCTCCTATTTACTTTGCTAATGGAATGAGATTTCCTTTCTATTCTTTTTTTATGGGGACTAGCAAGTACTGCTTTGGAAAAGGCCAAAGAGAATGTTGTTTATCTTTTTTTCCAAAAGAGATAGATGCCACTAGCTTACTGTTATCCACAATCCTCTTTTATCCTTACTATTATCCATAATCCTCTTTTATTTTGACAAACACCCTTCACATTACTCAAAAATAAAGTTAAAGTATTGGAATACCCCATGGAATTATGAGATTCCTTGGGGAAAACAAAATGTCGTTTTCACAATTGCTCTACCACTTGCATGAAGAAAAACAGAGAGATAAGAAGAAATCAAATTGTTATGTGTTATCAAGAATATTGTTGGTGGTTTTAAAAAAAGGTCTACAGAGGAGTGGAAGGAACCTCTCACAATGCAAAATTGGTTTCATCAAAATTTTGTGATTAATACACCACATCTCTATTATACTGGCCTACTTCATTTCATTCATTTCTCTCCTAAGACATTTTGAGCAAATAAATATTTGATTTCAGAAGAATACTGAATCTAAAATGATTATGTGATTCTTCAGCAATTGTAATTAGAATATTTCCTATGATTTTATAATCATAAAATTGAAATAATACTTTTTTATGCAAAACTGATCATTTTGATTTTCTTCATCTTCTAATAAATGTGTAGCAATTTGTCCAAAAGCTTGCTCTCATTACTTGTTTCTTCATCAGGGGACTTCTGTTTTATTTGAATTAGTGCATATGAAGAATTTAAAAAGTAGCAAAAGGGATGTTTTGACATTATAACTGAAATTCTGTAGTTTAACATGAGCAAATATTGTAACTTTCTTACTATCAAATAAAAAATTCCTGCTGTAATTCTTGCATGCATGTTAATATTAATGCATAATTGTGCTATTTTTCTTTTCTTTTTTTAGTGCCAGAAAATGCTGAAAATGAAGGAGACGCCTTATTACAATTTACAGCAGAATTTTCTTCAAGGTTAGATTTGAAACTATGTACAATCTATGCGTTCATGATTCATGTGCCCATCATATGCAACTTGTACAGCTCATTTGGTGAAAATGTACAAACAATAATGTTCAAAAACTGAATCTACAATTTTTTAGGTGAAATTTTACATGCTGTGTAAAAGCTAGCCTATTTCTCCATAGCTTATGTCTGAGATTTCAGGTTGCCCATCAGTCATTTCTCAGGCTCTCAAGCCCTGAGTTTGGTTTCTACTTTGCCCTGAGTTTGGTTTCTATACTTCTATAATCAGATAATAGCGCTTTGCATAGACTCTCCTGTCACCTTCTATAGTAGAGGTTCCCATCCCACAGGCCAACTCACAGTACCATTTCATCTGGCCCATGACACCTCCTTCAGCCATAATGTGCCCTTGCATGCGCAAACATACCGGTGACTGTCATAAACACAGAAGTGGCCATATTTACAATAGCTGTAAATGTGTCCGCTTCCGGGGGGGGGCATGGTCCAGCCCACTCAGCTGTCCAGGGGGCGTGGTCAGACCCATGGCATAAAAAGGTTAGGAACCCCTGTTCTATAGCAAGGATAGAAGTAATATGTGGACTTTCTGAAACTGTTTCAAGTTAGCATTCAACTGTCACTCATTTTATAGTTTAAATGTTATTAAATGTTTCTGTGAGATTTCCAATGGTCTATATACATACATTTTCCAGCATTTCCAAAGTGAATATATCAGTGAATTTTTTTTAAAAAAATGTTTAATTGATATATCAGCATGTGAGTGTGATGTGAATGCTCTTACTAGAACCAAAGGGAGGAATGAACTAGCATGCTTCAATCTCTTCAAAAGGAATATGTCTTAGTGTGATATAGGACAGGTGCTTAAACGGTACAGTAAAACCTCAGATAATGCTAAAATTTGGTTCCACAAGTCTTAGTGTTATCCAATTTTTAATGTTATCCGATGCATGCATCTATGGAGTTTTAACGTTATCCAATGCATCCCATAGGATTTTAACATTATCCGATGCATGCATCGGATAATGTTAAAATCCTATGGGATGCATTGGATAACGTTAAAACTCCATAGAGATACATTGTAACCAGCACAGGCTTTAGCAAACGTTATCCGATGCATCCCATAGGATTTAATGCTATGTGTTGCAGTTTTTCCCCTCAGATTGCTTAACGTTAAGTGATTTTAGCGTTATCTGATGCAAACGTTATCCAAGATATTACTGTATATGTATAGAGAAAGTGGGAGTCTGTAGATAAGAATGTATATCTCTTAGGTGCTGTATTGCTGCCTCTCACAATAGTCTACATTCCTTTCTGTGGTCTGACTGTTATGAAGGAAAACCTCTAATTATATAGAGGAGCACTGAACTTAGTGAGAATTTTTCCATATAACCAAAAAAAATTGCTAAGTATAGTATCAGATGGAGAACCACAGAGAACAGCAGTGTGTAGAATACCCCAACATCCCAGGTAGCTTATATTGGGTGTGATGTTCTCAAGTGTGCATTTTTACCAGCTGAGATTAACAGTACTCAGTTTGCATGGAAGTCTTTCAGACCTTTGCATATGATTGCAACCCAGCTGTCAGAAGTGAGCTGCCTTTCCTGTCCTGCCTGCAATAAGGAGAGTAGTCTTTTCCCTAGTTATTGTTTCTTCTTCTCCTCTTCCTCCTCCTCCTCCTCCTCCTTCTTCTTCAGGTGCCATATCCATTCCGGATATTGGCTATCATCATGGCGAAAGTCTTCCTGTTCTTAACTCCTCAGAACAGTTTATTCTTAGGATATGCAAATCTCCTGTGGAGATTCCTGCGTGGGATGCAAGCTACATGTCATTAAATGTGTGTTTATGCACATTTTTCTGTGTGTTGTCTTAGTTTTTGGATGTTTAAAGGCCGCAAATACAATATTTAAAAATATTTTAAAAAATATCTGTGTGTACCTGTATTAAAAAAAGAGAGAGAGAGAGAGAATTGATTCAAACACTTTTGATTTTTAAACAGATATGGTGACTGCCATCCAGTATTTTTTATTGGGTCATTAGAGGCTGCTTTTCAAGAGGCCTTCTATGGGAAAGCCCGAGATGTAAGTACACCTTTAACACTACATTACTAGATAAAAAGAACCTTTGTATAATATCCCTTCTCAATTCTTGATTATTCTAATAGTTTCAAATGTGTGCTGCTATTTCTATGGTTTCTCCACTGGACCTTATGTACTGTTCTGTTGGTCACCTGCCACTGACAGAAAGTACTCTGATCTAATAGAAGGTTCTGTTAGTACAACAGGGAATGAGTTACTTTTCAAATATTCTCTGTTGTTGTTAATGCCTTCTACCAAATGCCCTCTGAAAGATTTGAAACAGTAAAATATGCTACAAGCAGTGAAGAGGTATGGCCAAAATTGTCTCATTTTCCATCTCCTAAAATAAGCATCTAATGGATTAAAGAACCTTCCATCAATGAAGAGACATCACTTGGATACAACCAGTGGTGAGAATCAACAGGTTCACACCAGTTCACCAGAACTGGTAGCAGAAATTCTGGCTGGCCACGCCCATCCAAGTTTTGAAATAAAGTAGCCCTAATTTGGGTGCAACACAGGGCTTTCCCTCTGGCCACGCCCACCGTACCATGTCCACAGTGTGGTAGTAAAAAATTTTTGGAGCCCACCACTGGATACAACCACTTTTAAATAAGCAATGCATACACAATATCTCAATTGGTTTCTGTCCAGTAGCTTTCACAGTGCCAGACTGCAGCAGCGCCAATTTTAAGGAGATGAAATAGTACAAAGTGTGTGGTGATATACAACATTTTTCTACTAAATGAATAAAAGGAACTTGTTTATGTCTAATGGGTCTTTGTTACCATATAGAAAATACACACATGATTTCATACACAGTATTAAGATGTCTCTTAATTTCTATGTTGCACATTCTTTGAAATTATTTGGTAATACACTATGCCTGAAAGAAGATAACTGGTGAAACAAGAGGCACATGAGCAATTGGTTTTCCCTACATAACAGTAGTTCCCAAACTTTTATTTTCGCGGGCTGGTCCTGCCCCCGACAACGCAGCTGCGGGGGCCAGAGGCGGGCTGCTCCTGGTGCTGACAGTTTTGATGGCAGCAGCGGCAGCAATCACGCTTTGTTCCAGCTGCTCCGAGCAGCCTCTGGCTCTGTCCCATCCCCTCTGCAGCTTTTGCCAAAGCCGATCACCACGTTGGGGACATTTTCAGAGCCTCCTCTGTTTCAAAATCTGCAATGCTGGAAGGGTAAACCTGGCATGCTGTGGTGACATCATCTCCTAGCGCCGTGGATTTTGAAACGGAGGAGGCTCCGAAAATTTTCCCAACACAGCGATCGGTTTTGGCAAAGGCTGCAGAGGGGATGGGACCGAATCAGAGGCTGGTCGGAGCAGCCGGGACAAAGTACAATCGCCGCTGCTGATGTCAGGTGGTGGGGGCAGATTGAGGGGCAGTCCGCAGTGATCCCAGGTACTCACTGTGGGCCACATTAATGATATGCATGGGCCTAATTGTGCTCATGAGCCATAGATTGGGCACCCTTTCTATATAGCTTTTGAAGCAAATAAATAATGTCCACCCATTTATAGCCCATTGGTATATGATCCATTGAAACCGATGTAACATGTATGAGTTACATTGCATTATTCTGAAATTAAGAATAAATATTATGACCTAAAACCTGTTAGTTATAATCACAAGCATGCAAATGGCATAATGTTTGGACGTTATTTACCTTGAGTTAACAAATCACTGTAGAGATTAACCATTGTGTGCGATTCAGTGCACAATAAATAATGTCTACAGTAGTTTCTTAACTTGTGGAAATATACCTCTAAATGTTATCCACTTATGTTATGCTAATATAAATTCCCAATGTGATATGCTTTCCTGAGAAATGAGTCTCTCTGAATTTATTGTTTGTTTTTTCTCTCATTTAAGCGATGTCTTATCTGCCTGACAAAACCAGTATCTTACCAGAAAAATACAAATGTACTGTTAATATCTTAAATGTGAATACTTTTAAATAAAAACAATTACGATATGCTACAGTTTCAGAATAATAATATTAACAGGGGATACTCTTAGCAAGTAACTCAGTAGGACTGCAGTCTAAAGAGTACAATATGCATCACAAATTGTATTTAACATAATATTTAATATTTTCAGTGTGCATTTTATTTGAATGAAGTTTCCTGGACCAGTCATTAAGACAGTATAAACACCTCTTACTATCTTATTTTGTTTCTAGAAGGAGGATTAAATATAGAAGAACAGCCGAGTTGCCAATTTCTTTAATTTATATAGGTTGCTAAATTAATATCAAGTAACTTATTAAATAATATATTAAACTAACCACCTATACTCTAAAATAACTGAAATCTAGAACAATATATTTTAATTTTACTGTGGATAGTAGTTAATTTTACCAGGGCAACAGATGAGCTTCAAGCAATAGCATTCTTAACTTCAAGTGAGAAATTGAGTTGGAAGAGTAAATAAAAACAAGATTGAAGGTTTAAATCCTCTGCTAGGCTTTTTGAACTTATATGCTCATTAAATGTTTATTGGAGTGGTGGGATTACAAAGGATTTGGGGAGCTTCATCAACTGGCATATAGTTAATCACTAAGTAAAACACTACATTTGATAAAGTGTTTCTCACGATGCTACACTCAATCCATCTTAATGAAAACCACTTCAAACTGATTTAATTTGAGAGCACTTCGCAACCAAGAGTGCTTGTAGACCTTGTCCTTTTCTTAGGGAATTTTATTGTTGTCTAAGCAAAAGGCATTAAGTTTGAACTCAACTTCAGCAATAAAGTGAGAACTGGTTTCTTTGTACATATTATCCTCTGTGTTGTGGGGCAGCTCCCCCCCCCCCGTAAATATAAAGAAATATATTTTGCGTAACATATAAACCCTTTTTATTCAGACAGTCTATTGAAATTTTAGCTAGGTTGAAGGTTCTTTTAACTGGTTATATGCTATTATATTGTTAATTGATGCACTTTTAACTGCACTTTAAGGCACTTTTATATTTTAACTATGTTTGTTTTTATTTGAAATTTGTTATTGTTAGTATTTTTACTAACATTATTGTTCAGCTGTTTTTCCAGCTCAGGGCCAAGATAGGTAGGTAGGTAGGTAGGTAGCAGTGTCAGTTATATATTTAAGTTTCTTCTTTTTGTTATTACTTCTTTCACCTGGAAAGCAACATTTCTGAAGAGAAGGAACTCTTGCTTGTATGTAGACTCTAAAAGCACACATGAGCTCTAGAGCAGCGTTTCCCAAACTATATTCCATGGAACATTGGTGGACTTCAACTCCCAAATCCTAAGTCAGTTTCCCAAAGCACTGATCAGCCAATGTACTGATTTAGGCTTCTGGGAATTGAAGTCCACCAGTGTTCTGCAGAACATAGTTTGGGAAACGCTGCTCTAGACAATTGATGTTGTCATTCACATGCAGAGCCTATACATGACATAATGCTCTCCACATAGGGAAAATTATGATGGAGAGGACAATGATTAGATACACACCTGAGTTATGCTGATAGCTATCAGGGAACTAAAGATTCAATATTGCTTGTCTGATTGGAAACTTTATCTAGGCTACGATTGGAAGGTTTGTATACATGGTTGTCTGTTTTCTTATTAAGCAGGTGTTTCATTTTTACAATAATTTGCTTTAAAGAAGATGCAAGTCTCCTATCTTGTCTCTGCCTGTTGCTTCTAGACTCAGTCCTTTTAAAGGAGGGCAGGTTACAGAAAATTGGCTGGAGGTTTTGATGGAAGCTGGTTTTTCTTTTATAGCTTTTTCTGATATATTCTGGTTTTGATTGATTCAGTGATGTTGCTTGTTTGTTTGCGAGTCTCTTCTAGTTCGGGTTTAATAGGGTATTTGAGATTACAATTCATCTTCAATTTCAGCTGAGCAAAATTTAGGAGTTTTGATTCTAAGGTCTTTGTACAAACCCATAGCTCTGAATGTTCATTCCTAAAATGAAAACCATAACGTACAAAAGAAAGAGATGAGTCAGTAAGCATACAATGCTGTTGTATCTTACAGCTGCATCCAGGCCACCTTGCCTGGAACATAAATGCTTTTATACATTCTGTATTTCTATATCATTCTATATTAAAAGTCAAACACCTGAAATACCTGTTTAATGAGAAAACAGACAACCATTTATATAAACCTTCCAATCGTAGGCAAGAGAGAAAAAATTTCCAGTCACACAAACAATGTTGAGTCTTTATTTCCCTGATAGCTATCAGCATACTTACAGGTGTGTACCTAGTCCTTGTCCTCTCTTCATTATCATTTTCCCCATGTAGAGAGCATCATATCATTTATAGACTCTGCATGTGAATGACTACATCAATTGTCTAGAGCAGCGTTTCCCAAACTATGTTCCGCAGAATACTGGCGGACTTCAATTCCCAGAAGCCTAGGTCAGTACATTGGCTGATAAGTGTTTTGGGGAACTTACTTAGGCTTCTGGAAATTGAAGTCCACTAGTGTTCTGCAGAACATAGTTTGGGAAATGCTAGTCTAAAGTTCATGTGTGCTTGTAGAGTCTACATGAAAACAAAAGTTCCTTCTCTCCAGAAATATTACTTTCCAGGTGAAAGAAGTGATAACAAAAAGAGGAGGGCTAGTAGCTTCTCTCTAAACACATTGATTACAAACACACTAGATCAGAGGTTCTCAACGTTTTAAAGCCATGAGCTGGACCATGCCCTCTCAGACAGCTGAGTGGGCCAGACTGGTGGTTCCCCTGCCATAAATGCTGCCATAAAATGTATCCACGACTGTCATAAACACATTTATGACTGCTGAAGATACATTTATGGATGTCGTAAACATGTCCGCTTCTTGTGGTGGCAGTGAGGATGATGTGGGCCACATCAAATGGTGCCATGAGCTGGGGCTGGCCCACAGGCTGTAGGTTGAGAACCCCTTCAATAGATGCATAAATAGAATTTTAGTTTCTAATGCTCAGAAATGTGGATGCTCAACATCACAGCAGAGAAAGGTTATTTCCCAGCCCTAGGATCATCACTACCAGGATTGGATTGAGACCACCACTGGTGCCAATTTGGCAGCAGCTTTTTACTTTTAAAGGTTTCCCCCATCCATCCCAAGGATCCAAAAATCTTCCCCAGGGTAAAAGGGAACCTGAGGGAGACATGGAACCTAAAATGGGGAGGTAGCAAGATTTTAATTAGTATAAATTAAAAGTTTGTGATGTTTGATCAAAGTTGCACTTGCTGCAAAGTTATGCAATAAGATTTTGCTCAATGATTCTTTAGGATTTGTCTGCATGCAATTATTTTGACATCTTAGTGTACAAATGTATGGGAGGTAATATGATGAGAGAAGTACTAAGTCATCCATTTTATTGTGTGAGCTTCCATTCTAAGGGTTCTCCAGTTTTTATTTCTAGGTGCTTGGTTATGGGTTACATACAGATGACACAGGTATCACATAACCTGCCCATAAATAGTATATTTTACATTCAAAATAGGTAAATTATGTTATTTTAACCAGCTGTGAATTGTAAGAGAGAAAGACTGATTTCAACAGCTGTTAGGGATCAATAATTTAAACAGATTATTCCCCCTTGTATGAAATTACACTGTTACCTGTAATCTTATTTAAATGTTTGAAGTAATTAATTTTGAACAACAACAACATATGGAATTTCCAGTGCTAAATGCTGACTTTTATATTTTTCAAATACACATGGGAAAGGTGAATTCATTGTAGCTCCAATTCAAAGTTTTTATACCTTAATCATTGTTAATGGAACAATTGTTATTTCATTTACCCATTATGTAATGTGACTTCCATAGAACAACTTAGATCATCTCTGCCTTTAGCACAAGAAATCAAATGTGGGACCACAAACTCTTCACTAACCGTATATTGTTGGTCGAAATACAGATGTCCTGCAATAAGTCTTCCAATTTTTGTACCCAAAAATTAGTTGGTTATTTTGATCACAAGCAGTATCAAGATTTGATATTAAAGTTATTTAATTAACCTCTTTATATTGTGCCTGAAAATATGTTGGTCTGATGACTAAATACTATGTCAATACCACTTACTCTTTTAGACTTTTGTTTCCTTAAGTCTGATTGAAAAAACGTTATTATAAAATAAAATATAAAAGTTTTACCAGATACAAGAATAATGTATCATTTCCAATGAGATTTGCCAACATTCAGAAGCAATTAGCCTCTTAGAATTAAAGGATATTTGCCTCTATTCTATATCTTTTCTTTATTAGTTTCAGAGGCACCACCAGCATATAATAACATACAAAGTTAAAATTAATATATCTAAAACAAAAAGAGCCCAAGTGGCTAAGATGCTGACTGGGAGGCAGAAGGTCAGTAGTTTGATTCCCGAGTACTGCAGGATGGAGTGAGCTCCCGTCTTTTTCCCCAGCTCCTGCCAACCTAGCAGTTTGAAAGCAAGAAATTGCAAGTAGATAAATAGGGAGCACTTTGATGGGAAGGTAACAGTGTGCTCTGGTGTGTAGTCATGCCTGCCACATGACCATGGAAACTTCTGCAGAAGCAGACAGAGCTGGCTGTTCGGCTTTGAAACAGAGATGAGCACAGAAACCCTAGAGTTGGATACGACTGGCTTTCAAGCAAGGGAAACCTTTACCTAAAACAAAAAGGAATTAAAAGGGCTAGATGGCATCCACCCAATTTTGGCCCATAACAACAGAATTTCCTCTTGCCAGGATAAGGTCCTCCTCAGTACAGTTTGAGGGGCATTGTGTGCATTGTATCATATATTCTGTATCATACATATTGGCATATTTGTTATGTGAAAGAAAGGAAAAAATGAGGATCCCTTCTGGAGTGAGTCTACTGGCTGAAAGTATGCACTAAAGAAGTAAATACTATGAAAATGATGACAAATATCTGATATGTTACTACTGAAAAATAACATTTTCTCAGTTACTTTTTTTATTAAATGGAATTTGCTAAAAAGAAAAAAAACTGGAGCTATGTTCTTACTGCCTTTTCACGCCTTCAAAATTCCAGCTCTATTTGGATTTTCAAAAGTTAGCCAAACAAATCCCGCTGTGGGACATCTGTATTTTGGGACCTATCCCAGGTACTTTTAAAAAATCTTTCCTTAGAATTAAGGAGTGGTATCACTTCCAAATAATACTTTTTTCAGATAATGCCCTTTTTGTAATCTTGTTACTTCACTTCCTCTCACAGAGGAAGATTTAAAAGGGTAAAGCTCCTATTGTCTTAATACTGTAAGGACCAACTGATGGCCATCACTCACTAATAGCTATCCCTGTTCATTCGCCATTTTGGCTGAGGCATTTTCTATTTTTTTACAATTTTACTGCTGTTTCATCCCAAACTTTTTTCTTTCTTATTATTTATTTATTTATTTTTCCAAACTACTTTGGGCAGCTTACAACATTAAAATCAATACCATAATCTAAAAACTTAAAACCCATAAAAACCCCAATTAAAAATGCAACAAAAATTACCCCAACAGCTAAAAGAACGAGGGAGCGATATTGCTATATCAGCCAGCAAGCGGGGGTCACCACACCTGCTTTTTATATCTTTATCCAGTGGTGGGCAGCAACAGGTTTGCAACCCCCCAATGGGGAGGGGGTAGCAACATTGGGCAGCCTTTGGGCAGGGGGGTGGCGAAATTGGGTGGCCTTCGGGTGAGGGGGGGGTGTAGCAAAATTGGGTGGCTATGCCCACCTCCCTGCCTTGCCCAGACCAACACAGCTACCATTTTAAAAGTTTTATTCTGTGCAAGCATATCAGAAAGTAAACAAAACAAAAAGACAAAAAATGTTGTGGCACCTTAAAGACTAACTGCTGTATTTTAATGTGAGCTTTTGTGATCAAGTCCACTGGCTCTTTGGCTATAAACAGAGATTTATTTATTTATTTATTTATTTATTTATTTATTTAGATTTATATTGCCGCCCACTTGCCGAGGCGACTCAGGGTGGCTTACAGTCAAAACAACAACAGTACAATAAAAATTATAAAATGCAACCACATAAAACAACCAAACCAGAACACAAACTAACTCCCGTCAGGCCGTTGTTGTGGGCCCAGAGGAGTGGGCATGGTCCCCAGCCACTGCTAGGCCTTGGCATCTTCTTGCTCAGGCTGTTGTTGTGGGCCCAGAGGAGGGGGCGATGTTCTCAGCCACTGCTAGGCCTTGGCATCTTCTTCCTGAGGCTGTTGTTATGGGCCCAGAGGAGGGGACGATGTTCTAAGCCACTGCTAGGACTTAGCATCTTCTTCCTCAGGCCGTTGTGGGCCCAGAGGAGAGGGCGATGTTCTCTAACAACTGGCTTTTGAGCAAGGGCAACCTTTCCCTAATAACAGAAGGTCCCTGATTGGTATTCAAATTTGACATCAGTTTTTGTCTCTGCAAGTGGTTCACGGTCTCCCTTGCTCAAAAGCAAGTTATATCCAACTCTTGGGTGCAGTGTTCATCTCCATTTACAGCCAAAGAACCAGTGCTGTCTGGTGTTTGCAGATGTATACATGGCCATATGGCAGGCATGACTAGATTGCCCACAATGTAGGCTCCACCCATGATGTAAACTCCGCCCATGACATAGGCTCCACCCACAGTGTGGTAGCGATATATATATTTTTTGGGCTGCCCACTACTGTCCTTATCATTTAATTGTAGTGTACTTTAGAGAAAGCCATTTTGAGGTCAAATCTCAGGTCAATTTTACTGTGTTTCAGAAGGAAAGGAAATTTATCCTGAAAACAGTTGCAAGATTCTTGGTACAGTAGTACCATGTATAATGAAAAAGCTCTGTTCCACTGAGCTCTTCGTTATATGATTTTTTTCATTATGTGAATCATATTGGTGATACTCTGCATAACGAAAAAACTTCGTTATGCGGGGTCGTTACAACGTCAAAATGCTTCATTATACAAAGCATTCATTATACAGAGCATTCATTATATGGGGTACCACTGTATTAGGTATCATACAGAAATATCATTCTGTATACATATCATTCTGATACATATTGCTTGCGTAATTAATGTGGAAGTATTACTAATACTGATAAAATTTCAGAGTTGTTTTTGATTAGGTAGCAAGCATTTCCTTCAAACATTGTGTGGTCATTATATTGTTTTATTTTGTTACTTTTAGCTAAAATATTAAATGTGGTTCTCCTTTGTACCATATGTAACATGTCCAAATTCAATCAGCTGAACCCAGAAATAGCAAAATATAGCTACTTGAATTTGGAATGCAAAAGGCATTTCTATCCACTAATTATGGTGGTTAAATGATTTTAGACAAAACACTGTTTGCATACACTAAAATGTGCACCTGCCTTGTTTTCCAGTATTTGGCCCCAACTCTTAGCTTTAAACTGTACATATTTTGGAACGTTCATTCACATGGAATCTTATATTTAACAGTTTCATGGGGTTGTTTCTTTGGGACGAAAGGAGTTTCTCAAGAGCCTTTTTTCTTCTGCTCCCAGTGAAAAGAGGAGAGCAAAGCCATCCGCTTACCACAAAGCAGTCCCACCACAAAGGAAAGATTAAGGGTTTAGGGAGAGGTCAATGTGGGTTTTTCTCTAACTAAACACTTTCCTAAAGTTTCCTTGTGGAAAAAATAATGAAGTCATCCAAGAGTTTTTAAAGAATTTTTATTTCTTTTTCACCGTCTGCATTCGCTTGTCTTCTCAGCATGGATGTTTAATCTTTCTAGGCTTTGTGAATTGGCCAAATGAATAAGTGGTGAGCTGTCTCTCTAGGAGCTAGCGGCTTATTCTAAGGCCCTAATCACTGAGTAAACACATCTTTGCCCTCCCTCTCTTACAACTGCTATATAATAGTGGAGATTCTAGCACAGTAACCTGGATATTGCAGGGATCCATGCTTTGAAATGCAGAATGGCTGATCCTCCAAAACAGACAGTGCCTGATCTTCTCCAGTCTCTTTCTTCTTTTTTAAATTAAATATCACCAGAGAGATGCTGTTTTATTGCCTGATATTGTGCATTAGTGCCCTGGATTTTCAAGTTTAGTTTCAGTCAACACTGTTGGCTGCACTTATATGGAACTGTCCATGTTAGGCTTATTGGTGGTCTTTCTTGGTGCATGTGTTCTTGGTTTTGAATCACTTTTTAAATTAAAGCAGACAAACATTAATGTAAATGTCTAATCCCTTTTCTAAAGTCTACTGTTCAAATGTTCTGTACTTTTCAACATAGATTTTAAGGGCTTTCCCAAACCCCCTATTCTTTTGATGATTGAACAACTGAATTGTTATAACATAACTCTCTGTGAATTTGTCACATTTATTTTTAACTGGCATTTTGTAGCTAGTTAATCACATTAAAAGAACTACTCTGGGTTTGGGAAAACCTTTTTGATTTTTCCAGCAGTCTCATGTTTGCTGTATTCGCAAAGCTATTTTTGAACCTTATCTCAGTTTTATTAAGAGTTATCCATGGGTGCAGATGTTCCAGAGGCAAAACAATTAGAAAGTCTGCAAGCTCAGCTAGCTATTACTGTGTCTTCTGAAAGCAGATTTCATTATGTAAAGAAGAAATAATAGCTTTCATGAAATACTTGTTGCTTATTATTGCAAATCTCTATTTAGATATGAGATATTTTAGATGGACTTGTTATTTAGCAACTTGTTTGGCAGTCATAGGTGGGGTGGAATTTCTATAGAATGTGTATGTGGAATTTCATGTATACAGTCGTTCTCTTTCCTTTGCCAGTAAGGTTTCCATAGCAGATATAGAAGAAGATACAGTATAACCCCAGGTTACGGAATTAATCTGTTCTACGGGGTTTTCCTTATAGTGAAAATTTCTTATCTGAAGCACCCATAGGAATGCATTATGCAGTTTCCCATAGGAATGCATTGAAAAATCCATAAAGTAAAGCATGGTTTTTCACATTATTATTATTATTAGTAGTAGTAGTAGTAGTAGTAGTAGTAGTAGTATATTAATTAGACTTGTATGCCGCTCTACTTGGTAAAAACCAACTCAGAACGGTTCACAGCATCCACAAATAACAGTATTACAGTGCAAACCAAAATACAATAGCATATGGTATAACAAAACAATTAAGTCCAGTAAATACTATACAGTAGATCAATACACATACACATCAATACAATATTACAGTGCAATCAAAATACAATAGCCAAATATTATCAGAGCACACTCCTCAATATACAATAAACAATTCAACAGTGTACAATATACAATACAGGCAAGGAAAAAGCCCACAAATAAATCATTCTAATCAAGTCCAAGTGCGGCTGTGGTGAAGTCCTAACGCCCAGGCAGGGGCGGGCGCCCGGGTGCCAGGTGATGGTAATGTTCCCGGAGCCGGGTACCATGGCAGCCTCCCGCCCTACTTGCAAGTGGATCTCAATGGGTGCGGCAGCAGCAAAAGTCATGCTTCACGGCAACCTTTTAGCATCCCGGGCAGGGGCAAAGGCCTAGGCGCCAGGTGATGTTCCTGGTGGCAGGATAGGAATGCATTGAAACCCCTCCCCCCAAAAAAACTGTTCAAAAAAAATTCTGTAAGCCGAGACATTGGTTTCAATGGATTTCTTTCTGTAAGTCGAGTTTTCCATTACCTGAAGTGTCCATAACCCCAGAGTTCCACTGTACTTCTACTCTTCTATGATCAGCAAGGTGGAACAATCCACTCCTCTTCCATTACTTTGCTTGATGGAAAATATATATTACTTAAACCTTCATGTCCATATTGGCCAAAGAAATGCAGGATATAACCCTCTTAGGTTAGGATTTTTAAAAAATGGGATAGTAACATTTTCTAATTTAATCCAAAGAATGTGAGCCAATATGTAGAGAGTTGATTTGTTATCTTATTTTATTGTTCTGTATTTTTGTTGTTGTTGTTCAGTCGCACAGTCGATTCCAACCCTTTGCAACCCTATGGACCACTGTCCACCAGGCACTTCTGTCCTCCACCATCCTCCTCAACTCACTCAGATCTGTGCCCATTGTCTCTACAATACCATCTAGCCATCTCATTTTTGGCCGCCCCCTTTTTCTTTTGCCCTCCACCTTTCCCATTATCAAGTGAATCCTCTCTTCTCATTTGATGCCCAAAGAACTTTAGCTTCATCTTTACTATTTGACCTTCAAGGGAGCAGTCAGGGTTGATTTCTTCTAAGATTGACCTATTTGTTCTCCTCACTGTCCAGGGGACTCTCAAAACTCCCCTCCAGCACCACATCTCAAAGGCATCTATTCTTCTGTGCTCAGCTTTCCTAATGATCCAGCTCTCACAACCATACATTGCCACTGGGAATACCATTGTTTAGACGAATTTTTGTTTGCAATGTGATGTCTCTACTTTTCACTATGTTCCCCAGATTTCTCAGCGCTTGCTTCCCAAGAATCAGTTGCCTTTTTATTTCATGGCTGCAATCACCATCTGCAGTGAGCTTTGATCCTTGGAAAGTAAAATCTGTCACTGCTTCTACTTCTTCCCCATCTATTTTCCAGGGACTGATAGGGCCTGTTGCCATGATCTTGGTTTTCTTGATATTAAGTCTCAAGCCAGCTTTTGCACTTTCTTCTTTCAACCTAATCAGGAGCTTCTTTAAGTCCTCCTCACTTTCTGCCATTAGGGTGGTATCATCTGCATATCTCAAGTTGTTGATGTTTCTCCCAGCAATTTTCATCCCAAATTGTGATTCCTCCATCCCTGCATTGCGCATTATGTGCTCTGTGTATAAGTTGAATAAGCAGGGTGACAAAATGCAGCCTTGTCTCACTCCTTTTCCTATTCCAAATCACTCTGTCCTTCCGTATTCTATCCTAACTGTTGCTTCTTGATTCATGTACAGATTTCTCATGAGGTATATAAGGTGCTCTGGTATTCCCATCTCTTTAATTACTTGCCACATTTTGTTGTGGTCCACACAGTCAAAGGCCTTAGTGTAATCAATGAAACAGAAGTAGACTTGTTTCTGATATTCCTTTATTTTTTCCATGACCCAACATATGTTGGCAATGTGGTCTCTAGTTTCCCTGCCTCTTCTGAACCCCGCCTGCACTTCTGGTAATTCTCTCTCCATGTGCTGCTGCAGTCTATCCTGTATTATCTTGAGCATCACCTTGCTAGCGTGTGGGATGAGCGCAATTGTTCAATAATTTGAACATTCTTTGGTATTACTCATTTTGGGGATTGGAACGTATACTGATCTTTTCCAATCCTGTGGCTATTGTTGTGTTTTTCAAATCTGCAGCCATATAGAATGCAATAATTTGATTCCATCATCTTTTAGGGCTTTGAAAAATTCAACTGGAACACCATCATCTCCACTGGCTTTGTTGTTTGCAGTGCTTTTTAGGGCCTTTCTGACTTCACTCTCTGATGTCTGGCTCAAGTTCAATTTCTTCATCATTGCTATTATCAGGAGTGTGGAGGTCTTTTTTGTAGAGCTCCTCTGTGTACTCTTTCCATCTTTTCTTAATCTCTTCTGCATCAGCTAACTCCTTACTCTCTTTGTCCCTTATCATGGTCATTTTTGCTTTAAATGTTCCCTTGTTCTAAAATTTAGGTGCAATATTCCCTACAAAACTACTATTACTATGACCCTGGAGTCCTTCTGTCTAGTGTATGGTTTATGAGCAGCATCTGTTGTGGTTTTTAATTATTTTCAGTCAGCACACTTTAGGGTTAAGTTTACTATAAACTAAATAATTTCATTTCTAAAATAAAGTTGAGTGAAAAGATGTAGTATTATGAGATAAATATATTAGGCCACACAGTTTTATTTTGTCTCAGCGGTCCGGGAAACAATTTGGATGATCAGAAATTAAGATAAGTAGAAATGTTGTTTCCATGTTGCTTTGAATCATGACTACAACAAGTATTTGATTCCAGGGGATGCATTATATGATGTTTGTAGTATGCACATTTACCATGGATCCGTAAACAGAAGGAGCTAGGCATTACAAGAAATGCAGGGGTGCAGTTGGAAACGGTATCCATGTGTTGAGTTTTATAACTGTTCAAAGTGGAAATAGTCTTAATTATTTTTTTGTTGACCATAAGAAGATATAACTATAAACTTTCTTCTTAGAATTTAAAATATATACTTGGTTTTTATTTATGGATAATTAAAATAATAAACACTAAAAACATGACTTTGGCTATTTTTTCTTGACTGCAGAAACAAAATAATTTATTATTTTATAAATTATTTGTATTTCAGTAGCATCATTAAACAGAAGAATTATTTCTATGGTAGCACCAGCTATATAGTATAAAACTGAGATTTTTAGAAGTATTGTATACATTACTAGAATCAATGGGATGTTTCCAAAACATTTGGACAGGGTGAATTGTAAAGTACATTTGCTTTTCAAACAATATTGTGCATTTGCTACAGTAAAATCCAGACATGATGCTAATATATTGGTTCCTATTTTTCAGAGAAAGCTGCTTGCTGTCTACCTCCACCATGATGAAAGTGTGCTAACCAATGTCTTCTGTTCTCAAATGCTTTGTGCTGAGTCTATTGTTTCCTATCTTAGTCAAAACTTTATAACCTGGGCTTGGGATATGACAAAAGAAGCAAACAGAGCAAGGTATGTGTTTTTTAATCGAATACTGATTTGATATGAGATTCTGAGAACCTTTGTGTATCTATAATTTGTTTCTGTAGTCCAATGCTTACTTAAATTGGGATGGAGAATTTTGTAGTGCTGCCCCACCCTCCATTATTAGAAGATTATACTTTTCTATTGCTACCAAAATTCCTAATGTAAATTGTTCCCTTTCAGACAGCATTTCTTATATGTTGCTATTTATATTGATGGTTTACTGATATACCGTAAAACACCGGATAACGATTGGATTGGATAACACAAAAATCACATGACGTTAAGTAATCTGGGGAGGAGAATTGGATCAAATAACGTTAAGGTCCTATGGGATGGATCGGATAACAACCGCTAAAGCCTGTGCGGTTACAGTGTATCTCTATGGAGCTTTAACGTTATCCGATCCATCACATAGGACTTTAACGTGGATCGGATAAGACTAAAAATCGGATAACACCAAGACTTGTGGAACCAAGTTTTAGCGTTATCCGATGTTTTACTGTATCAGGATTTTAGCCATAGACTAAATTCTCAGGATACAAGCACTGTGCATCTATTACTTACATCTCACTTGCCTAACAGTCTTCTGTCTGCTGGGGCTAGAAGGCTGAGAGAAAGCATAAACAGTAGGACAAGTGAAAGAAATGATATGTCATGGCTGCTTTGGAGTGTCATCACCATATCCAGGTGAAGGCATTGGAAAACATAATAATTTGTTCCTGGGACTTGGAACAAATTGCAGTTGCATGGAGTGTTCTTACTAGAAGTGTGGCTGCTACCATGTTGGCTGCAGAAGGATCCACACTTCAAAAATGAGTACAGGGACATTACAAGAAGGTACAAGAAAGTTTCAGAGGAAATGAATGTAGGGTTTTTTTTAGTGTTTGAGGGTTTTGAAATGAAAGTGTTTGCTACTGTGGGATGAAATGAATAGTATTTTGCATACAGTGTCATCTGTAAAATATGTGGTGTATTACTTGATCCTAACAGTCTGAAGAAATGTTTAGACCAGTGTTTCCCAACCTTTGGTTTTTGAACTTCACTTCCTCAAAGCACTGATCAGCCAATGTACTGACTTAGGCTTCTGGGTATTGAAGTCCCCCTGTGGGGCATGGACCCCACATTGGGAGCCACTGGTTTAGACTATATTTTGTGGATTTACAAGTGTAGTATAGGAAGAAACGTTACCTCCACAGCCACTTTTTCATCATCCAGAAGAATTCTTTCACCATCTGTTAGTAATAGCTAACCATATAATCTGATGAACAGTAGTTGTAAGGCATTTCAGAAAACAAAATAAAATAAACATAAAATAAAAAATACTGTAGAACTTTAAAGACTAACTGCTATATTTTTATTGTTAGCTTTCGTGGACCAAGTCTACTTCTTCAGGCCATGAAAGCTAAAAATAAAAATATAGCTGTTAGTCTTTAAAGTGCTACAGTATTTTTATTTTATTTATTTATTTATTTTCCTGATTTGCCTGAACCACAGACTAACACGGCTACTATTCCAAAAAATTCAAGTAGTTGTAAGGTTACCTGTGTGCAACTCATGTAAGCCATTTATTGGGATGTGAAAAGCATAAAGTGTAACTACGCTGGATTTAATATGATTTATTTTTGTCAAGCAAAGAAATAAAACTGTGTAGATTTATCACAATATGTACAGACAAGAGTTCTAACTCTTCCTTCAAATGATGTGAGAGGCCTTCTATTGCATTCAGTTTTCTGCCAGCAATTTTTACTGATGAAAATTATTTCTATAATTCCTGGAATATGTATATCATGCTCTTTTGCTGTAACATTATTTCAAATATTGTCCGCTATAGCTTTACATTGTACATTTATAGTACTTAAGAGACTTTTGATGGTGGTCAGTCATAAAATAATAAAATATAAAGTCTTGGTCATTGATTTAAAGACATTATTAATAACTACTACTTACGATATTACTTCTCCATTAGATTATATTTCAGTGGCATGGATATTTTTTCCTCTATGCCCATGTAACATTTCCAGAATCAGACTGAAATGTGCCTTAATTTTGCACAGTAATCCACAGATAACATTGAGATGTTTAACCTAATCATAGTTTGCATTTCACCCCCATTGCTCACATACTTTTATCTGTCTTAAATATCACTGGGAGATGTCTAAAAAGTAGTTTCAAAATGAGGCATTAATGAAGCATCTATGATTTTAATATGGCAAAACCATGAAAAAGAGATTGAGATAAATAATATATTTCTGCTGTTCACTAGAAGTAAAAAGTCCCCTCCTTTCCATTCATCCAATAACTTGATGTCAAAGGAAACACTTTTTCTCAACCATCTGCAGTGGCTAAGTTCAATCGACTACCTGCTGTTACATTGTTCTACTCTTTGTTTAATTCTCCAGTTTCTTTTATTTTGTGATGACAAAAAATTGTGATGTAGTTTCTTTTGAAACACTCTGTTTGAGGGAGTTTTTTTATGACTAACAATCACTGGACATGGCATTGCTTTGTTGTGTTTAACTAAAGAGGTCTATTAAGAAGCACAACTTTGATACACTAGTTATAAGAGTTTGCAGGTTACAGAGACACCTGTGGTGACCAAAGCTACAGAAACTGCTTGTTAGAAAGTCTGTACAGCTGTGCCCTATTAACTCCTTATGACACTTTAGACTCACTAAGTAAATAACTTACTTAAGGATTTAGCGTTATTCTCACTTATTTCAGATCCTAATTGTAAAATACAATAAGATGCTTAAGCTTGTATTCTTTGTTTTGCTATCAGTTTATGATAAAGGAACTAACATGTAGCGGTGAGATTTTCAAATGGTTGTATAAATGAGATACAGTAGTTGTAATTCTTAATTTATATGTAGCAATACATTTTTGTTGTTCAGTACATATTTACTCATTCTCTTCAGGACATGTGTCACAGAGGGCTCAGAGAGGATCAAACTAGTCATGGTGCTTTCTTGCAGAAAAACATGTAAAACACTTTAATAGTAACCTGATGGCTGGGGTAAAGTTAAACTGTTGTGTTTCTAACACAGACTATTAATACACAGTTGTGACAGTTAATCTGACTTTGTTATGTATAGCTACAAATATCAGTTAATATGTTAGCAAGAATTTAATACAGAGCTATTATACCAGCAATATCAAGAGAATTCAAGTTAAGTTATTTTACTGATGATTGATAGTGTTAGCTTGGAGTCTAAAACAAAGAATTTCTTTTCTACAATAACCCCACTGTTTCGCTTTACAGTGGAATCTTGCTTAACAAACGGCTCACTTAACGCATTCCTGTGGGAAACTGCATTTCAGTTAACAAATTTTGGTTTTAAATGCATTCCTGTGGGAAATTGCATTCAATGCATTCCTATAGGAAATTCGCTTTACAAATTTTTCATAGTACAAAAGGTCCAGAGAACGCATTAAATTTGCTAAGCAAGATTTCACTGTACTTTGTTCAGAAAGGGCTGAGGACAGCAGGAAGGAAGGAAAATTATATATATATATATATATATATATATATATATATATATATATATATATATATATATATATATATATATATATATATATATATATATATATATATATATATATATATATATATATATATATATATATATATATATATATTCCTTACTGAAAGATAATGCAGTACATTATGGGTGGTAAAAATATATCCTCTGAGAGAAGGCAAACTCAGTCACTGATCTGTAAAACAGTAAGAGCAGTAGCAAATGGAAAACATGGTAATTAAAAAGAAGTTATCTGTTGGTTGTAGCATGGCTCAGTTAGTGACATCCACAGACATATGAAACATTTAAAAATACAGTAATACACTGTCTAACGTTATGAGTTGGTTCCACAAGTCATGTCGTTATCCGGTTTTTAGCGTTGTCCGATGCATGAATCGAACAACGCTAAAAAAAAGCCCTGACGTCAGGGACAAACCGCGCATACGAGAAGGTGCCTCTCTCCGGGATCTCACCGGGCTCTTAGTGACTCGCTAAGAGCCCGGCGGGATCCGGGTGATAGGCGCCTCCTTCCGTGATCCTGTCCAGCTATTAACTACTCGCTAAGAACCCGGCGGGATCCGGGTGACAGGCGCCCGTCACCCGGATCCCACCGGGCTCTTAGGGAGCCGCTAAGAGCCCGGTGGGATCCCGGAGAGAGGCGCCCATCACCCGGATCTCACCGGGCTCTTAGCGAGGTGCCCGCTCTGTGTCCAAAGCCCTGGGCTTCGGACACAGCTTGGAAGGGCTTCGGGAGAAGGCTAGCCCAGCCCAACCGGGCTAGCCTTCCGCAGCCTGTACGGGCTATGTCCGAAGCTGCTAGGTTTCAAACACAGGCCAAATGGGCTATTGACAAAGCCTAGCAGCGCTCAGGCTAGCTAGCCCATGTGCCGCTAGGCTTTGTCCAGCGATCGCTCAGGCTGAACTAGGGTCGGGGGGAAAGGCAGGCACCCGCATGCCTTTCCCCCGACCCTAATTCAGTATCAGTGATCCATCGCTGGGGTGTGTGTGTGGATTGGGTAGATGGTCTACCCAATCCAACACCCCCCCCCACACACACACACACACGATTGGCTCGGATAACACTAAAGATCGTGTTATCCGATGCAAGGTTTTTCCAAAAATCTTCCATCGTTATCTGATTCTAGCGCTATCTGGTCCAATCGTTATCCGGTGTATTACTGTAGTATAAATAATGACAAAACAATTCAGAAATCACCAGCTAAATATGAAATTCAGCCCATAAAACAGACAACTAAAAACAAAATGAATGGGCACCAATCATTGTTGAACAATTTGCAACAATTTCTTTGGAAAAAAATAATATTTTTGATATCCATTGGTAACCTAAGTGGAGAGCAATATTAAAATCAGAAAATACTTCTTTTATCTCATATAATTACACTTTCAAGTTGGCTTCACAAAATAGTAAGGATTATATCATCAAAAATTGCTCTAGTGGTGTGGCTTATTCCAATATTGCTATTTTAATTTTCTATAATGACAACCTTGAGGGGGTCCTCCAGGTTCCTTCTTTGCATAAAATGTTCCACCCCTCCAAGATGTGGAAAGAATTGCAGTCATTGTCCTTGCGACTTCTGACTTCTCCTTCCAGATACTATACTTACAAGGATATAAGAATGAACCTTAAATCTTGCTTTTGTGTTAGCATAATATCTAATTTTAAAGCAAATTTCTGTCTTTGGGACAGTAATCTTACTTGCCTAAACAGAACAGTAATCCAAGACTTGACTTCTGAAATTAAGAGGGGAATTAGCCAGGAACATTCTGATTTTAATACTGCAGTCCTCTATATACTAAATAACATGCTCCTCCAAGGAACTGAGAACTAATTTATGCATAGCTCTGGTTTTTAGGCTTTGGGTGATGCATTCATTCGTACTAGCATTATATCGCCATTGCATTTCGGATTTAGTGTTTTAGTGAAATCAGATTTAGGGAAGGACACAAGGAGTCGAAAGGAAGAGTAAATACTGTTCCATGTGATTACCACTCCTCCGGTCCTATATACTTCCAAAGGCTGCTATGGGACAGAGAATTAGTGTGACAAAAATGTAAAGTACTGTTGTGATATGATATATAAAATGAACAAATTAAATTGGTATTATAAAAGTAGCAAACACATCCCGGCAAAATATATAGCAATCAATGTGATATACCAGTTGCATTTTTCTCTCTCCAAATCTGTTGTGAAAAATTTAATACATATTCACTTTGAATGTTAGAATAAAATTTTCATTTCTCCACAATTGTTAGGTCTTTGATTACACTACTACAAGAAATTAGTCCATTTTCATCATATCAACCTCTCATTTGTTGCAGAAATCCCTAGGATATTTTCAAATGATACAGAGAAATTCCAAACAAGGATTTTGAGTCTGTTTTTTTAGCATGGAGTATTCTGAAATGGGGTAGTATATTTGAAAGTTCATTCATTCATTCAATTTCTATATTGCGGGGTATAAGTCCAATAAATAAAAATGAATAAATAAAAATTACTCATCTGACTCAAATGTCACTCTGGGGAGATATAGACCTTATGATTTTATTTTTTATTTTATTTTCAGCTGAGCCTCCCAGATACTCAGGATTTAAAAACAGATCAGCTGGAATGTTTGATATATATCATGTAATATACAAGGATTAATGGGTGCATCTAGTATCACCATGAAATCACACAAAGTGGACTGTCTTATCAAGCAGGACAGACAGTCATGGGGACCATCTGCCTGGATCCAGAGGTGGTATTTAGAAAGCTGTCTTCTTCCTTGCCCTGCCCTCCAGTCCATGCTCTAAAAACTTTTAATCAAAGTTTCTGCTACTTGTGTGAGGACATATCAGCCCCAAACCTGGGTAATGGGTTTGCATTTATAATCGTTATAACAATTTAGGGATATGCGAAATGCAATAATGAGATTAAATATCACTTACCTACTCTCATTGCTGGATACTTCTTATGATATAAAACAGAAGAGTTGGGTCTGTTGACTAAAGAATATAGTCCCTTATTAGACTTTAGTGAGCTATGGCAAAATTACTTTTAATTATTGATAATGGTGGAAATCCTGTTGCTTAAATCACAACTAGAGTAGGCCTATTGAAACATTGGAGATCTGTGAGTCACTTCCTCCATGTGTTTCATTCACTCAATGAGTCTATTCTAATTACAATTTATTATGCTGAGCAATAAGGTTTCGGCCAATAGTTTTTAAACATCTGGACTAGTCTACTTTCATTGGTGACACAGGACACTTAACACTGCCCAGCTTAGAAGACCAATAAATGTGTTAAAATATAAAGATTTGCAGAAACCAAGCAAGTATGTGGGTTCATTTATGGTTTGTTTTGTAGAAGAAGCAGGGAAGATAAGGTGAGAAGGGAACCCTTCTGTTTCCTGATTACATCCCACCCACTCATTTTCTCCTTTTCTCTTTTGCTTTTGATTTTAGTGGCGGTCTTAACAGAATGTCAAGATCAATTTGCAGCATGGTTAAACTTAAGGTTTGCATTCTGCCAGCAGCAATTGTTCTTACAAACAATGATGTGTGTTCTTGTAACTTCAGAAGCTTTCAGAAGGATCATGGCAAGGGCAGCATCTAATGACTTTATTAGTATAGGGTTTCAAAACAGGCTCAGTAATTGTTCACATCTCTTTGTCAACTAGTCATAATTACTGCATAACATTGTTTAGGGTTGCAGTTGTGAATGGTTTCCTGATAGCAATGAAATGAAGAAACATGAAAAGGGCTGAGAGGTGGTTATCTCTTCACACAGCTTATATTCAGATAGTGCATGAACTTTTGTAACATTTAATATGTTCACTAAACAAGGAAATTCCATATTTAAACTTCTATACAGTTTGAGGTGATAGCTTGCTGTGTGTTTTGGAATATGAACTAAAATACACAAAAGCTAGCAGTCCGTAGATGGAAAAGTTGTGACTGATGAAAAGCTTCTCTGTGGTAAATCTGAACATAGAGGTCCAGAATTTTGTACTTCATTGATTTGGTTTGAATTGAATTCTTTTTCTTAAATTTGGTGATTTAGCATTATATAGCCATTGTAATGCTTTTCATCAAATGAAATACAGTAATAAAATTGGCATGGTAAAAAACAGAATGCACAAAAAGTTTATTTATTTCAAGACATCACTCATGCTCAAGATAATACAGGACAGGCTTCAGCAGCACACAAATAGAGAACTACCAGAAGTGCAGGCTGGGCTCCAAAGATGTAGGGGAACTAGAGACCAAATTGCCAACATGTGTTGGATCATGGAGAAAACAAAGGAATATCAAAAACAAGTCTACTTCTGTTTCATTGACTATGCCAAGGCCTTTGACTGTGTGGACCACAATAAAATGTGGCAAGTAATTAAAGAAATGAGAATACCAGAATACCTTCTATGTCTCATGAGAAATCTGTACAGGAGTCAAGAAGCAACAGTTAGGACAGGATGCAGAATGACGGAGTGGTTTGGGATCGGAAAAGGAGTAAGACAAGGCTGCATTTTGTCACCCTGCTTATTTAACTTATGTGTAGAGCACATAATGCATAATGCAGGGTTGGACTAATCACAAGTTGGGATCAAAATTGCTTGGAGAAACATCAACAATTTGAGATACAGTATGCAGAGGATGCTACCTTAACAGCAGAAAGTGAAGAAGACCTAAAGAAGCTCTTGCTTTGGTTGAAAGAAGAGAATGCAAAAACTGGCTTGAGACTCAACATCAAGGAAACCAAGATAATGGCAACAGGCCCTATCAGTCCTTGGAAAATAGATGGGGAAGAAGTTGAAGCAGTGACAGACTTTACATTCTTGGGATCCAGGATCACTGCAGATGGTGATTGCAACCATGAAATAAAAAGGCGGCTAATTCTTGGGAAGCAAGCTATGAGAAATTTGGGCAACATAGTTAAAAGTAGAGACATTACCTTGCAAACAAAAGTCTGCATAGTCAAAGCAATGGTATCCCTGATAGTAATGTATAGTTGTGAGAGCTGGACCATAAGGAAAGCTAAGCGCAGAAGAATAGATGCCTTTAAAATTTGGTGCTGGAGGAGAATTTTGAGAGTACCCTGGACAGCAAAGAGAACAAATAGGTCAGTCTTAAAAGAAATCAATCCTGACTGCTCCTTGGAAGGTCAAATATTGAAAATGAAGCTAAAGTACTTTGGACATCAAATGAGAAGAGAGGATTCACTTGAGAAAGCCTTGATGCTGGGAAAGGTCAAGGGTTCAGTGGTTTAGGTATCTGGCTGCAGAGCCAGAGATTGGGAATTCAATTCCCTACTGTGCCTCCCAGCAGAAGAGCCCATGCCATCATGGGCAAACTGCATAGTCCCAGAGTACCCCTATAAGAAGGAAAGGGTGAACATTTTCTGTGTATTTTCTACCTAGAAAGTCCTGGAAAGGATCACCGTAATACAGAACTGCTCTGTGGCACACGATTATCATTACTGAGATGAATGGGAATGCCTTAGTTGTGATATCAGGTGCGTAACCAGGAACATAACTGAAATAGCGCCTGGCACTTGTTGGTTAGCCAAAATCAGCCACTGCCAATTATGCAAACCTTACAGGAACTCCTGTAGCCAATATATTGTAAACAGTAAAACATAATCAAATTTATAATATTGAAACAGAATGCTGTTAAATGCCATTTAAAATATCTTCATTGGGGAAAAAACATTTGCAGTATGCTGCATCCTTTAAAGCTCCTGTTCTAAGTTGTCAAAGGCCTGTTGGAAGAAGAAAGTTTTTGTGTACCAGTAAAAAGACATCAGGGTGGAACCAAAACTTCTCTTACTCATCAACGAGTTTAATGATATATTTGTTCATTTGATTTTTATCAGCCTTTTTTACACCTTTTGAGAGTGGCCAGCAGAGAGGCTCTCTCATTCTCACCAAACCTACCTCTGTTGGTGTTAGGATCAAGAGAAGGGTCTTCTAATGAACATTTGTAAACTTTATTTACTGTCTTCATTTTAACTGTGGAAAAAATTAATACTTCCAACACAGCAAGGGCAACTGAGGCTTACCGTTAACTAGCCAATATTATGAACATCAAAATAAGTTTTAATTGAAGAAATTATAATTGGAATTATTTAACTGAGGTTTTTACTGCTGACCCAACATCATTAAATGTTTTAATTTTCCAGTATTTTAACATTTTTATTCTGTTTAGCTGTTTTTGCTTTTTAAAAGTTGTGTTATTTGTATATCAAAAAACAAAACAAAATAAAATAAAAACACTGAAGCACTTTACAGACTAACTGCTATATTTTTATTGTTAGCTTTCGTGGATCAAGTCCACTTTTTCAGACAAAGAGTGAAACTTACAGGCATGTTTTTTATACACCAAATTCAGGGGATCAAAGGGAGAGGGGGTGTTATTTGTAGTTTGCAATGTTGTGTTTTGGGATTTCATTGACAGTCTTTTTAATATTTATAAGCCATCTTCACTAATTAGGCAGTATATAATGTTTTTAAAATAAATAGATGAGTAGATGGTCATGATAGAAAGTAAATAAGTATATTGCAATATTAAAAATAGCAGCATTTCTTGATCTGGCCCTATCTATTGATCTAGTGCATAAATCCCTCAGCCAGCCAATTTCTACCATGAAAAGGTTTAGCTCACAATTTTCAAATTCTGATAACCCCATAGAGTTAATTTAGTATGAGTATACAGATCAAATTGTAATTGATGAGAAATCATATGCCAGGCCACTTTAACTTCACAATTTGCTGGGGACATAATTCCTTTCCATCCTATACAGTCCAAACAAAAAAGAAGTCCAAAATCTAAGACAGGCCAAACAAAAGGGATGCCAAATATTTTACTTTCAGAATTACCCATTAAGTGGTATTTGAATCAAACCATTCTTGCCAGCTTTTTATATGAGCCAAAAAAATAGGCTTTGTGATATGGAAACTATGGAAAATTGAATTTGGATAATGATGGCTATGTCATTTTAAATTAATATCTTCATTTAAATTTCCTTGACATTATATTATTATTTTTAGAAATAAGTTTAGTAATTAATAAAATACTACTGGTAAAGTATCTATTTAGCTAATTAACATATTTAAAGCATTTAAGTTATTTAGCTTATTTCACAATGCTCCTCTCACTTTTGACTGTGTACATCTGCACACTTTCAACTTGTAATTCCAGATCACTGCTTTATAGGGGGGGGGCTTTTCCCATTCATGGGGGGCTGCAGCAGCTCAATGGCTGCTTGAAACAACAGCTCCTCCCCATGCATTGACAAGGAGTGCCAGTAAACCTTCTGTCATTTGCCTTATCTTGTGACACTACTAATCTTCTGCCCTGAACAAAAAAGAGTAAATGTTTAATATTAAAACATTATAACATAGAGCCATGATGATGAACATTGGCGCTCCAGGTGTTCTTGGACTTCAAATACCAGAAGCCCAAGTCAGCATTCCTGCTGATCAAGGCTTCTGGGAATTGAAGTTCAAGAACACCTGGAGTGCCAAAGTTCGCTGTCACTGACATAGAGCCATTGTTGTCTGTGGTGCAAAATTCACTATGAGCACCACTTACTCCCTTTCCCCCTCCTGCTGTTATTACTCCTCAGTTTGGCAACCAGTAGTGTCAGGGAATGAGGCATGCATACAGAATGGAAGTGGCAGTGAGAACAATCCAGGTCGAAGGAGGTGGCAGGAAAATTGGAGGACTGCCCACAGCATCACATCACTAAGGACACTACTGGTAGTACTATCCACAAGCAAGGGGCTAATAGAGCTTGCCACACACACAAAAAGGTTCCAGTAGAGCAGGGGTGATGAACCTTTTTACGCTGTGAACCTGACCATGCTCCCCAGAGAGCTGAGTGGGCCCATCCACTCCCCCAAAGCAGAAGCGGGTGCATTTACAACTGTCGTAAATGCGCCCACTTCCACATTTACAACAGCTGTGGGCATGTTTATGCATGTGTGGGTACATTTTATGGCTGATATAAATGTGTACGCTTTGACTTCTGGGTGCGGCAGTGGTGAGCCGGATGGAATGGCGCCATGGGCCGGGTCTGGCCTACAGGTTGTAGGTTGGGAACCCCTGTAGTAGAGGGTTGTTTTTTGAGGGGTTGACAACAGTAGGATGTGTTGTTAGCTTTCCTTACCATTTTAACTATGCTGTGAAAAATGACAGGCTAACTATGGAAAATCCCATGATAGATGATGCCGTTCCTCATGTGGATCATGACTAGCAAACTGAAATGTAATGCTACATTTCAGTAGCAGGATCAGGCACATTAAGCCCCATGTGAGTTTAAGTGGCATCCATGGACGGAAAATAACATAAGTCCTGAAGATTTACAGTTGGCCATGTGCCCTACCTGTCTGCAGCCTAGTTTTCTTCTGCTGGCAACGAGTGTCCTCTATAATTCCTGGTCATGTTGGTTACCTCTGGGAGTAACAAGCTGCTCATCCATTTTCTGATAGTTTATCCAACTAACTTGACTGAACTGATTCAGGGCGTTAACTGATGATGAACAACTTGCAATGAACTGAAGTGTTTTAACACTTCAGAAAATCTTCCTGAATGAAGGTAAATACTTTCCTGCTGAGTTGACTGGTTGCAACAAAGAAGACACTGCATGCACATAGATGTAGCAAGAAGTGATATAGGGACTCAGTAAAAAAAAAAATAACAATTGTCTTTAAAGAAAAACAGAGTTAAGTGGATAAATTGCACACTGTGCTAAGACAACTGTGCATAGATATTTTGTTTAAATACATCATATTTCCTGCTTCCACATTTAAAAATTAAATATTAATATATAAAATGTTATTCTTAAATTAACATTTTAATGAGACTTCTGTTGACTTTACACAGTATAAAATTAATGATGTTAAATAATTAGATATCTCCTATGCTTAATATTCAACAAGTGTTCCTTTTGCTTTGAAAAGACATTGCATCGCCTCTCCATAGTTTTTTCAAACTAGGTCAGCATGTGAAGAGCAGTGACTGACTCCTATAGGTTTATTGAAGCGTTCTGAGGTGGACCTTGGCTATGGGAGGTCAGATTAGTGTTGTCAGAGTGATGTTTAAGATAATAGTCTTCTATAGATTTTGCACATTTATTTATGTGATGTAATTAGAGCCTAGATTTTTTTTGTACCTTTCTTGTCTCTCCACCATAGTTTGGAATGACTGATTTTACCATCACATCTACTTGAGTGATTTTGCTGAAATTAGGCCAAATATTTCTTCAATCCATGCTAGACCTACAAAATCAAATACATCTTGCACAAAGTGTTTCCATCCTGACCTGATCCACTGTAGTTGTCCCAAACCCATCAATAACATCAAGGACCTCCCTACATCACAGTCCTTTACTTTTCCCTTACCATTAGTCACCTGTCTTTTGCATGTGTTGCTAATGCTTTGAGTTAACAACACCTGGTTGTTAAGGAAACAGTACATCCAGGCTTTCTCAATTTTTTTCAGGTTGCAGGCCAGAACACTCCCCCTCAGATGGCTGTGCGGGCCAGTCACATAGTTCCATGAGAATTCTTGCATGTATTCTTGTGAATTTTTGCACATTTTCAGCAAGTTCTTATGCATTTTATGTGCATTTTCAGTGAGTTCTCATGTGAAAATGTGCATTTTTGCTGGATTTTCTGTGTGTTTTCAATGCTTCTGCCACTTACAGTGGCAGCAACGAGAATGAGGGCAGAGAGCCACATGAAATGGCTCCATGGGCCACATCCGGCCTGCAGGCCATAAGCTGTAAATACCTGAGTTAGTTGTTTCCATCTTCAGTTATGAATATTATCAAAAGGAGGCCAGTGGAAGTTGAAGTTTTATTCCACCCTCCAAGTTAGGTTACTCACAAAAGTAGGCCTACTTTTAGTATCATAGGCTTCTCTTAATTACCATCCCAACTTTTTGAAGAGTACATGTTGAGATTTTTTGTTACTAATAATTTGAAAGCTGAATGACGTGATGCTGTTTTGGATTTTGATATCAAATGCTTTTCAGCCTGTGACATTTTAATGCAGTTTGTCTTTTCAAATAGATTTACCTTCTAATACAGGAGACAATAGGACTTTCTTGATCAGACAGTACATACATTCTATATCAGTTGTTACTTAAAATATTATAAGGCATAAGAAAACACATGATTTAAGTTGCCTTTCATGAACATAATTAAGAATTAATAAGGCTGTACCAATGGCTAGTCCTCAAAATTTCCACTGTTTTGCCTTTTGTGACCTGTGTTATTAAAAGTCCTTTATTTTTACAGACTTTATTAAATTGGATCTTATTAAAGCATTCTATATTTGCATTTGGTCTTTCATAATTCATTATTATTATGACATTTACTTTTTACCATCAGATCTGAAAACATATCATAAGCTACCCTTTTCTCTTGAAAGAAATGCTAATTTCAAACAGTCCTCTAATGGAAGAGAAAAGCTTTATCAGTTTTTTCATTTATTCAAGTTCGTGTTAAGAATACTAATGCCAGACTTCAGTATGCTAATAGATGAAAGCTTTTTTGGTCAAAAGCTTGAAATTACTGTTTTTAGACTGCAGTATTAAGTATGAAAGTGAAGAAGACCAGTAGGACATCTAAAAACATAACTTTGGGGTTCAGTTCCTTCATCATCATTATTACAGCTAATTAACTTAATGAAAAATATATTACAATATTATCTCTATATATAAAGTTATATACTGTACAGTATATACATTATAGTATCAAAACCCTTTCTCTTTTTGTCCTCTGTGTACTAGTTTAACTGTGAACTAAGTTTAGTTAATAAGGTGAAGGCTTCAGTACATCCCTTTGCTGGTTTGCAAAGTGAACAGTGTTTTTTTGCCCCAGAAATGATAAAAGTTTCCCCATATGAAAAAATTCAACAGTAAATTAGTATTCTCAGACCTATAGTAAAAGTATATTGTCCATGAGTAGAAGTTCATTTTTCCTCATGTCCTCTTGAGATGAATCCAGTTTATCCATTTAGCACAATGGAATGCAAGCATGTGATCTTTCTTAGCAGTGGTCCTATTGTAAGGAAAGGTGAGCAAGTTGCCTAAGGTTTGACATAAGATTTAGCACAGTATGGAATAGGGATAAGTTAAAACAACAAAAGCAATGTTATACCTCAAACATTCAACCCAGAGTGATTTTCAGGATTGCATACTGTATTTAGAAATTATGTTATGTGATGCAGAAAGTTCATTGGGACAATGTGTAGACTGGATTGTTGGTTGAAATGTTTTCTTTGCTATTGCTGCTGTTGCTAAAGAGATGTAAAAACAGAGATAGATATGTTGGTCCAAGGAAATTATATATATTATATATTATGTTATATATATATATTGTAGCAGTTCTTAGGAGCAAATAGAATCCGTATCTGCTATTTTATTTACCTATTCCGTTATAAGCATAAGACACACTGCCCTTGTTTAAAAATTTGCATTGCTTGACCATAGAGATGCTATGATTTAGTCAACGAACTTTCAGAAGCACCAGTTATTGAATGTAATGCTGGTGGGAAAATATGTTGTTGGATATCTTAATAGTAGAGAACTCCCTATCCTGTTTGACACAACCTTATGGAACATTTTGAATGTTATTTACAGAAAAGTCCACTTGAAATAGTAATGAGGGGGTCACGTTACTGTTTGTAGGAAAATGTCTATAAACTGTGTGATGTTGTGCTACTTATATTGGCAGGACTTCCCACACTTAGCAGAAGCTCAGTAAAATATTGGCCAGTCTTGGATAGATTTTTACGTTGAAAACTCATCATATAGTATGGTGGGGTGTAGTGGATAGAAAGATGGACTAAGATTCAGAAGATTTGGATTTGAATCCCTGTTTACTTATGGGAAAATGTTGGAGGATGGCACTGGTAAAACCACCCCTTAAGTATTTCATTTATCTTGAAAACCCTAATAGGGTTGGTATACGTTGACTTGACAGTACAAAGTATCCTAATTGAAGAGGCTGCTATGAGCTGTATAGTATATGGAATCAGTAGTGTAATTCTATCACAATAACATCTGGATCACAATTTTGAAGAGGAATATTAGTGTGCTACTAAGTTGAAGGAGTTATTTGAATCTTAAAAAGTTTTGAACTGGCATTGATTTTTCTTTGAATTACTGTATATCTAAAGGCTACTGCTTGCTCCATTCATTTCTTCTATTCAGGGAAAAAATAGTTCGCATCAATACATTTGTTATTTTAAAATATGAGTTGAATGTGAGTACAAGAACTAGCTTGCACAGGAGTGGGACTAGACAGTTCTTTATGTGATATAAAACTGTTATATAATATTAAAGAAATGGTAAGACCAGGTAAAAGGGAATGTTACTGACATTACCACAAGTATACAATAAATCAGGGATTCTCAACCTGTGGACCGGATGTGGCTCACGGCACCATTTCATGTGTCCCCCTGCCTCCACCACACCAGGAAGTGCCATGTGGTGCAGGAAGGGCAAAATGCCATCCGGCCCCCGAAGCTGTCTGAGGGAGCGTGACCTAGCTCCCAGCTTTAAAAAGTTGAGAACTCCTACAATAAATGAATAGGACTTTAGAGATCTGGTCATTTATTACAATTTTAAAAGTCCAGCTTTTATTTAATAATATGGAAGTTGAATATGATAGCTCTATTTGTTTTTACTTTTTTTCCCTTCAGATTTTTAACAATGTGCACAAGACACTTTGGCAGTGTCGTAGCTCAAACTATTCGAACTCAGAAAACAGACCAGTTTCCACTCTTCCTGATTATTATGGGGAAGCGATCATCGAATGAGGTTCTGAATGTAATGCAAGGTATAGTTTTTGTGTCATGTTGGGTACATTTTCTTTGTTGAAACTTTCACATAAATTTGTTGCCAGTTCTGACTTCCAATTTCTTATACTTCTACAAGTTGTTGGACTACAACACCTGTAATTTAATTGGCCATGCCGAGAGGCACTGATTCTCTAAAAAATACTTTAACTTCATAATTTTTAAAAATATTTCTTAGTGTAGTATAGTATTTGCACCATACACAGTTACTATACATCAAATCAAGAGGCAGGTCGTGGATTTTGCTTCCACCTTCTAATCCCAAAGAACTGTTGTATCATTACTGACACAGAACACACTTTTTAATATATAACAGTAGACTATAATGCACATTTTACAGAAACAGGAAAATAACTGATTGCATACCTAGAACTTTTAGAAATAGGAGTAATTATGCAGTAGCTTATATCTTTTTACGAAAGGCAGAAGATATTTATTGAACCCTTGTTCAAGTCTCCATACAATAAACTGACTTCCTGAGCACATTCATTCATAAATAATGCCCTGTTCAGGCATTGTTTCAAAATATGTAGGGCTGCAAGGTGGTGGGCATGGGACTGCACATAGAGGCTCCACCCACACATCCTCACTATACAGAAGTGCAGACTTTTGAATGTTCATTATGAAGATCAACATAGATACTGTAAGCATATTCATATTTACACTTTTACCATTTTTCCATGATTTGCAGCCCTGGCAAAGAAGGATCAGCGGTCACAGAAATGCTGCATTCAAATTCAGATACAGCTTTTATGCCTTTGTGTCAAACTTATAAAAGTCAACAAGTCTGCCTGGTAGAGTAGGGATTATGAGTGGAGCTTACACGTGCAGCTCCACGTACACCACCCTTTGAGCTCTACATGCTTTCAAATGAAAAATGTATAATAAGTTCAGAGAACCCTATTGGCCACTATCCTGTCTAATATATAAAAGTGCAGCGCTCCAACTACAGAAATTGGCATGGCAATGTGATGAGGTGACAGTTGTATACAGCCAAGCTGGCACCTTGTCAGATTGCTGGGGCAGCTTGTCCATTTGGAACTCTGTTTGCATAAATATTGAACAGGATACTGGCCATTGTTCATTAAAACAAAGATAATCTGATGCCCACTCATTTACTACTAACTCTGCAGTCTCCATCTTGGGACTAGGTTTAACTGCAGACTTCAACATAATGACATCTGGTCATATTTTTGGATTATAATAACCTCCCTTTGTATTTTGTACACTATCTAGCATGATATGGAGAGCTCAAAGGCTTACAGAATTCCAGTTGGCTTTAATAAAGTCACTGCCTCTCTGTGGTTTTTGGACTCTCTGTTAAAGCAAGCTAACGCCTGCAGCCTTAGTGACATTTCAGAAACGATTGTATCTCATACAATATATATGTGTTTCCCCATCAGCTATTGTGAAGATTAAGCAAGACAAACTATACAAGAGCTAACACAGACTTTTTGAGATGGCTCAAAAATCATTTAGGGAGGTGTTTTTTGTTTGTATATAGTCATCAAACAAAACTACCTTTTGAAATGGATAATTTCAAATGCTAAAATTTAAAATATTGCAGAATTCAGACAGCGATTTGCATCAATGAAGCATTGACTAGCCAAAATGAACATGTTCTCTCTCTCTCTTAACTGTTTGAAAAATGCAGGAGTTCTGCAAAGAATTGCAACATGTGCCCTAGAGCTTCTTTGGAGAAATTGTAGAGTTAACCATGTTAGGCAGATTCATCTTGTATAATAAAACTAAAAACAAAAGAGTTGTGTCAGTTGTGGAACACAAAGCAGTTATGTCTTTAAAGTGCTACAATTCATTTGTTTTTATTTTTTGATAAATTAATGCCCCACACCTAGGTGATACTTCAGGCCATAAGCAAATTTTAATTAACTGAAGTAAATTAATCTAATTTAAAATTGAAACACACTGTCCTAGAGTATCTTAAGTATCCATGCCATATTTCAGGTGTTTTTCATAGTGTTGGAGTTATTGTATGCAGACCAGAGGCGTAGCTACCGCCGTATCTGCCGTATCAATTATACGGGGGCCCCGGGCCACGGGGGCCCCCAACGTGCGTAAGCAAAACAAATCTTTACCCTTCCTAGGGCCCCCCAAACAAATTTTTATACGGGGCCCTGCCAAGGCACGCTACTCTTCTGATGCAGACATGTACATACACACTAATTCTGTTTTACTATTATAAAGTTCCTAAAGTCTCACACTCTTGGGATTCACTCAGAGAAGGATCAAAATTGTTAGACTACCTCTTCATCATCTAGTAAATTGAAATTTAATGCACATATACTTAAAAAAACCCTCTGATTTCTGAAAATAGATATTGCTATATATTTAGCATGGAATTCATATTGCAATATCTTACCACAGGACTTCTCAACCATGGACCCACAGATGTTCTTGGACTTTAATTCCCAGACACCCAGATCAGCAGGTGTGCTGACTTGGGCTTCTGGCAATTGAAGTCCAAGAACACCTGAGAGCTCAAGGTTGAGAAACCCTGTCTTACCATACTAACAGCAAGGAATACTTCCAAAGATAAAGGAAAAAAGCCTTAGCAGAATAGATAGACTTCCTTCTTCTATGTTCTTCAACATAACTTGTATTTATCATATTATCCAAGAATGGGATCTATACATACTCAATTGAGGAGTGTAGGTTTTTCACCTGCACATGTGCTAATATTTGGATTAATCTGGGAGAGGCATTACCAAGAAGTAATATTTGTTTACTAGAAATTAACCTGCATCCATCTCTTTTGTGAGTGTCTCATGAACTTTACATAACATTTTGAAGTTATTTTTAACAGGTGGCTAGGATTGACTGTGTCAAAAGAAATAAAAGTACTTCCTTTTATTGTTATAATTTTTTTCATCTCTTAGTTACTGATCCTTGCTTTGACTTTTTTTTCAGATGTAAAAATACAACATAAAACCAAGAATTCATGCAGGAAAAATGCTTTCTAGGAAAACATTTGTTGGCAAATGTTCATTTTTCTTTAAAAAAAAATACACCAGTAATGTAAAAATGTTCTAAGAATCTAGTCACATTTTCTTATTATGACTTATTTAAAAAACTGAACACTAGGTATTACTTTTGGATTATTCCTAGAATGACTTTCTGTTTTTCTTAATAACTTTAATAATATGAAGTTCACCAGTCTTTCTTCGTTGCTAGGTAACACAACAGTAGATGAGCTAATGATGAGGCTGATGGCTGCAATGGAGATCTTCAGTGCTCAGCAGCAGGAAGACATAAAGGATGAGGTGAGAGCTGAATGTTGCTCTAGATACCTAATGAGTTTAGGCTTTTTCAGACAATTTTTCTTTTAAAAGTGCATGGTTCTATTTGTGGTGTTCCAGCCCCATTTTAGTACTAGCTGTATATCAAGTTACCAAAAAGTTAAGCAGAATATACCACCTATAATAGTTGGGGAAAGAGAAGATTTTGAAGGTTGTCGCTGCAGGGGTAAGAAAAGTTGTACAGTATCTGAGAAAATGATTTGTTCCATACAATTGCAAAAGGGGCTGTGGTGGCTCAGTGGTTAAAAAGCTCGCCTTGTTAGCTGGAAGGCTGACAAGTCAGCAGTTCGAGACCCAGGTACTGCATGACAGTTTGAGCACCCGTCTCTGTCCCAGTTCCTGCCAACCTAGCAAATTGAAAGCAAGAAATTGCAAGTAGATAAATAGGGACCACCTCGGTGGGAAAAGATCTTGGGGACATGAAAGGAGCCTCATTCGGGCATCTCCTGAGCAGAGTTTCTTCAGCAAAACTTTCAAACCAGAATAATTTCTGACATGAAATTGTTACTATAATTGCAAAAGCGAGCTGTCCTCCTTTCCATCACTTTGCTCTAAAAGCATGATGTTCTATATCTCTGAAATAGATAAAGGATAACCTTGTTATAGTAAAAATCATAATCTGTATTTTTCTATATCAGAAGAGATAGGAAGTGTACATTTCAATGGCAGAACTATCTAGACCTTTCCTTGTCTTTCTCCTCCTTCTGTCTCATTCCCAGTTTAATTAGATGGATGTGATCTAAATCAAAATCTAGATAAATAAGAATGAAACTATTGATAAGCAATGCTACAGAAAGAGGAGATCTATAGCAGCTGACTGTCAGTTTTTTAAGGGCAAAGAGTGAACAGTTTCACTGAGATGCTACAGTAGTTTCAAGACCGCTAAACAACAATAGTAAGAATAGCTAAAAAACACAGCTTATGTGCTTCACTGCCCCTTCTAGGAGGGGGGGCAACAAAGCTTTTTCTCCAACATGGGTTGCGTAGGCAGAGCTGGACAAGGATGCCTTTGATCAACTTTATTGTGCCAGCTAAATGTCCTCAGTCAGTAGACAAAGAACTCTGGGTTGTCACTCCCCGTCCCCGGCATCTGTTCCTGACACCACTTGTCCGTGTCCATTAGTTGTCCTCCACTGAGGTTTAGTTCTGCTCACTAGTCCCTCTTTGCTTGTTGCTCTTGGCTGGAGGTGAGTTGCCATCATGAGACACAGCATCCCAGTGAAACCCTGTAGAGGCCCTGCAGAGAGGGTGAATAATCCTGGACAGCATTTTGTGGAGAGACACCTCCTCATGCCCTCAAGCAAGCTGAGCCAGGCACAGGCACTGGCAGAAGCATTTACAATGTCTCTGCTGGGTGGGTGGGGTTGGCCTTGATGAGCAAGTCTCTCCCAGTTGCCTTAGTTTGTGTACCAGCAGTTCAAGTGGGAGGAGGGCGGATAGACCACCCCTGTGCCCTCATCCCAGGTGAGGCTTACTTACTCCACTGTGCTTTGACCCCAGGACAGATAAGTACAGGGGTAGCTCTATCCAAGGTGTTTCACCATGACCTTCCCTTATCTTCTTCCTTCTCATTCTCAGCTCTACTTTTTCGATTACATCTGTGCGCTTGTATTTGGTTTCCTCATTTCCACCTTCATTCCCTGGTGGCTCTGTTGCCCATGTACATTTCACAAAGGTGCACAGCCTGCAAGGGACAACGAGAGCATCCCCTCATATGCCTATATCCAATTGGGTAATTGTGTTAGCAGAAGACCTATTTTATGAGCACTTGTGCATTTTCAAGGTTAGAACCATAGGTTGTGTATCTAGATCCTGTGGAAGAAATATACAGTAGAACCTCGTATAACAGAAAAACTCCGTTCCATGGAGCTCATCACTAAATGGTGTTTTTTTTCCATTATACTTATCACTATAGGTGATGCACCATATAACAAAAATAAACTCTGTTATACGGATCACTATTGGAGATACCCTGTACAACAACAAAAAATTTTCCCCATTTTATTGGGTATCACCAATAGCGAAATATGTAACGAACTTTTTTTGTTGTTGTATGGTGCATCGCAAATAGTGCACAAACACTTCGTTGTGCCAATTTTTCGTTATACGAAGCATTCATTTATACAGGGTACCATTGTATAATCATCTGCTTTTTTTGATCTGGAAGTGTCTAAGTGTGAGGTTTGAGAGTTAGAAACTTTTCTTTAAGTTTTCAGATTTCCCCCTAATACTTAGAAACAACATTTCTTGACCCAACCTTAATGTCCTTAACCAGAAAAAGGTTGGAAATAATGAAATTAGCAGCATAAAATGAAATCAATACCATTAAAATCTGGAATAAGAGGTTTTTGTTATAATGCAGGGCTTAGTTTATATTTAATTCTCAAGTATCCCTCCAAGACTATTGCAGAATCCATGCAAAATTAAAACTTATAAGGTTACATGTTAGCTTTCTGCAGTTGTGTGAACAGAGTCCTCCGTTTTTAGCCTCTTGTCATACCATTTTTGGGTTTATTTTGCAGAGAATTAAAACAGCTGAGGCAACAATTATTTCAACATATTAATTGTGTTTCAACATGAGGGTATGTCTCTTATTCTGGCCAGTGTAATATTTTAGTAGATAAAGTGCCCATGCCAGATTTTTTGGCAAACCGTGTTGACAGTAAACAGCAGAGATGTTTTTTGGTGTCGGTAGGCTGGCAGCATCATTCATGCTAGACATCATAGGTAGATTCTCAGTGGGTGTGGGAAATAACACATCATTTGCTTATCATTGGTTGTTGTTTTTAAATTTTTAAATCCTGGTACCTGATGGTTTATGCTATTCAAATGACTGAAACAGTACATTATTAAAAAACAATTATTTTTTACATTTCTGCCTTAGTTTTTATTATGAGTTTGAAAACATTATTTACGAGTGGTTTTTTAACTGCTAGTTCCTACAATTAAAATTAAAGATTGGAGGACAGCTTTGGTATCACCTTGTTCTTATGCTTATTCACTCCTACAGAAGTTCTTATTAAAATGAGTAAGGGGAAGCTAAATTTTCCCAAAACTGTCAGTGTTTCAGTTACATGAAAGATATGGAGTAGTGAGACGTTTATCTGTTACTCTGTAAATCAAGAGTGACATTTCCAGCTAATGAAGTACTTAGTTAGGAATTTGGCATAATAGGTATGGTGCCATTCAAGATTATTGTTATCCTGAATCTAGAGACATTGACTGACAATAATGCACTAAACACATTATTCAGCTGTCTAAATCTCATATCTCATTAGTACAAGATTTACTGATTATGTTGTATGATAATCAAAATGTTTGTTGTCTGCATTTATATCTGTTTTGTCCATTTTTTGTCTACTTGTTTCCTTATAACTTCTTGACATTAATTCCATCTCAATCCAAATAGAAATTTTAATTATGAGGGTTGCAAAATTAAAATCCATGGCATAGCATCAATAAATGTTTTATTGCATTTTAATAGAAAGGAGTTAGAATAAATGTGGATGTACGTAGATGTGTGCATGCACATGCGGTACATATAATTTTAAAACATGTACTAAGGACTCTAAAATTTAGGTCACACCAGACTGGATTGGTTAATAAAATAAAAGGCTAGATCGTGTATTATTTTGGCATGCAGGTTTGAGGATTGTGGATGTATCTGCCTAAATTGTGAGCTTGTAAAAACAATGCTTAATGTAATGTTTAATAGATTCACATAACCTTATCCAACTCTATGTTACTTGTTAAGTGTTGGTTGCTAGGAATAAGGTGCTTTAACTTGTCTTTAATACCTTACTTCTATATTAGTGTGTTCCGTTTCTCTGCAATAGTGAATTAGTAACATGCAGAGTTGATAGACTACCTTTAGCTTTGTGAGTCACAAGTTGTGAAATCTTGCCCAGTAGCCTGGAAGCCTTTGATGGTTTCTGTTTTCAGAGAAGTAATAAGAAATTATTGTACAAATGAAGAGCTTCCAAATATTTCACCTTGTGGGACAGACAGATGAAATTCTTGAGCACCTTTTCACTTAGTGCAAATAACATTTACATCTAATAAAAAAACAGCAGTTCTGTTGAGGTATTTGCTTGAAATAGTGTGAGGGCTGTGGTCCGCTGTGTAATGCACTATGAATAGATAAATGGGTGGAACTACATCTGTTGGCCTTGCCCCCAGTCTCTCAGTCTCCAACCTTAGGGTCTTTGATTACACAGAGTGTTCCACATGTGTTCAATTGAACATGTGTAGAGTAGCCTTCCCTGAGCACAGGGACTGAAGGGCTGGAGACATCTGCACAACCCTGTCTCAATGTAGCTATTTGTTTCTCTCAAACATTCATATAAGTGTCACAAAGGAATAAAGATTGAGTTCAGGATCAAGGATCCTTTGCAGAATGAACCAGCTTTAGATTCTAGAGGAATATAGTTCACTAGGTAAAGTAATGTGTTAAACAGGAAGTGTATAATAAAGCAATCCGTTCTTTATATACTTAAGAAGAGGCGTTGGCATGTGAAACAAAATATTGCTTTTTAGTGGCTTGCTTGTTAACATGTAACTTTTTAAAAATAAATCTTGTTCCTGACAACTTGTGTTTAAACAGCAGCTCCTGATGAGCTTATTGCATTTACATGAAAGTTCTTTCAAAATGTGACAATAGGAACCAGGATACAGATTCCGGCTTCTGTAACTGTTTTTTTAGTAGCAACAGTAAGTCATCATAAACCACAAAAAGTTAAACAGAAAGTTCTTTGAAGCTTTTTGTAGCTTTAAAAAAGTCAATATGTATACTTTTGTTGTATAATGACATACAAATATTTTATATGTATAAATACAGTATATTTACATGGCGGGAAATAAATTTTGAGGCAGTAGAAACTTTTTAGCTTTTACCTTTTGGTAGATTTAGGGATAAAATTCTAAGGCATATATAGTTGTGATATACAGTAAAACCTCGCATAAAGAGTGCCTTGCTTAGAGAGTAACTCGCTTAAAGAGCAGATTTTTCTCTGAATGGTCGCCTCGCTTAACAAATTAAACCAACCAAAAACTCGCTTAACAAATAAAATGGGTTTCCACAATCGCCCCCACCAGAAGTCACAATTGGTCACTTACAATGGTGTTTTGCTTAAAGAGCAAACTCGCTTAAAGAGCAATCCCATGGAATGCATTATGTTCTTTAAGCGAGGTACCATTGTACAGTAAAACCCTGGGTTATGGAAATAGTCTGTTCTGGGAAGTTTTCCATAAAGCAGTTTTTCCGTAACCCGAAGCACAGTTTCCTATAGGAATGCACTGAAAATTTTAAAAACATTCCGGAGGTTAGAAAAGAGCAAAAAAAAAAAAATATATTTTTCTGTTGAAAACTCTTTCTAAAGTGGCAAAAACACAGTGAAAAATCCCAAAGTGCCCTTTAGAAAGAGTTTGGAACCGGGGGGGGGGGGAGATATGTTTTATTATCAGAGCTAATATTTTTTTTATTTTCAATGAATATTTGTCACATTTTTGACATCACCTTCTGGTGGCCAGCCCTGGTAATTGCAGGAAAAGTGTCGCTGAACAGTTAAAAGGGGGGGGGGAACTTTCCGGCACTTCCTGGTTGTGTTGAGAGCTTCTGCCAGAGCCAAAATGCAATGAAAAATTCCAAAACGGAAGCAGAAATGCTTCAAACACCCTCTCACTCACTATCCGATCGAACACTGGTTAGAGCAGCTATTAAAGACTACCTAATGGCAATGGGGACGGTTAAACGCCAATATTTCACCGCCCTCATTGCCTCCGCAGATAACCGCCCAGCGGCCCTGTTCCGGGTAACCAGGTCCCTCCTTGGCAAAGGGGGGCCGGGCCCTGGTTGGCAGGGATCTGCTGAAGCTTTTGCTGATTATCTAGCGGGGAAAGTCGCTCAGATCCGCTCAAAGTTTAATCCCGGCGTAGAAGGTACGGAACTGGGGTTGACCGAAGCACAGTCTAGCCATGTTATCTGGGATCAGTTCGATCCAGTTGGCCCTGAGGAAGTGGACAGACTTCTTGGATCTGTCCGCGCCACGACCAGTGCGCTGGACCCATGCCCTGCCTGGTTGGTCAAAGCATCTAAGGCCGTGGCAGGTGGGTGGGTCGAGGCGATCATTAATTCATCATTAAAGGAGGGGTCTTTTCCAACATCTCTTAAACATGCCATAGTGCGCTCCCTCCTAAAAAAGTCATCCCTCGACCCTACGGTACTGACTAACTACCGTCCAGTGTCCAACCTACCCTTCTTGGGTAAGGTGTTGGAAAAGGCAGTGGCGCGGCAGCTACAGGATGTCCTGGATGAAGCGGACTATCTGGACCCTTTTCAGTCAGGATTCAGGCCCGGATATGGTATGGAAACTGCATTAATCGCATTGGTGGATGATCTCTGGAGAGAGCGGGATGGAGGTTATCCATCTGTCCTGGCCCTTCTCGATCTCTCAGCGGCTTTCGACACCACGGATTTGCGTACAACCACTGACCGTTGAGCTGGTACTTTCCAAATTTCTGATGAGACCTTCATGAATCAGTGCCAGTGGAACCAGAATCTTTTTTTAAATGATTTTTTTTATAAGCAGAGTTTTTATTAAAATGATCTGGTGTGGCTTTTGACTCTCACCCCTGGTTACTGTAGAATCTAATTTTCTTTGACCCTAATCTCTGTGTCAGTGGCTGTTAGCCCTGCCTGTTCATGCTCTCCTTATTTTCAGAATATTCATTCCGTTAAGGTGGAAAGGCTGCCAGTTAGTGAAGTCAGTGGTGGTTCTTCTCCTCTGGCTCTGCCAAATCTCCAAAGCCTGGGGATCCAGGGCACTGTGTTGTCCTGGTTTTCCTCATTTCTGAGGGGCAGAACCCAATCGGTGTGGTTGGAGAAGGAGGAGTCCAGTCCTAGGCCCCTGCAATATGGGGTGCCTCAGGACTCGGTGCTCTCTCCTCTCCTGTTTAACATCTATATGAAGCCACTGGGTGAGATCATCCGTTCCCACGGGGTAAGGTATCATCAATATGCTGATGATACCCAGTTGTACATCTCGGCCCGTGGGGACCCAGGCGGTGCAGTGGAAGTCCTTTCCAGGTGCCTGAAGGCTGTTAAGGTCTGGATGGGGGGAAACGGGCTATAGCTGAAGCCCGGCAAGACTGAGTGGCTATGGGTAAGGGGCCCTGCGTTATCACGGGAGTTGCCAGCTTTGGTTCTGGATGGGGCAGCTTTGCCCCAAACAGACCCGGTGTGTAATCTGGGGGTCCTCCTGGACTCACGTCTACTGTTCGAAGAGCAGGTGGCAGCTGTGGCCAGGAGGGCTTTTGCACAACTTCGTGTAATACGCCAGTTACGCCCACTCCTAGACCGGGACGCCTTGCTCATGGTCACGCATGCTTTGGTCACCTCCATACTTGATTACTGTAATGCGCTCTACATGGGGCTGCCCTTGGTGACCATTCGGAGACTCCAGCTGGTCCAAAATGCGGCGGCCCGGGTAGTGATGGGATACGGGCGTTATGCTCGGGCCTCACCACTGCTTCGGGAGCTGCACTGGTTGCCAGTATGTCTCCGGGTGCAATTCAAGGTGCTGGTCATTACCTTTAAAGCCCTATATGGTAGTGGGCCAGGATACCTAAGAGACCGCATCACCCTAAGAACATCTGCCCGTCCCACCAGGGCGGATCGGAGGGGCTCTCTTGTTATTCCATCGGCTAGGGAGGCTCGCCTCCCTAGCACTAGGAAGAGGGCCTTCTCTGTGTTCGCCCCGACCTTTTGGAACCTTCTCCCAACTGAGCTGCGCCTGCAGACAGAGCTCCTGCCCTTCCGGAAGAGCTTAAAAACCTGGCTGGCGGGACAAGTGTGGGGATCCAGGAATGGAGGATCCCATGTCGGGTGGCTAGTCTAGAGACAATCCACCCTTTCTGATCATACCCCCGATACTGTTTTAATTTTTATGAATTTTTATAATTTTTTAAATATTGATACAGTAAAACCTCATATAACACTAAAACCTGGTTCCACAAGTCTTGGTGTTATATGATTTTTAGTGTTATCTGATGCATGTTAAAATCCTATGGGATCCATAGAGCTACATTGTAACCACACAGGCTTTAGCGGTTGTTATCTGAAGCATCCCATAGGATCTTAATGTTATCTGATGCAATTCTTCCCCCCCAGATTCCTTAATGTTATGCGATTTTAGTGTTATTCGATACTAATGTTATATGAGGTATTACTTGTATGTTCTTGATCTATGCTGTAAGCCGTCCAGGGGCGGGATAGCAAATATGAGTAGTAAAGTAAAGTAAAGTAATGCAACGTGTCGGAACATCCCAAAAAACTGTCCATAATGCAAGTTTTTAATGTAATTTCCTCAGAATTTCCTTCTGTAAATCGAGTTTTCCATTACCTGGAGTCTCTAACCCAGGGTTTTCCAGTATACTTTAGCATAGACTTTACTGAGCTGACTGTTTATCTCGATGGTTTAAGGCAGGGGTTCTCAACCTACAGCCTATGGCCCAGATCCGGCCTTTTGAGCCAAATAATCCAGCCCTTGCTACAGCCGCCATCAGAATCGGACACAGTCTCATTTTTGGCGGTTGTAAACGTGTTTATGAAAACACGTTTATGACAGCTGCTGACTCATTTATGACTGTTGTAAATGCATTTACAACAGCCATAAATGAGTCCACAGCCAATCCTGCTGCTGCCACCGCTGCCATCTGGAACACCAGTCCAGCCCACCAAATATTTTAAGGAGCATGACCTGGCCCCCGACTTGAAAAGGTTGAGAACTCCTGGTTTAGGTATCTGGCTGTGGAGCCAGAGATTGGGAATTCGATTCCCCATTTTGCCTCCTAGGACAATAGCCAGCCAGTGTGGCCTTGTGCAAGCTGTACAGTCCCAGGGCATCATCAGGAAAATTGTAAACCACTTCTGTATATTCTCTACCTAGAAGACCCTGGAAATGGTCACCATAAGTCATAACGTTCTTGATCTCTGTCTCTTTGACTCTGTCTCTTGTGCACATGCACATACAAGACTTTAACATGGTGCTCTCTGAAAGTTATCAGATTTAGTCAAACACTTTCCACAGTATTTGTGAAGTTCTGCTTCCTTTAGATTTACTGACATGAAGGGAAAAACGTGAGACAGTGGTTGAAACCTATTGCACAGTTCCACATGTGCAACAGTGATAATATCACCAGCAATAACAAATTGCAATTTAGTTTCCTTTGGAGATTTTGGAGTGCTTATGACTTTGTCATTACCTTAAGTCAACAGTTATTGACAACTGATAATGACATCATCCTCACAACTCACATGGAGCTGCGCTGTAGAAATAAACAGAAATAAAACTGCCGTATATACTCGACTATAAGTCGTCCCGAATACAAGCTGAGGTACCTAATTTGGACCTCTAAAACTAGGAAAATAGATTGACCTGAGTATAAGCTGACGGTGGAAAATGCAGCAGCTGCTAGTAAGTTTCAGTAATTAAAATATATGAAAATATGGTAAATTTAATTTATTCAGACATTTGTGTGGGTGGGTATATTTTTGAGTTTTTAAGGTAATGTTAGTGCTTTTTAAAAGATGTATGTTTGAATTTGCACCACCACAGTTTTGGGACCCTCGGGGTTGTTGACCCGAGTATAGTTTTTTTAGCCCCCAAAATGAGATCCAAAAAAGGGACTTGACTTCTACTTGAGTATGTACAGTATTAGGTCCATTGTTTTTGTATGGAAAACATGGCCAAGGAAAAACAGGCTAGAAAGGGCTTTGAACTTTAGCCACAATGGTTAAGATACAGAAAAGGTTTAAAAAAAAACAAACACCTTACATATAGAGTATCTGAAGAGTAAATTTATGTATTCTTTATATAAATACTTTCTCTCCCCCCCCCCCCATTATGAATCACTCTCTGTGATTTGTCAGCTCCACAACAAGGGTTTTCCAGAGTTTTTGTGAGACATAACTATAGGCAGCTAAATGGTTGTCAACTAGATTGTAATATTATATGCTAATAACCCAGTAATGTTATCCTAGAAAATGATGCCCTTGAGGGAATATGAACCAAGGACATAGTTTTAGCTGTGTCTCTGGAGAAAAACTGTAGTTGAGCAATATAATGGCTCCCAGTCTTAAAATTTTAACTGAATAGGATTTAGCTGGAAGCTCCAAGAGAAACAGCAGTCATTTACTAAACCTTTTATGGTTGAGGAGTGTACAGTGTTAAAAAGACATGTCCACAACATCGTTGTTTACATTTGCCTTTTAACTTGACTGTTGATTGATGATTCTGGCGTTGCATGATAGGCAAGAACAGAGTATGAATTTGTCACATATGAAAGTAATGAGAAAAGATCCATGACTAAACAATGGTATTACAATTCAACACACCTGTTTTGAGCCTCCCTTATGCATTTTTTCCTCACTAGCCTGAGGAAGAGACTTCTTGATGGATTACAGTAACAGTTTTTGACAAGCTTATACAAGGGTGGAGTTCCTACATACCAACAGGGCCTATTTCATGATATCTCAGTAATGCATTCTTTTTATTTCTGCTGTCAAAATTTATTACTGTAAAAGCATTGACTGTTACACAGCTGGTCTGACATGTCCATATTTTTAAAGTTAAGTAACAGTAGGTCTAACATAATGTTTATTTTTCTTGTTATGCAACATTTAATCCTCATTGCTTTAGGATAAGATTCATGGTAGATATGTATAATCCTTCAGTGGCTTGAAAAAACTTTTTTTTACAAATTCCAGTTGAAAATATGTGTTAATTTTTACTTCCTGTCATCTGATATTTCATGCTTTTTCTAAAAAAAGCAGCATTGTTGGTTGTTTTGACTGTGGAAATGAGAGCAAAACTGATAAAGTGGCCATAGGCTTTCTGGGCTATTTAGATGGTTGCTTTTGGGAGAAATGGTCTTTCATGTTTGTAGAGTATAGTCTAAATCAGTTTTATTGGTTTACTGGTTGTTGGAACACACCAAAGAATTTCAGAAGAAGATCAATCTGTGATTTATAGACTACAGCAAAGCCTCTGACCATGTGGGTATTGAGAGACTACAGGTTATTCTGAAAGATGTGGGCATTCCTCAGGACATGATTGTCATGATGTGTAACCTGTATTGTAGACAGGAAATTGTTGCTGGAATAGAAGATGGAGAAACACAATGGTATCCCATAGATACAGGTGTCAGGCATGTTCAGTCTTTGTTTAGAACATATACTGAAAGCTGGATTGGATTCAAATGAAGGATTCTGACAGGAGGAAAAACGTGATTTTTTTTTAAATACAGTATTGAAAGAGAGTGTTGTGGCTTCTGTAGGCAGCAGAAAGACAAACATATAGATTCCATATCAAATCAAGCATGATTTTTTTTTCTGGAAGCAAAAATGATGAAACTAAGCCTGTCATGTTTTGGGCACATCAAGAAAAGACTTGCAAGAAAATAATACTAGGAAAAGCTGAAGGATTCAAGAGAGAGTAAGATGAATGGAGTCTAGAAGTGAAGAAAGAGCATATTTTGGAAATCATTCAGTCATAGAGTCACTATAAGTCAAAGATGACTTGTTAGCACATAACAACAGCAATAGCAACAACTGTCTCCAATAAATGATATTATTTGTTTTCATCTCTTGCTACTATTTAATTTTATTGAGTTTACTGCCTAGTTCTCCCTGATTTGTTCTGCGTAAGACACTTCATATTGTTCATACTTCCCTTTGTCTGCACCCCTCATTTGGTGAGGTTGAGTGTTGGGTATTGGATATTCAGTGAAACATATTTCATTATGACAAGAATCCTCTTTATAGACTCAATTAGAATAGACCCATTTCATAAGTATTTTTATGCATACATATATACATGTCTTTCAAAATGCAATAGCAATAACAACCTCAGTATTCTTTTAAAAAATAAAAGAATACTTACATACGGTTCCAACAGAGTTGTAAGAAGAATATTAAAAGGCTATAGATTTCCATTTGTGCAGCTTTAAATCCTTTATACAATTTAAAATCAGAAAATGTTCAGATCTGTTATCAATGGAGGATCAAATTAATGTTTTCTATTATAATAGATTGTTTATACAAGCTGGGAGTTTTTTTCCTTAACACTCCCATGATTAGCTGCAGGTACTAATGGTTTAACATCAGGCGTGGTTCCATAAAATCTTTTAAACAGATTCTCATCCTTTCCAGACATAGAATATTTATTTATTTATTTATTTATTTATTTACTCCAATTTTTATACCGCCCTACTCGGTTGGGCCGACTCAGGGCAGTTCACAAGCACAGAGTAAACAGCAAGTTTATAAACACAACATGTAAATATAGAAAGAGAGAAAAAATCAGTATCAACACCATAAAACAACTCAACATCGTTACATCATAAAAATTCAATAGGTATCAATTTCAAACAACAATCAAAAATACAAAATTCATCAAATTTACACAAAGATTTGAAATATGAAGGATGACTGCCCCCCACCCCCCTTTTTTTTTTTTTTTTGCCTGTTGTATTTCAAAATGACACACACTGAGTGTTGCTCTTAGGTCTAAAATGACCCACATCTGCAACAGTGAATTGGTTGAGAGGCTATGGAGAATATAAGCACATTTAAAATTCCCTTGTACTTCTGTCTAGAGAGAGGTGACAGGTGTATATTTCCAAGGATCACATTTTATTTTCTAGAACATAGGTTTCTGTTAGCTTTCAACTAGCAAAGTATGTCTCAAAGTGAGATGCAATTTATAGATGACATTCACCTACAGAATTCAGAAATACTGTATGGCAATTCTGCAGTTCATCTATAGCTGCTCTCTGTATTGTGGCCTTTGTGTAAAAATATAACAGTTGCCTAGTATAGTTTCTTAGAAGAATGCAAAAGTGACTACTATGACATTTCAAAAGACTCATTAGTTATATTTTTTGGAATAGTAGCCATGTTAGTCTGTGTTTCAAGCATATCAGAGAATTTACAAAACCAAAACAAAAATGATGTAGCACTTTAAAGACTTGTTGTTCAGTCGCAGTCGATTCCGACCCTCTGCGACCCCATAGACCACTATCCTCCAGGCACCCCTGTTCTCCACCATCCCCCTCAACTTGCTCAGCTCTGTGCCCATTGCGTCCACAATACCATCTAGCCATCTCATCCTTGGCCGTCCCCTTCTTCTTTTGCCTTCAGCCTTTCCAAGCACCAAGGCCTTCTCAAGTGAGTCTTCTCTTCTAATTTGATGTCCAAAATACTTTAGCTTCATCTTTACTATTTGCCCTTCTAAGGAGCAGTCAGGGTTGATTTCTTCTAAGATTGACCTATTTGTTCTCCTCGCTGTCCAGGGGACTCTCAAAACTCTCCTCCAACACCACATCTCAAAGGCATCTATTCTTCTGCGCTCAGCTTTCCTAATGGTCCAGCTCTCACAACCATACATTGCCACAGGAAATACCATTGCTTTGACTATGCGAATTTTTGTTTGCAATTTGATGTCTCTGCTTTTCACTATGCTCCCCAGGTTTCTCATAGCTTGTCTCCCAAGAATCAGTCGCCTTTTATTTTTAAAGACTAGCTGTTAGTTATAATTATTGTTTGCTGTACAATATTTTATTTTTCTAATATTGTTGCCCATAGCAGGATTTTAATTAATTTTAATTAATTAGTTCACAGAGGAATAAATCTTCCTATAAAATTTGTGTATTTTCAGTCCACCCTTAAGGTAAGTTTACTAAATAAAACTTTTAAAATAAAATGTGAGATTTTAAACTAAAAAGAGTTAATTGCACCTTAGCTGTAGACTGTGTCTCATTAGACCTATAATTTTGCTGTCAATTGACTTATATTTTTAACAGATTTCACACTGCTTCCATTAAAGCTGTCAATTACATGTTTCTGTACTATCATAGTGACATTTGTAGAATAATATTTGGGTACTGACGTTCTTGGTGTTTTTTTTTTTAATATCACCTGGATAAATGAGCATTCCAATTTACGAACTTCATATACCAGTGGAATGTAGAATAATCATAGCAAAATCTTAATCTCACAGCTTGAGAACTTTGTTATTAATATTGCTTTACATTTTTATTATTTTGTTTCAGCCTTATATGTGTTATAGTCGTGGGTTTATTTAATAGATTGACAATACAAAGGCAGGTCAGTATAAAACAAATAGTTCTAATATTTTACGTAATGGAAACTATTGACACCATTTTCTCTTTATGTGAGTCACTCCATCTTGCTTGTCTTCCTCTTACTCTGCTATCCTCAAAATCCCTTTCAAAATGCGAAAAGTATCAGGAACCAGTGTCTGAAAAGGCAGATAACAAAGGCCATATCTGTATGAGGTAGATACGTTATGTAACTTAGAATCATTGCTTTCCTGTTACAAGGTAGGAAGGCAGGTTCCAAATCAGTGTTTCCCAAACTTTGGGTTTTGGACTTCAGTTCTCAGAAGCCTCAAGTTAATTCCCCAAAGCACTGATCAGCCAATGTACTGACTTAGGCTTCTGGGAATTGAAATCCTCCTGTGGAGCATGTGCCCCATGTTGGGAACCACTGTTCTAAATAATGCTCTATAACAGGGGTGCCCAAACTTTTTGGGATGCGGGCTGGTTGCATGGTTCAGGGAACTGGTCACTATGGCCTGGGGGATGGATGCACCCACCAACACCAGTTCATGCGGCCCATGAAGCCGTCATCGCCCCTGGAAGCGGAAGTAAAACACGCCAGTATAAGCACATTTTACTTCTGCTTCCAGGAGCGACAAGGGCTTCGTAGGCTGGATGAATTGGTGTCAGGGGCCGCATCCAGCCCCCAGGCCATAGTTTGGGCACCCCTGCTCTATTACTAGACATTTGTTATCTGCTGAACCTGGCATAGATCTTGACTAAGACAAATGTTGAAGAGCACGCAGTATAATTTTTGTTTCCCATGTCTTCTAACTCTGACTTCATTCATCCAACAAACAATATGACATACCCAGTAAACTAGATCTGATGTTTGAGTCAGAAAAGCTTCCTTGATCAAACAGGTATCATAAATTTGGCTGAAAAATACAAGGCACAAAATTTAGTGTATGTATATGGGCTGAAATAGTGTACAACATGTGCACCTAAATCAGTGATTCCAAAGTAAACAAGAGAACTAAACATCAGATCTAGTTTAGTGGGTATGTCATATTGTTTGTTGGATTCTCACTAGTAGTAATAGTGTAATAATGATTTTAGGTGAAAAGATATAAAAATTATAGTAAAAGTAGTAGTGGAGGATTCACTTGAGAAAGCCTTGATGCTGGGAAAGGTGGAGGGCAAAAGAAGAAGGGAGTGGCCAAAAGTGAGATGGCTAGATGGTATTGTAGATGCAGTGGGCACAGTATTGGGTGGGTTGAGGAGGATGGTGGAGGACAGGGATGCCTGGAGGGCAATGGCCCATGGGGTCGCAAAGGGTCGGAATCGACTGTGCGACTGAACAACAAAGTGGTGGAGATAATAGTTACAGTACTAAAGGTAGTGGTGGTAATACTTTGTGCCATTATCCAGATGTATAAAGAAGTACAGTAATACCTCAGATAACGTTTGCATCAGATAACGCTAAAACCACATAATGTTAAGCAATCTGGAAAAAACTGCATTGCATAACATTAAAATCCTATGGGATGCATTGGATAAAGTTCACTAAAGCCTGTCCTGGTTACAATGTATCTCTATGTAGTTTTAATGTTATGCGATCCCATCAGATAATACTAAGACTTGTGGGACCAAGTTTTAGCGTTATCCAAGGTTTTACCTTGCATAACGAGTGTTTCGCTTAGCGAAAAACTTGCATAACGAGCTAGGTTTTTGCTAAACGGTTTGACTCGCATAACGAAAATTTTCGGTATGCAAGTTGGACTTTCCCTATGGAATAACTTGCACAACAAGCGTTTCTATGGGGAAAACTTGCATAGCGAAAATTTTTTGAATAACAGTGTTTCCACACACCCTGTTATAAAGAGAAGCTGCTATTGTGTTTTCTAGTCACAACGTTTCTTTGTATACCTGACTGACAATGTGTTAAAGAGTGGAATATCAATCTTGAAAACAAACATAATAGGAGCAATAATAGGAATTTTAGAGTAAATTGGTGTCCATAGGACAGCCAAAACTGAAACTGGATAACCCAATCCAAGTGACGTATATTTTCTTACTACAGTTAATTCTACTTTGGTACTGCAAAGGCTAAATATGATTTCAGGGTGAAGCTCTGCAAGAAATATATGTCCTTTGCTGATGCTCCAAGGGGCCAAGAAACCTTGGGAGCAGGACTGCTGCTGGCAGTATGCAAATATTTATTTTTGCAAGTATGAAAGGGTATAACAATTTCCTGTGTAATCTTTTCTTTTGCTGATGAAGTTCTGTACTGCAAATTGCTTGTTCTGCAGTGCAACATTAATCTTAATTAAAACATACTATTAAAAATGCTATGCAAATATTTTAGGTAGTGAAATCTCTTACTTGAATAAACAATTTTTCATTGTCTAGCTATGAACTTGATTACAAGGTGCATCTGTGTAGGAAACTGTTCACTTTGAAATTGCGGTTTAGCTGTGGCATTTCACATCTTTCTGACATAGCAAAGCAATCATGCATGATACATTTTCTCATTCCTGACATCCCCTTCTGAGCCCATTTGAAGGGATAATTCCAAGAGGAGGAAGCTAGGAGAAATACCTGAATCTCTCAATGTCTATTTGGAAAAACACAGTGTCATACCTGCCAACATCTGTAAATCCAGTTGAAGTACATTTTGGCCTTTCTCTTAAACCTTCTGTTAATTCTGACCTAGAGCCCCTACTACCCAGTGTATGCTTAAAGCGAAGGCTGGAAACCTATACAGTGGGATCTCCCTTAAAGAGCATAATGCGTTCCACAGGGGTTGCTCTTTAAGCGAGTTGCTCTTTAAGCAAAGCACTTGGGAAAAGCACCGCTGTGGCCATTATAAGTGACTGATAATGACTTCTGGTGGGGTGGGGGGATTGAAAACCCTGATTTAGTTGGTAAGCGAGTTTTTTGTTGTTAAATAAGGGCGAACATTCAGAGAAATTTCTGCTCTTTAAGCGAGTTAGTCTCTAAGCGAGGTGCCCTTTGTGTGAGGTTTTACTGTACTGTATAACGTATCTTAATGTTTGCCCTCATTCAGATGTTTTTAAACACTGAACAACAGACAAAAGACTGTCCCCACTCTCTTGTAGTCATTCTTTGAAAAGTTACTCATTCATTTAATAGCTAATTTACTCCACTTTTCAAGTATAGATGCATCAGGACACTTATAAAATACTTAGAGTGATCGTATATGATAAAATTGAAATTGACCTTTAAAACTGCTATGAACCAGCAGAAACCAGCATACAGCAAAATTTATATCAACACCAATAATTATTCTGTAATGCTCATAATCCATGAAACTAGAACACCTGAAAGCTCTCTAGCAGGGAATAAATTTGTGTTATTCCTATAGGCCAGTAAAGGGAGAGAAAAATAAATGTC